>VXBQ01001960.1:264169-321763 GCA_013400175.1 Phainopepla nitens | reverse complement strand
GGTGAGGCGCGGCGAGCGGGGGCAGCCCCGGGTGAGTGCCCCGAGCTGATGGCACACAGCGGGGTCTGGGTCCGGCCCGGCCCGGGCCTGGCTTTCCCCTGCAGCCGGTCCCCGGCGGGTCTCCAGGCCCAGCCCGGGCGCCCAGGCCCTGCAGGGGATCCAGCACTGACAGCCGGGCCCGGCCGGGGTGGCCAGGCCCAGNGATACGGTGGGTGCTGGGCCTGCTCAGTCTGGGAAAGAGAAGACTGAGAGGGGATCTCATCAGTGCATATAAATGGTTTAAAGGCAGGTGCAGGAGGATGGTGCCAGGCCCTCAGAGATGGTGCCCAGCGACCAGACGANCAGCCGGTCCCCGGCGGGTCTCCAGGCCCAGCCCGGGCGCCCAGGCCCTGCAGGGGATCCAGCACTGACAGCCGGGCCCGGCCGGGGTGGCCAGGCCCAGGCGGCTCTGTCAGTCCTGTGGAGAGCTGGGGGAGGCTTTTAGCCCAGGTGGGCAGGAACATCTCACTTAGGAGGGGATACGGTGGGTGCTGGGCCTGCTCAGTCTGGGAAAGAGAAGACTGAGAGGGGATCTCATCAGTGCATATAAATGGTTTAAAGGCAGGTGCAGGAGGATGGTGCCAGGCCCTCAGAGATGGTGCCCAGCGACCAGACGAGGAACAATGGTCATAAACTAGAAGGCAAGAAGTTCCACTTCAACATGAGGAAGAACTTCTTTACACTGAGGGTATCAGAGCACTGAACAGGCTGCTCAGGGATGCCTTGGTGTCTCCTTCCCTGGAGACATTCAACTCCCACCTGGGTGTGTTCCTGTGTCACCTGCTTCAGGTGACCCTGCCTTGGCAGAGGGGTTGGAGTGGACCAGAGGGCCTTTTCAACCCTAACAATTCTGCCATTCTGTTTGGTGAGTTAGAGGTGCTGCAGGTACTTTGGAGAGGGGTTGTGCAATGGGGCTCGTGCCTCAGCGTATGACTGCTTGGGCAGTGAGTGCTTGGGCTGCCCTCTGTGCAGCCAGTCCAGGCCAGAGAAGCCTGGCTTTGAGCTGGTGCTGCTGGCTCCCAGCTATGCAAGCCAATGTGCTTATTTTGAACAAGACTATTCATAAAAGAAAAAGCGGAGAGGAAATTAGCTCAAGGACGAGCATATCTGAAGAAATCATGACATAAACTCTCAGCGTGGTCTAACACTGCAGCCACAGGCAGACCCAGCTGCAGCCAGACCTCTTGGGCTCACCTCCCTTCCCTGCTGTGGCACTGGCACCCACCCTGTGACACAGAGGGCCTGGTGGCCCTGGCCATTGCTGGAGCCAGGGCTTGCCCATCACTGTGTGTGCATGTGGGAGGCAGGAGGACGTGTCTGGTTCCTCTGGCAGCATTTTCGTGTTGTTTGCCCCATGTGTCTGATGGAGATGCTGTCCAGGCAGGATCTGGTCTGGGCTCTTGGAGAACTGCCTCCTGCAGTCTGAACGAGGTGTAGATAATATATGTCTAGACAGTGGCAGATTTTGGGATCCAGCTCTGACTCTTGTCATGCTACAGTGGTACTTTGCATGTTACTCCTGCTCTGCCTTAATTTCCCCATCTGTAATATGGGGAGTGGCCCCTGACAGAGTGACTGAGAAAACAAATTGGCATAAACCAGCACACACTTGCAAGATCTAATCATAAATCTTGACAAGCAAATGCCTGACCCTTGATGTTCCCTGTTACCTCATGGTTCACGCTCAGCATATCTCTATTCTTACCGCCAAGAACGTGGTGTTAATGCATTTTCAGCTCATTGCTGGGGGATGAGAACGTTTTATGGGAGGGCAGAGTTTGTTAGCCACTTCAGTTTTGCCCTTTGCTTTCTCAGGCACAGTGGAGCTTATGAAGGCTGAGCAAAGAGCTGGGTGGTATTTTGTGTGAGCAGAGGCAGTGGCATCCAGACGTGGGGTACTGCAGAGACAGGTAACAAGGGAGCCTGATGCCTTTGAAAAAGTTAGGGTAGGAAATGGGACTGGTTCTTGCACTGCTAGAGCCACTACCTTAATTTCAGCTGTGTTTCATTTTAATCACTGGGCTGATTAAATAATGATAGAAATAATGATAGAGAAGCTGTTTTAACTGTGTACAGGCTTGGAATTATGGCCAAGGGAGGAAAAGTCGCCTGTTAAGACTTATAGGGGTGACTAGAGTAAACGGCTACCAGCTATCTCTGAGAAAACAGCTTCTGTTTCTCTGGAAACTGAATACAATTTTCATCGTGAAGTTTGTGGATGATATTTTGAATGCCATTTCTTATAATGTGGGGGTTATCCAAAATAGGAGTTTTGTTGCTAATCTACCTTAGTTTTGTTTTTGGTAACGCAAGCAGATCTTTCAACCGTGAGAGTACTTTTAATTTTTTTTTTTTTTTTTGTCCTTGAGAGAATCTTGTCTTACTAAGAAAACCATGGCTTGTCAGCAAGGAGCTTTATTAAAAGGCAAAGCCTTGTCGTGCCTTGCCTATTTAAATGAGACTTCTAGACTCCTGGAGACAAAGCACAGGCCAAGAAAGGAAGCTGTGTCCTTATGAGTTTGTAGAAAGAGGTTCTTTTCTGCTGGCTATGTTGTTGTGCTCTGTCCTGTGTGTTTCACTCTATCTAAACATAAATCAGCAGCAATGTTATTGAGTGTTACAGCAGCTCACTGTGGAGGACAAACAGAAACAATCACAGTATTATAAAGTTCAGTGTAGCTTGCAATGGCAATGACATTTGTCCTGGAAATAAATCTGAGGCGTAATCCCCACCAAAGGGATGAGATACCAGTTTGAGGATAGATAGTGTATGCTGCCTTTTGAGCTTGATTTGCTTATTGTGGTCTGGGTTTTAAAAGAGTGTACCTGTGGGCAGAGACAGTCTCACACAAGTCTGGTGTGCTCTAAACTTCCTGTGATGAGACATGTGAATGGTAGTCTTGGGTTTTCTTTACACCTGAATGCATCAGATCTTGGTTCAGTTTGTGATTTGGTCACAGGGCTGCTGCAAGATCATGGTCAACTCAAATCTTGTGAAAGGGAGGCAGCTTTTCTGCCTTCCTATTTAGATGGCAAACATCACAGGGCAGGGACTGTGCCTTATTGTGTTTTGCCATAAGACTGTAATGTCATCTGGGACTCCTGGTAGCTACTGAGATGTAAATAGAATAAGTGCCTGGATAAGCAAAAAATGTTTGAGACTTGCATGCTGTTTGCTTCTCCCCTCCATGACCTGTTTGTAGACATGGCTGTGAAATGAGCTGTGAAATTAACTGGTCAGAATAAAATACTTAATAGCATGGCCTTCACATAACCCAGCACATAACCCACCTTGGCCTGCAAAGTGACAGCATTAAAGTTATAAGAGTTCTTAAAAATGTGAGAGGAGGGGGCAGAAATCCGGGAAGGGGATTTTCCCACTTTGGGCACACTTTGGAGATATAAGTGAAAAAAAAGGTGGAGAACCTCTGAAAAGGTTCGGGCTACTTGGTTTTCATAGTTTTTCTGGCCAGTCATGCTCTGCAGCCAGCGTGTGCCTCCCACTGCAGCCATCTCCTGTGCCAGCAGAGCAGCAGGGCCTGGCACATCACTGTGCGGGGCGCTCACAGCGGGCGCTGGCTGGTGGGGGTTTTGGGGCAGCACGTCGAGAGGCTGGTGTTCACTGCAGTGCCAAAGACACATCCATTGCAAAAACACAGCCAGGGAGGGTGACTGGCCTGTGCTCTTGTTTTTTGCTCTGATCTGCTGTGTGCCATCCAGGCTGTGCCCCACCCCTACTCGACACCAGCTGAGATCTGCAGAGCATTTGCCAAAGGTCTTTGGAGAACATTCCCATAAGCATCCTTAGTTGTCCTCTGGCAGTCACTTGTGAGAGCTCAGTGGGCTGTTCCTCCTGTTACAGTTGTGTTCTTGCTAGATGAACTGGTGTGCAGCCCTGAGGTCAATGTGGCCAGTGAATGCATCCCTCTGAATGTCCTTGAGAGCAGATATCTTTTGTCTGTGTTAATTCAGTCACCAGTTCACTATGAAACTCTGGGCTACAGTAAAACTTCTAGAAGGTACATTTATAATTGGTCCATTTCTGAGTTCTTGATGTGCATGTCTTCTTCTCCCAGCAGCCTGTGCTCCTATGGTGTATAAGCCACAGTATCCCCAGCCCTAGAGTGAAAAGACTGAAAGTTTTTCTCAGTGCACTTCATAGGTGGGGCTGGCTTTTATCTGTGGGTACTTGGCTCCCATGCCAAGACCTTTTCCGGCTCTCACAGGCTATGTCTGAAGTGCTTTGTTCCTGTTCACGTGCAAGAAGGGGTTGACCAGTGCATTAAGTTTGCACCACAGAGCATGCCATCCTTCCCCAGGTGGGGAAGATCCTTTCCAGGACAGGCCAGCTTTGACTCTCTGGCCTTAACCTGATTTCTTGTTCTCAAGGAGCATGAATGAAGGGACAAGACAGGATTGAAATTCTGGTCTGAGAGGGATGATGTTGGCACAGTTGTCCTCTAGGGGAGTTTCCAGTGGAGAGAGGTTCCTCCAGCCTGTGCATGTGGCTGACCTGGGATGGCTGGAGAAGCACTGAAGTTTCATGCTATGTTTTAGTTGCAGGTAGGAAGATGAGTCCGAAAATTACAACGGAGCTGCTGAAGCAACTGCGGCAGGTGATGAAGAACCCCAGATATGTGCAGGAGCCTGTCCAAGCCTACATAGTGCCCTCTGGAGATGCCCACCAGGTATGGATGGACGCATTCTGGGAATGGTCATACTCTCCTTCTGCATCATGTTCAGTGCACTAAGGACAGGAGGCAAGTCTGGGCCCAGGGTGGTAGCCCATGGCAGTAGCTGTTGTGTGCTGTTTCCACTGTTAAGAATTTTGTAGTCCATTACATAAATTTTAAATTGCTGAACTGCCTTTTACCTCCCCTACTTGCTCATGTGGAAGTTTCACTCATCTAATCACGCTTTTAGGAGACCCAAGGACTGCTGAGGGTTTTTCCCTCCTCAGCCGTTTTCAGGAAACAAAGGACCTGAAGCTTTACTGGCTCACACCCAAAGCTCCCTTTTACCCCAGGGTGCACAAGAGCAAAATGCAACTGAATCAGAACCTTTGCCCTTGACTTGGCACTGGGGTGAGCCGGGTCCAGACTTGCCTGTGCCCTGGGACCATATGTGCAGCATCGTGTTTCCTCATGGGGAGATCCAAACTTGGGCAGGTAGGGGGAAGGCGTTTTCTGCAGCTGCTATTGTTTGCTGCATTCCTGCCTCAAGCTGCCTCTGTCCATATATAACTCTGGTTTCATTTCACTAGACATTAAATGCTGTCATGTGAGTTGAAGAATGTGACCCTCAGGACTTCTGGGTTTTTCTGTTGCTTTCTTTTCCTTGACAGAGTGCAGTTAAGCAGAGAACCCCATGTTGCTATTTCCTGCCAGGCGAGTTGGTCAGGTTTCTCTGCAGAGGGAATCTATCTGAATAGAAACGATTACTAAAAACTGCTGATTCTGGTGCCTCCTGAATAGCTGGTGCAGGATTTTTTTCTGTAAGGGTTGGGAATTGATGCAGTTTTGCCAGTGACAGAACTGGCAGTGTTGATCCCAGAACAGCCTCACTGATTCCAGGTAAATTGTGATGACCTGTGATTTGAAACTTCTTGATGTTCCAAGCAAGGGTTTGTTTCCTGTATGCAGACAAGAACTTTACAGCCTTGCAGTCAGATTTTGCTCTAAGGCAGCTCCCTCCATGACTCAGAATACTGTGGTTTAATGATACCCAAGTGTTTGGTGGCTTAAGCCATTTCCTCCCCACAGCCCAAACAAGCTATGTAAAGCTGTCCTTGCCTCTCAGCTATTCCTGAGGCTGTCCTGGCATTCATCACAGAACTTGTCAACAAATAGGGCTTTCCCTCCTGTGGTGTTGCCACAGGGTTTAGATTGGGGGAAACTTTATTCCCTTCTGGGTTGCAGAGGAACCCCTGGATTGGACTGATGCTGATACACCCTGATGCTGCAACTTGCTGACTAATTTCTTTGTAACACTGGGAATGCTGATGAGCTCTGAGTTCTGTGATACTTCCAATACTGGTTTTCCTGCAAGGCTAGGCGGCTTAGATTATCTTACTGCCAGGAGTCTTGCTAGCAATTGCATCCTTTGCTTTCCATGTTTAGTTGTGTAAGGAACTGAAAGACTTGCAGAGCTTCTCAAACACAGCTGGCTCTGACTCAGGCTTAACCAAGGCTGCCTTGGATTTGTGGCTCTTGCAGTCAGCCCTGGATGTTGGCTGGCTGCTTTAATTTTTTGAAAACTTTGATGCTGGTGATAAGAAATCAGACTCTTTCTTTGGGGACCTGGGTAGTCCAGAGGCTGATGAGAAAGGAGGACAGTCCCAGCCCAAAGTGGAATGAAGCCCAAAGTGTCCCACTTCTTTTCATGTGTGCTGGGTGGCTACAGCAGCCCAAGGATCATGAAGGGATGAAAGGCCATGCTTTTAGGAATGAGACGCCTAAACCCTTTGGGGTTTGGTTAAAAATGTCAGAGCTTTTGGGATGTCGCAGTGGTAAAAGCAGGATCCATTTTTATGTTAAGTCAATGTGTGTTTACATTGAATCTGGAGTTTGCCCATATGGGACTATTCAGAGATTGGAAGAGCTGCTTCTTAATGAGAGGGAATGATGTTTGGATTAGAGCTTGGCTTTGGAGCCAGTCACAGCTTAACTGCGGCTGGCTTCACCCTCCAGGCCTTGACTCAGAACAAACCTGGTCAGATTTGGCTGCTTGTCTGCATGAAGGAAGCACCTGCCCAGCTTAGGGCCCCGTGTTTAGGTTGGCAGAGGTGCTGTCTTCTGCTCAGGGCTGGCTCCTCTGACACGCACTTGTGCTGAGCTGAGGAATCAGCTCACTTTAAAAGCAAGGGATGGCTTGTGTACAGGTTGCTCTGATGTGTTCCAGATCTTACCAATGCAGTTAGGTTTTTGGCAGTGAATACCTCCCTCCCTCCCTTCAGGTTCACAGCAGTGTTTGTTCTTCCAGTGTCCTGGCTCTCAGGGCAGCCAGATGCAATTTGCATTGCTGGTCTTGGTTGACATTAGACTAGAAGGAACTTCAACATGTTTACAGCACAACCATGCAGGCTCAGGGGATAAGCAGCACTGATTTTTTTGGGGGTTCTTCCTGGCTTAGATGAGGAGTTTTTTGTGATGTAGCCCCCAGTTTTGTCTGTGTGACTGACAGGTGTGGTGAGAAGCAGATGTGAAAGGACTGAGGAGAGTCAGGTTGAAGGCCATCAGAGCTGCAAGACAAGCCCCAGGGAAATACCTTGTTCTCACTGTGCTGTGGTCTGTGCTTTGTGTGGCATACACAGGTGTTGCCCATGTAATCTTAGCTCGTGCAAAACATGGGCTCATCTTTGCACAGTGGGGGTTGCTGCATGGAACAGAACAGGTGGGTGTACAGGCATTCTGACTGACAGATGACAGTACTGTCTTTCCCTCCAGCTCCAATACTCTCTTTTAATGCCCTTCTGCCTCTTTGTAAACTCTCAAAACACTCCCTGGGTTTGTCTGTGAATGGGATAGCATGAGTATGTCCATGCAGTCAAGGTCTTCGCTTATTTCGGTCAGCTTTTACCAGATCTAAAACTCATACACTTCTTTTCCTCTTGTATTTTTTTGAAATTGTTTTCATCCATTTCATCGGTCTGTGGTGTTAACCCATGCTATGAATTTGAAGTTGCTTGTCTTCACAAGCAAACTAGCCTGTAGTCTCTGCTGTGTTGGTCAAGAGAAATGGGAAAGAAATCACTGCTCTTGTTTGTACTTAAGTACATCATTTGGGATGTACTTAAGGGATGTGATCCATGATGAGAAATTTCCAGTATCTCCTGTTGGCATTGGACCCTGGGAGATGATGTCCCACCTTTGAGCTGGGAAGCGTGGGAGAGGGGAGTCATAGCAGTCAGCAGACTGAAAAGTCTCTAGGTAGTGTTGAAATGAGGAATCCTCAGGTCTGGCATCGCTCTGCCTTCATATTCTGTCCTGCTGCTCTGAGGCAGGCAGTGGGGAAGCAGACACGTGATTCTGTTCCCTCAATTACTTTGTCCACTCTTTCTGCTGATGCCTTTGCCATTATTTTAAAGGGGCTCAGTGGTGATAATGTGCTGTATGGGGCTGAGGGATCTACCCCATCAGCTGGAGCTGTGCTAAGGACAGTCATCCTTTCCCAAGGTGGGTATCCTGAGCTCCCTTCTCCCCACAGCTGCTGAACATGTCGCAGTCCTGTGGGGCTGGACAAGAAAAGGCACAGGAAACTAACTGGATCAGAGAGGAGGGCACATATTGTCTCCATACTCCCCTCCTTTCTGCCAACTTTCACTAGTGTTTGGATAAAATGGAGGATTTCTTTGGAGCATATATCAGGAATCTTCCCTGGCAATTGGGAGTAAAAGCCACTCAACAAGATCCTCTTTTGGGCCATGAGATTTGCTGTGCCAAGGTTCAGTTCCAGAATGATAGTGGTGAATGGTTGGTTGGCTTCTCCCATGAAGGGAGAGACATGGCTGTTGTGGAAGGGGTTTGATCATGGTGAGATTTGGAGCAGAAATAAAGAGTTGGTCCCTGGTGCTGTGATTTGTGCTGCTCACTTGCTCACTCCTGTGCTTTGAACCCTCTCTCTTCTTTAGAACAGTGAAGACTAACAGATTTGAAGAGAGTATTTTTTAAAAATCAGGTGATTCTATCACAGTAGGGACTAAAGCAACTGAGAATTGGGCTATGATTTCTTAGCTCAGTTCCTAAGATGTTTCTTTTGCCCCAGCACAGCTGGGGGCAGAGAAACAGACTTGGATTTCAGTCCATTTGCAAGGTACAAATCCAGGGGTTTTGCAGCTCAAACGTCAGTGCTGTCAGCCTGGATTAAGCTGATTTGCTGATTTGCACTAGTTCATTAACAGGCCTACTCAGCAGTTCTGACCTACAAACTTGCCAGAATGGAATCCCATAAAGTCATGTGGGCCATGTGAAGGTTCAGTTGTTCTTTTAATTTTGGCAGTTCCTGTTAATATCAGGTGTCTGTGCATTCTCAGGCTCTTCTATAAGATTCTGAAAAGATGTGTCCAGAAACACAGGTTGTGACAGGTTTAGGATGAAGATGGACTAATAGCCTTTGATTCCCTCTCATCCATCAAACCATGGTCTGGTGGTTTTTTGGCTGTAGTCTGATTTTGAGTAGGCAAGGAAGAAGTGAAAGGATCAGAATCTATTTATGAAAGGTCCCAAGGGTTAAATTTTTTACAGTCTTACCACCTTGATGATTTTCTTTCAATGTCACTATTGCAGGAAAATAAAATCTTAAATGAATTCTTATAAATGCCAGTGAGGGGGCTTCAGTGGAGATAGTGAATTTTACAGATTTTATGTGCTGATTACCCCAAGATGAAGGGGTGCTTCTGGTTTCCCTTCCCTGCACATTGCAGCTTCAAAGGCATGATTTGTTTGTTGCCCAAAGGGGAGGCTGAGTGTGAAATAAACGTCTGCAAACTCTGAAGCACTTCAGTGTTTACAGATGTTTGTGGGAGAAAAGTGCTGCAGCCTAAAAAAACCCACCAGTTGAACATAAATACAATATAATCACAGTGGAGTAGAGCCCAGGAATTTTTAACTCATTTTGTTCTCTCTGTGGTGTCCTTTAGGAAAAAAAGATTATCAAAGTATTTGTTATCAGCTGATTGTTTTTTTCCCTGGCTGCTATAAATAATTGCTGCCTGTTTTGTTTTCTAGAGTGAGTACATTGCACCCTGTGATTGCAGAAGGGCGTTCATCTCTGGTTTTGATGGCTCTGCAGGTACCTTTCCAGATCTTGGGTTCTTGCATAATTCTTCTCTAAAGAAATAGTTCCTTTCATGGCATAGAGGCAGGATGGAAAAGAAAATCTATCCAGCTTGTTTGGTCTCTTTTATTCCCATTTCAGCATCTGCGGAATTATGTCTTGGCTACCCACTGGAATTATGTAATATCAGCGGAATAACAAGTTTTCAGAAAATGTTTGCCCCCTAAATGAACCTCTCATAAAGTAAAATCCTGTTAACTCTTTAATGTGCTGCCTGTTAGCTGCAGTCATTTGTTTTGATGTGCAGGCAGTATGAACAGATTTTTACCTTGCCCGTTCGGGCTGGGTGAATAGTGGATGGACTTTAGCTGGCCTTTCTGTTTAAACAGAGCCAGGGCCAGAAACTCTGCATTTGGAAACTGAGCACTGTGGAAAAGTTTGCTTATCTTGCTGAGACAGGATGTTTTCTTGGCTGTAGGATAGGTCTGTGTTTCAAGAGACCTAGTTTTTACCCTAGCTGTACCCTAAGTTGTGCAAATTACTCTGCTCTGTGATTGTTGGAAAGTCACTTTAGTCTGCTGAATTTTTTTCCCCTCTATTTGTGTATCAGTTTAATAAATACTGGTACCTATGTTTGGAGGGTCTATTCATCAGTTCCTGTGAGCTCTGGGGCCTTATTTGAGAGGTGATAAATCTAGGGCTGTGGGCTGCTGTTAATGGCTATCATGAATCCTGTATTAATTTTGCCCTTTCTGTGCGACCTCTTCATAACCTTCCTCTAATCTGTGCCCTTGTTATGTACTTGGAAGATCTGTTCCCATCCTAATGTGCAGCAGATCAGGGAGGTTTCACACCGAGGCTCACCTTGTGTTTCTTGCTTCATCTTTTCAGTCTGAAGCAACTGAAAATGGAGTTTGTTTTGGGGGAATTTGGTAGAAGACAATGAGTTAATAATTGAAAACTCTACACTGCTAATCTGAGCATTGGTATTTTGTGACAGAGAGTATGGTCAAGATGCAGACTCCAAAGACTTGGATTCAGTTTCAGTTTGCCATGGTTTGTTTTGTTTTATATTGTTGAGGCCAAGGCAGCCTGCGTGCCTTGCTGGGATGTCACTGCCCCTCAGCTGCCTGCTTGCATCCCTCCATCTGGGGTCAGTGGAATGGGACTGACAATGAAACCAACAGAAGTTTATGTTGATGTTTCCTGTTCAGCCATCTCTGCTAGAGCTGTAACATTTGGGAAAGGGGTGCAGCTGACAGCTGGGAGTGATACCCATGTCTGCAGGCCTGGTATCAGCTGTGTTTTGTGGGTGGCCAGAGCCCCGGCTTCCTCCCCAAAAGAGGATGGAATGGAGTTCAGGAATGTATAGTATATTTTACTGTGACAACAGCCAAGTGTAGACCACAGTCTCTGTTACAGGAGGTTTGGCAAACCCCACTTACCCAGTTCCACTGACTGGCTGAGATTTGCTTAAGTTGAGCTCACCTGAGGCAGTTCATTAATGTGCATTCTTGTGCATACTGCCTCCAGTAGGATTGGAAGGTCACAGTGCAGGGGAAACAGTAAATATCTCCACTAAAACAGGAATAACTTCTGAACAGTGATCAGAGGTGCCTTGTAGGGAATTAGGGTGAATTTCAAACACTGTTCCTGCTGTCTGTGACTCTGCATGGGGGCTGCCTTCCCTGAATCACCTGTCTGTCTCCCTGCCTAGGTACTGCCATAGTCACCGAGCAGCACGCAGCCATGTGGACTGACGGGCGCTACTTCCTGCAAGCTGCACATCAAATGGATAGCAACTGGACACTCATGAAAATGGGTATGCAGGAGCCTGGGGTGCTGCTCCACTGATCAACAGAGAACAGTCACTTCACACAAGGACAGCTTGAGCTGTAGGGATATCCCATCATGCAGGGACTTAGGGACATATTGGATACACGGCTTCTGCTTTAGTGTCCTGTGATAACTCTTGCCTGTGGGTCTAGACATTTGTTAGTAGACATATCTGATGCATTAGCTTGGACTTTCTGCATAGTGTGGGAATGTTTCAATGTGATTGCTTCTTTGAACTTTTTTTTTTTTTGAATCCTTGAAGGTCTGAAAGATACACCAACTCAGGAGGATTGGTTAGTGAGCGTCCTTCCAGAAGGCTCAAAGGTGGGAGTGGACCCTTTCATTATTCCAGCAGGTTGGTTTTGCTTTATAACTCTGGGTTGGGCAACTGGATTTTGCTTCCTTGCTGCTCTGGCTGAGCTGTTGTGTGATGGTGTGCAGCTAACCATGTTTCAGATGTAGTGGCGGTTAAGCTGTCATGCAAAACAGGTTGGATTTTGGTTTAACCATGTATCACAAGAGTTACACAGCAGTGCATTGACTCCAAAGCACAAGGGATGAGAACTGCTTTCTAGGCTTGCAGTTGCTTTACCTGAAAAGCAGAATGCTGATTACCTCTTTTTGTCTATGCCTTGGCTTGTCATGGGCACTTCAGTACAAAGGTGCTGAATGCCTTGGTCAGCATGTGAGCAAGAACACCCAGGCACAGTTCAAGCTGCTACTCCTGCTTGGTGGTCTTGGGATCTCTGCAGCTTTCCCTGCAGGAAGAGGTATCATTTATATCAGAGTATCCATCTATTCTTGCTTCAAAACATGAGGCACAATGCAAAGGTCACTGGAGGCAAGGGGAGATATTTGCTTGTTCAGATGGATTCAGGACCTCTCTTGTGGCTGTGTGGAAGTGACTCTCATCTTGTCTAGCTTAGATCTGGCATGGTTCTGCACTGAGGGAGAGGACACCCTTAGGGCACCTTCTGCTGTGCTTTCTTCCAGAGACTTCTGTCTCTCACCTGGGGCAGTTCTTTGTCAGCTCGAGCATGAGGCTTCAGGACTATGAGGTTCTGTACCTGCCACTGGCTACTGTGGTGTCTTTGTGGAACTGTAGTTGCAGTAGATTTTCTTGTCTTTCTTGAGGGGATGGGAAGAAGAGGAGGCTGGAAGGAGAGGAGAAGACTCCGATTCTTGAGTTTGACCTTTGTGAGCAGAGCTGTTGTTGAACATATGTGTGCTCCTTAAAGCCACCACTCTTGACTTTCTCCCCTTTGGCAGACCAGTGGAAGAGAATGTCCAAAGCCTTGAGAAGTGCTGGCCATGACCTTGTACCTGTCAAAGAAAACCTGATCAATACAATCTGGACAGATTGTCCCCAGCGCCCCTGCAAGCCTCTCATCACGCTTGACCTGAGTTACACAGGTGAGAAGCTTAACTGCCAACAGACATGGGCTGTTCCTATTGCCCTGTATCCCCCTTTTGCTTTTCTCTTACAAAGGAGAGGAAAAAACAATGCTTCAGCACAATGTGGTCACTGTGAATAGGTCAAGAAGATGATCAGACCTTCTGTCCTCAAAACTTCAAACAACCATTTTCTAGAAGTTGGGTGACTTCAGAACAAATCTGTGGGCATCTAGAGGGCAGCTCATTTGAGACAGTTCATGTCAGTTATTAGAAAGGAGTGAGGAGCACAAGCACAATATATTGATCTGTGTCTACATCATCATTTCCAGCAAAGTTAGGGATTGTAGCTATTCCTGTTGTGTTTTGCAGGGGTCAGCTGGAGAGACAAAATTGTAGCCCTCCGTTCAAAAATGGCTGAGAGGAAAGTCATGTGGTTTGTGGTAACGGCCTTGGATGAAGTAGCATGTAAGTCTCTGCATCTCCTTTCTCCATTCTTTCTACAAAATAGATGTTCTTCCTGCCTTGGAAAGGAAGAGCCATGCCAGAGTGAGAGGCCCTTATGACAGCATGTTTGTTAGACATCAGTTACCATCTTATCAAGTGCAGTGGTGGTAACAGGACACAAACAGCAAGCCTGTATTTCTGCACAGTGCCTCATTACACCAGTGCAGCTCCTGAGTATATTTTTGGCCCAGGAAATGCAGCAAATCACCACCTTTGAAAAGCAGCCCAGGCAAAGAGAGAGGAAGGTCACATATAAAGCCTAAGGCAGCGTGATGGAAAGAAAAAAAAGACCTGTGAGATTTTCTGGCTGTAAAATATCCTGATGCTGCCTCACCCATTGGAATAATGGAGACTGTTTTCTGCTATGGAGTCTGGGCTATAAACAAAGCAATGCAACATGTGGCTTTGTATACATAAAGCAAGGGTGGGGTACGCTGCATTCACAGTAATCTTCCTAATTGTCACAACTTCTTGAGTCAGTCTCTACCTCTCCAGTGTTCAGCCAATGCTTTGGTTAAAACAAGTATGTCAGGGCTCAACTTGTTTTTCCAGATCATGTCAACCCAAGGTCTCGCTAAAGTCCCCTCTGTGTTTGGGGCCCCAGCATGGCTGGGTCTCTACACCTTGGCTCCCAGCCCAGTGTGTAGGAAGGGAGAATGGCCAGAAACAGCAGTGGTTTCCCCAGGACTGCTGTTCCTAGTACTGTGTGTCCTTTTTGCAGAAATCACAAGTGCACACACTGGTGTAGGGGGAATGTAACACTGGCAGGGTGTGAGTGCTGCTCATCCTGTGCCCCGTGTCTGATCTGGAAAGGTAAAAATGGAGGTGATGTTTTCCTTGCTCCAGCACAATGTCCCTGGCACTGAGTGAAGCCAACTTGATGAGGTCCGTGGTCTGTTCTGGATCTGGGACACTGAGCAAAGAGCTTTTTTTGTGAAAGAAGTACTTCTGAGAGTGGTGAATATGACTCCTCCCTGGGGAGGCCTGCATGAGCAGAGATTGTATGTCTCACCTTTTCAGGCACATCTCCAATTAAATTAATGATAAATTGGTGCCCTGAGGTGGTTTCAGATTAAATGTCTCCAGCAAAGTGAAGCTTGGTTATGAATCAAGAGTGTTAAGATGAACCAGAGAAGGTCATGAGAGGAGCTCATTTTCGGGTGCCTGGTTGATTTCTTATCCTGAAGGGGGAAGGGGAGAAATTGTTTTAGTTTTATCTAACTCAATTCACTGTATTAAACTCCAGACAAGTTTCTGGGGACAGAAAAAGAGCCACAAAGGAGACTGTTGCCTTCTTACTGCATTGGGAGTTGGCTGAGTGAGGAAGTTTGTACCCATGCAGTAGAAAGTTCTTTGTGGCTCTTTCCTGCATTCAAGTGACCTACTGCTTCCCTGGGGAGAATTAAGCTCTATTTTTACTTTCAAGGCAGAATTTGCACAGTTCGATGAATACAGTGCTGGGTTGTAATTTAGGACATGTTGGTTCTTTTCCCAGCTGTCCTGCTGGCTGGCCTTATTGGCTTGAGTAACTCATTTCAGCTAATTGGATACCCTAGAGTTTTTATTTGACCCTAAAATCAGGATTTTAGAGATGCTGAACATCTACTTCTCCTCTTCACTTTGTCTGGGGTTGTATGGGATAAAATCTTTGTGAAAAATAGCTAAGACTGTACAGTCTGAATCTGAGATATTGGAGGGGCCCAGATGAGAGGCCTTTTTGGGGTATTGTAGTGTTGCCTATTGTGTCTTTCCCTTACCTCAAATGTCAAAGGATTGGAATGAAATGATAGTTTGTAACTTTGAAGTTTTCTGGCTGTTAAGAAGTGAGGTTCTATTGCATTGCACAGACCAGAAAGGGCAGACCCTACATTTTTTACCTGTGTCCTTGTCTTTCCTTGCCTGTACCTGCTTTTTTCCAAGCCACCCCTCCAGAAGTTAAACACTAGTTTAAACACCCGGGAGTGTTCATCCTGTGCTTCTGGTGCCATCTCCTGGCAAAAGCTTGGGAGTGCCAGGAATGCAGCAGGCCGTGCCACAGCTGGGCGGGAGCTGGCCTCATGGCCTGCACCCATGACATCTCACTGCTTGCCTGTGTTTTTGTGAGGTTATTTTGATTATTTTTGGCTTTCTCTAATGTTGCAGAAGATAAACCAGGACCGTGATTCTTGGTGTTCTTTTTTTCAGGGCTTTTCAACCTTCGAGGCTCTGATGTTGAGTACAATCCTGTGTTTTTTGCATACGCCGTCATAGGAATGAACACAATCAGGTGCTTGTATTCCCTTCCTCTGTTCCCCAAGATGCGTTTTTCTGGGAGAGAGCTGTTCTAGCAAAGTATTTGTCTTTTCAAAAGTGCCTATGCTTGGGTAATTTAGTGTCCCTTCTGAGCTCTTTTGTCTCCAGCATTAGTTACTCTCCTCCCCTGATCAGAGCTGGAGAGGCAGCCAAGAGCTCTGCTGCACTCCTCAGCACCTTGGCTGGCTTGCTGGGTGACCTTGGGCACGATGGCTGAGCCCTCTGTCTGTCACCCTGAGATAATGTGTAGGGCCCTTGGAGCTCTGGGTGAGATGTGGGTAAGAGCCAAGGCTAGCCTGGACATTGCAAACTTTTGGGAAAAAATTTAATTGCTAAGTCACTTCAAAACTGCAGGGACTGTGCAGGAAAGTTTCAGGGCTGGCTTATAACAGAAGGCTTCTTTCCTGTGATTGCTCCATATATTGAGCCTCAGCAAGCACAGTTCTTTTGGAGGCATCTGTAAGCTGCTACCTGGATCCATCTAGGGTAAAACCTGGCTGGCTGAGTGAATCCAGGTTGTGTGTGAAGGTTGAGCTGAACTTTTCGACTCTGTGAAAGTGAGAGCAATGTGATACTTAGAACTAAAGTAGCTTTTCTCTTTCCAGAGGATAACCTTAAAAGTTAGAGGCTGTTATTTGCCTCTCTGTTACTTTCCTGTTTCAAGCCCAGTGTTGGGATGTAGCCATTTTGACTGTCATACAAATAGAAGTGCTATCAGCTCTTTCCTCTCAGTGGAGGGGCACATCTTAATTTCAAGATGGGATTTAAACTGTGTGAAAGTTGGTGGTTAAAATGACATAGGACAAAGTAGAGTGCATAATTCATGATCTCCTTTCTCCCTGAAATGTTGCCAGAATGGTTTTTCCTTCCCTCCTTTACTCCAGTCGCTGTCAGATGTGGTCTCACTTATTTGATCTCCAATTTGTTTCTCAGGCTCTTCATTGATGGTGACCGGATGATGGACCCAGCTGTGAGGGAGCACTTACAGCTTGACTCCACCCTGGAGCCTGAGTTCAAAATCCAGGTGATGCCCTACGGATCTATCCTGTCGGAGCTGCAGGCTGTTGGTGCAGGCCTCTCACCCAGGGAGAAAGTGTGGCTCAGTGACAAAGCCAGCTATGCTCTGACTGAGGCCATTCCCAAGGTCAGTGGCCCTAGCAAGGGAAAATGCTTTTCTCTTCTCTGCTTCTTGTGGTTAGGAAGGGTGTTAATGAGGGCAGCTGGCCTCGGTTTCCCCTCTGCAAAGCCTGATGCAGGCTGGAGCTTGTGCAGAAAGGATCCAGCCATGCTGAGGTATCGAGGGGTTGTTAATCCTGGGGTGGCTCCTGCTGGAGCTGCCCTTCCAACTCGCTAAGCCGATTTATCCAAAGAATTGTCAGCTTAAGATAAAACAAGTACAGTGAGAGAGGGGAGGGAAGAGGCAGCAGGGTGAACTCAGGTCATTCTGCCCACGGGTGGAGCATCAGCCTCACGTGGATGAGCAGCAAGAACTGGAAACTTGCAGAAACTGAAGCAGGAAAGTTGAGCAGGACTTCTGGGAGGGTGCATGTAGCTTGATCTGAGTGTCTGAGGGTGGTTGCCCTTATTTAGTCCACTGACTTGAGGATATCAGACAATATGTGATGTCTTTTACTGAAGGCAGGAGGGAGAAGATGACAGAGTTGTTGTAGCAGGGAACCTTGTGAGGACACAGATAACCTGCAGGCATTGGTTGTCCATGAACTTAGTGTATCTGCTGAGGGACAGTTGTATCAGAATAATTTCTGTACAGCCCTACATGCTGCATCTTGTTATCCTTTTGAACTTGGCTGTCTGCCCACCTAATATTCTAGTAGCCATGAAGGATACTTGGGGAAGGACACAGCAACTGTGGATAAATAAGCTGCATGTTTCCACGCATCTTGTGTACATCTCTTGTTTGCTAGAGATCACATTCTCTGGAATGCCATCCAGTTTACAGTGATGTCTAGTAACTAACAGATACTGTGAGTAAACGTACAGGTTTTTGTCCCTGTTCAGGGTTAAATCTTCAGACACCATCAATCTATTCCTAGTCCTCCTAATACAGAATACTGATGGCATAGTTTCTATGGAGCATTCAGGATAAATTGTCATTCTTTTGACTTCACAGTAGAAAGCCCCTTGCTGTAGTTGTAGTCAATGGTCTATCCCCAGTTCAGTTAAGCTGCTGTAGTTGATTTATGTAGAGTGTCCATATGGAGAAGTACAGAAGGTCTGACCTAGAGAAAGGAATATAATGAGTTGAGGTGATGTTATTTACCCCGTGAGCACTGGAAGTTTTGGCTGATACTGAGTCATTACTGGACAGTGCTGCATGCCCTCTGTGTGCAGTGGGGAGAGCCCCTGCCTCAAGGAGCTCTGTGCAATAGAAAGCAGGCAAAGAGGACTGAAATGTCTTGATTAAAAGCCACTTAGAGAGTCACTGAAAGAGCCAGAGTTTTTCTAGTTCCTCCCTGGCTCTCCACCACTTCAAAGCACTCCAGGCCAGTTGCTCAGCTGGTGTGAAGATCACCAGTGTTGGAAGTCCATCTACTGTCTGTCTCCATCAGAGCCAAATATTGACACTGGCAAAAATCCATTCCATTATTAAACAAGATCTGCAAACCCTTTATAGATTTGTTTACAGCTGCATGTAAATATACTTTTCACAGGAGATTAATAATACTTACTAGTATCTATAAAGGGCAAGCCAACCTAAGAATCTGACTATTTATCCTGACTGATAAAAGGGCTTATCTGACTTTCTTGTGACTTCTTCTGTAGTTTAGATTCTGCATTATGTAGTGTAATTGTTTTGCTGTTTTTAAGAATTTAGGAATTGTAAGCCTGCAGGATTTATGTGAATTTAGTCTTTGCAGAGAGTCTGCTGGGCCTTCTCTTGAATTTGAGTGATTTTTTTTGTATGCTGGTGCATTTAAAGTAGGAAACAACATGTTGCTTGGGCTGTATTTTGTGCTCATCCCATCTCCTTTTATATAATGGGTAGAGAACTGGGCAAAAGACTTGGTTCTTCTTCCTTCTTCAGATGCCAAGTGTGATGAGATTTGGGCAGGTCACCTCAGCTGGTGAATTTCTGAAGATGTGCTGAAAGCAGCCAAGCATTCCTGTGTATCTAAGGACAGCTGGTGTTTGAGGAAGCGTGCAGTAGTAAGGGATCAGTTACTGGTTCTTAATGCAGGGTCACCCCATCCAAGCACAGGAAAGCTTTGTCTCAAACCACCGATGTAAGCTCCTTTCAGAACTGGCAGCATGTAAGGCTGAGCTTTGCAAAGGCCTTTCGTGTTTCCTCAGGCCTTAATGTGTTTGTCAGAGCTGCTGATCATTAACAGTGGTGGTGCTCAGTGCTTGGTACCTGGGCTAGGTGCCCTTTGCTCCCTGCAACTTGAGGATGACTGTCAGGTAACAAGTCAAGGTGGCTTTTAGGTCTGTTTCCACAGCCTAAGTTCTTCCATAGCATCAGGGAGGGATTAGGGTTTCTCATTGGCCTCTGGGCCTTCAGTGTCCATCAGGAATCTATGGCTCAGACATTGATATAGATCTTTGGTATTTAGGATATCCAGGTCCTCACCCTGCTTCATGACAAGCTGTTGTTTAGTTCTTTGGATTTTCCTATGGCTGTTCTTCGTTCAGCCAGGCACTGTTTCTCCTCTCTGCTCCCCAGTGCATTTAGCTGACTGCTGGCAACCAGCATCTCACAGTGCTCAAGGTTGAGAGAGGCTGCCAAAGTCGAAATTGTGGCCAGGCTGAGTTATTAAATCTGTAGGATTATGTAGTCTGACTAATCCACAAGTAATCCCTGTCCTTCTGCTGCAGGCTTACCGATACCTCACCCCATATACCCCCATCTGCATTGCAAAGGCTGTGAAGAATGCAGCAGAAACAGAAGGCATGAGAAGAGCACATGTAAGTGAAGCCTTGAGTGTCTCCTTGCACATGCCAACAGGTTTGCTTTACCTTTAGGGAAAGAAATAACATTTTCCTTTCAGTTTTAATATTTTGGATAAAAAGCAAATAAGAATTTGAATGGCAGGATTAGGTCTTCTGTCAGACATCTACTGCTGTTGAAGCAGGTTTTTTGCTTGTTTTGCATTCTCTTAAAGAACAACATTTGCAATAGTGTGAGGGAACAGCCTTGCTCTGTGGGAAGACTGTGCAGACTTGAGAAGTGTTGTTTGCAGTGTGGGCCCTTAAAGGGATGTTCTTTCTCCTTTGCTAGTTCTGTTGTCTTTGTCAGTGGAGTCTTCAAATTGTTATCACTTGAATAAACACAGCCTAAAAAACACAGAGAAATTCTTCAACACATGGTGCAAAGCACAGGCCAAGATGTTCAGAAGCAGCCAGTGTCCTCAAAGCACTCTTTTAGTCTTGTCATCATGACCTGAAAATGAGGCTGATTTCCCAGGAAGCTTCATGTTTTCCAGCAAAGAAGCTGCCTGTGAAACAGGTTCATGGTGGGGATAACCTTTTATCTTATTTATTTCCTGTTAGTTTTCAAGCAACAGTTTTCACAATAAGAGAAATGTGCCAGTTGAATCAGGGCTGGCAGTTTTGGGCTTGTCCCATATTTTCTGCAGCTTCTTGGGAACCAGTACTTTCTATTTCAATGCTTTTCTCTCCGTATTAACTAAGGGGAAGTAAAATAGTTGTACTGAGAAGAGGCACTTTGTCACCTGCCACCTGAGGACAAAATTGTACCTTGTTCTTGTACACATCTCCTGCTTCTTGCCCCTACATGCTGCAAGCATGAAGAAAAAAAAAAGGAACAAGAATGAGGGTCATAAGGCAAGAGCCAGAAGCTGTGTGACAGAGACTGTGTGGTGGCCATGTGCCCAAAGGACATGTTCCCCTCTCACATCACCAAATGTGTCATGTGCTTGCCTTCTGTGATCTGAGAAATGAGATCTTGGCTGTTAAAGCAAAATAGTCTTGAAAGTGATATGTGGGGTAAAGACAGACTTCACACAGTAAGATATGTCCCGGCAGTATTATTAATATTCATTTACCTCTCCAGATACATTTCCAGTGTTTATATTAATTACAAGGTGCAAAACTTGAAAATACTTCTTGGATCATCTCTTAGTTTGTGTTTCTGAAACTTACAGGTTGAATTCTTTTGCATCAATACCTGTTTATACTGAGGCTAGATAAATCTTTCTCCTTCTCAATTCTCTTTTCTTGTACCTATTTTAACATAGATTAAAGATGCTGTTGCCCTGTGTGAGCTCTTTAACTGGCTGGAAAAGGAGGTATTGTATAAATATTTTTTTAAATTGGAGGTTCTATTGCTGTGTAAAATTCTTCACTGGCATAAACTTTTTTGTTAGTTTATGGTGCCTTTACTAAAAATGGGGAAACAGTTGGTGGTTTGGGGTTTTTTGTGAAGATTTCAAATGTGCTTTTATCCAAGGCCGAATTAATTTTTTTGAAAACATTCTCCCATTCATTTTACACAGACCAAAGCTTGAACAAGTGAGAAATGACCTGAGCAGGCTTAATGTAGTGTTAATGCTGTCTTGTGCAGGTTTGGTAGTGTAACTCATGAAATAATATTCAGCTTCATACAATACTTTGGAATTATTCTCATGGTAACCAGTGTTGTCTGCCAGTATGGACAAATTTGGCGTTTATGAATGGGAGGTGCAGTGAAAATGGGATAAAACTAAATTACTTGTGTATTCACTGGGTTAGAAGTACACAGTGGATGTGCAGAGTGCACAGCAAGTGTTACACAGCAACTTACTAAGCTGTGCTATTGCATGTCTGAGTCCATGGACTTTATTTATGGAGAAGGCTTGATGACATCCAGAAGGTGCCTTTTTACATGTCTGAGTACCTCAAGAAGTCAGCCTCGGGGGTTATGAAACCTAGCTCTTGCCCTGCTTCGCCTGTTTTCCAGTCCAGGGGAAGTTGTGTCACAGGTTTGAATTTATCAAATGCCTAAAGTAAAATTTAACACACTTTGTTTTTTCTGCAACTGCTTGCATTCCTGATTTAAAAACATAACATTTCTAACAGCATGAACTGTTAGAGAACTATTTAAGCTTAGTGTCACCTGACAGTGAAGAGATGATGCCTTGTGAGATGTTGCCTCTTCACATCTCAGTGGAGTTAGTACTGCACTAACTGCTCTCTAGTCAGGGTTCAGCAATCCTGCTGTGACCATCTCCACTTCCCTCTTGCCATGCACAGTATTGCTGGGTTTGTGTTTGTCATTACTGAGGAATGAGGACAGAAAACCTGGAAAGAAGCCACTTCCAAGGTGTCATAAGGCACAGACAAGACCCAGTGTTTAAGCATATAGCCTTTTCTTTGCTTGCTGCTGCATTAACTCAACCCATGTCCTTGTCCACCAGGTTCCAAAGGGAACAGTAACAGAAATAGTTGCTGCAGACAAAGCAGAGGAGTTCCGCAGGTAAAAAGTAAATCTACTCTGAGGAGGTTTCCTGGGTGGCATTTTTTATCCATTGTTTTTATTTTATTCTTTAGAAATGCATCTCACTTACAGATATATTTTACCTCGGGACAAACCTTTACTAGTGGATTTCTTTGCAAACTTGAAAGAGCTGGGAAGAATTGGGTCTCTTGGGAGATACAAGTCCCAGCCCACTGGATCCTGTCCACCTTCCTTTTGAGATAGCAGTGAGGAGTACTGCAGGTTAGGACTCTTAAATACAAGACAGTTGCTTCCTTACCACAGAAAAATGTTTGTTAAAGTTAGATTTTTTCCTCCTCTAATAGAGAAGGAGCACCATTTATTTTGAGAGTTACTCCCATGTGTACATAAGCAGGACCTCTGAAATGCCTTTGAGTAAATAAGTAACAAAGTAGAAATTGTTCAGCCCATCTCTTCCTGGGTGATTTCCATAGTGAATTTTCTTCTTCTAAGGAAAGAGAAGATCTGGAAAACAGGTTTCCACATGGTTGGGAGAGGAGGGCTTCAAACTGTACTTTTCTTCTACCCAAATATGCTTGTCCAGGTGGCTTTCAAGGCCAAGGGGAAGGTTGAGTTGATGTGAAATTGAGGATGGGGCACTCCAGGTGCCCTAGGTGCTTGTATGCTACTCTCACTTGTGCTGTAGTGATCACAATCTTTTCTTTCAGTCAGCAGAAAGACTTTGTTGAATTGAGTTTTGCTACCATATCAAGCACAGGTCCAAATGGAGCCATCATTCACTACAAGTAAGAGAAACACAGCTTCTCCTTTTAACTTTCAGCAAACATAGTTGGAATGAGCTGTCTCGCTTCTTCATGGAGTCACAACAGAGTACTCCAGGGAGATGTTGCTTGCTATCTTTCTTTACTCCACACTTACTAAGTAAAGATCTTTCCCTGCTGGCAGCATGCATGTATTATGATGCTGATCTTCTCAGGGCCATAGAAAAGGGCTATTTTGGGGCTGGAAGTCTGGGAAGGATGAGTATGAAGTGCCACAACTGTTCTGAAATAGATCCAGAAACAGATGTTGAGGGTTTTGCTGGAAGCAGCAAGGCTCTGTACTGTAGTGCTATTTGCTGTATACAAATCCTCTCCTCTGTATGATCCCTGGCTCAGCATGTGTGGGATTTCTATCACTGCCACAAGAAATCAGAGCTGACACATCCAAGCTTTCCCTTAATATGGTTTCTGGACTGCAGACATGGGCTGGAGACCTTAAAACTATGGAACAAAAACTTTTGTGTTTAACTGAGCAGGCCAGTTCCTGTGACCAACAGAACGCTGTCAGTGAACGAGATCTACCTCCTGGACTCAGGAGCACAGTACAAGTGAGTGGATGAATGGTGCTGAACTGCCATGAGTTCTTTTCCCCATGACCCCTGCAGGGTCAGCTTACATTTGCCTTGGCAAGCAAGGCAGTGTGGAGTTTTGAGTAGACAGCAGATCAGGGCTGCTTACAGGCCTTGGTGGGGTCAGAGACAGGATGTCAAAGTACAGTTCCTGACTGAGTCCCATCCACCCCCAGTGTGATGGGAGGTGTGCTTTAGCTGTTGGTTTTGATGTTCAGTTGCAGGAACAGGGAGCAGGCCTGACTGCCCTGGCTTAGCCTTGGGCAGCCTGCACAGCTGGGTGAGGCACCTACCCTGCCAAGATCTGCCCTGTGGGCAGATTTGACTGATATTGAGGTCAGAACAAGGTGGGGTGAAGAAGCAGGACAGCACTGTCCTGTGCTGCTCTCTGCCTTTTCAGAGAGACTCAGAGTCAGGGTTCCTCATCCCAGCAGCCACTTGGGTCTTGGGTGTGTTTTTGGGAAGGCATCATGTCTGAAAACTCACTCAGTGCTGTTTTGACAGTGCCACTCAGTGGCCTCAGTTCCTTTACTGTGGAACTCTTGACTCTGTGGAAAATGAAAGAAGTGGTGTTTTTAACCAGTATAAATAGCTGAGAAGTGGCTTGTTCAGGAAGACACAGGACAAGGCTGGCTGCTCTTTTGAGATGAGCTTTGTCTTTAGAGCTATGCCTTTTTGTTATGTCAGTCAGGAAGAGGTTTGAAAAAGAACCATACAGACCTCCTTTGATAAGATTTTTACAAGGAGATCTTTTTTCCTCCCCTCTGATGGCCTAATTAACGATTTCCTTAGTGCCACTATGAAAAGCAGCCCTTTGGATACAATGTGAGCTGGACATCAATGGCCCTTACCACAGCATTGTGACAGGGATGCTTTGCTTGTCCCTGCTGAGAAGTTAAACCGTGAGTTCTTTGTGACCACGGCCTGTGTGTGCTGGGGAAGAGCACAGGGACAGGAGTGAGTGTTTCAAAGGGAACTCGTTATTTCAAGGACCATTGTGTTTTTGGCAGCAGGCTCAGAATGCTACTTGCAGGAAGAACTTAGAGCCAGTTTCTGACGTATTGAATTAACCCCTGTCCAAATGCAGGATGATTTATAGAAATCTTAGCACAAGATATCCTGGGGATGACAGGATACTGTCCCCCCTTACACTTCCCTTTTCTGAGCTGGTAGCTCTCATTTTTGCAGAAGTGTATGTTTTAAAGCTGTTAATGAATCGCCTTCCATACAAATAGGCTAAATTTGGCCTGTTCTCAATGGACAGATACGTGTTGCTAGACCTCAAATTAGCATCATTTTTATGAGCAGTTTAGATTCTAATTTGGGAAGAGCTTTGGGATGCTTATGGTTGGAAGATAACAGTTTGAATTGTGAATCATTATTGCTACATCTGGGGCATTGTGTTCAGGAATTTTTGAGATTAGGAGTGGTTACATCATCAGTCTTGTGTAGCACAGAGCAGATGACTTTATCCATTTATGAGCTTGGTTGGTTTGCTGCAGTGTGACTGGGTTTCCTGTGCATTCTCACTTTGATCTTTCTTTTCCCCTGGTCCCTTTGATTCCTGCATCTTTGCCTCTGAAGAGATGGTACGACAGATGTGACCAGGACAATGCATTTTGGCACACCATCAGCCTATGAAAAGGTAAGCTGGGAGCACAGTGTGGTTTGTGATCTGACCCTTGTTATTAGAGATAGCTCAATTAGTAATGTGCTCTATTGCTGTGCAGTGGAAGTTCTCTATCGAGTTACCATTTATTTACCAGTGTGTGGCAGCATTTGGGTGAGGACTGAAAAAGAGACTGTGATACTTCAGACTTCCAAATATAAACTGTTTTATCCTTTCTATCTTAAAATGCACAGCTCTCATCTACAAAATGATGTGTTTTCTCTAAGAAATAAGAAAATCAGCAGACTGAGGATAAACATTACTAGTTTGTCCAATAAGGGAGCCGGGGGGTTCTAATTTAGTGCAAAGCTCAGTGTCTAATGCAATGCTCCAGTCAGATTGTGCCAAGTGCACAATACAAAAAAATCAGTGTCAGACTTATCTGAAGAGGTCTGTGTTGGAAATTTAGCAATGTAGTTTTGATTATTTTAAATTGCTTCTTTAACTTTTTATTAGTCTTAATGAAAACTAATTTCATTATTATAGTTCACTTAGTGACAAAAATATGCTGTAGGGTATTCCCAGGAAGTAAAACTACATCCACAAAGAAAATCAGTCATGTAATCAGGTGAATGCTGCTGCTAAGCCTGCAATCTGAGTTTGTGATAGTCTCTCTGGAATTACTGGAGAGGGATCTTCAGAGTGGTTTAAACTCCTTCTGCTCATGGTTTGCTTTGGCATTACCAGCCACAGGAGATCATGACCAAATTTTTCCATATCCTCCACACTTTGCTACAGGATGCATCCTTTCTTTCTCTTCTTGGGGAATACAAAGCTTTTCCTTCCCCTCTTTACTTATGGCACATGTTTCTTTGACAGGAATGCTTCACATATGTCCTGAAGGGGCATATAGCTGTGAGTGCAGCCATCTTCCCAAATGGAACCAAAGGTGGGTTGGTGAGTTGGAGTGTTTTGATCTCTGAAGAACCATTAAGTGGTCTGAGAACAGTGGTCTAGGCGGATTAGGCAGATGTTGATGTAACTGTCTGTTTCCATCACAACAGTTTGGATTCTGGATTACTAATGCCTTCTTTTTCAGCATCAAGCAGTGCTGAAAATTCTGAGGGGGACAGTCTGAAGGATGTTGGAAGTGCTCTGACTCTAGGGTGATAGTGACTTTCATCAATCAGTGGCACTCTAACACATGTTCTTGGAGGTTCTCTTTTTTCTTTACTAATGGACCTATCAAAGCAAAAGGTCACTTTCTAGCTTCATAAGAATTGGGTAATTCTCTTCCAATTACTGTGGAATCTCTTGTATCAGTGGGAAAATACATGGGAATATAACACACAAATGAGCTGTTTTTATTTTGTGGAGGAGAAGTTGAGAGGTATCATCCACCTCTGGTGAATTTGTTACAGTTATTTTCTCCCTGGTCACACCTTATACAAGCCAGCTCCCTTTAGAGATTTCTTCAGTTTGCATTCTTGGGTAGGCAAGTTAAAAGCAACTGCACAGTGCTGTGAGAAACCCAAACTGAAATGGAAGGATATCTGAACTTGGATACATGGGCTTGGTGTTCACATGCAGGCAACAGAAATTCTGTGCCCTCTGATTGAAACTGTGTGAAATAAGTGGCCTTCCAGGCAAGAAGCCTGGCTGATTACTCCACCAAATACAATTGGCAGGTCTCCTATTTTCAGTTCAACAAGTGCAGCTCCTTTTAAAACAGATGCTGAATTCTCTGTGGGACTTTTAACCATTAGATTCTTTCCTGAAAATGCAGTAGAACAAGCAGCAGTGCAATGTTTCTGTTAACCACCATGTCTTAAAGACCTGTGTAATGGAAGAGAGAAGGGCTCTTTAGCTGAAAAAGGGATTGAATGTAAGAATTGCCAAATCTGCCCTGTAACTTCTAGCCATCCAATGACTTCCTTTCTATGTGGGTAATGAGGCTTTTTGAGAGGATGATGGTAGGGGGTTTTTTTGTTTGTTTGTTTGGGGTTTTTTTTGCGTGTTTTCCAGGTTTGAACCTTCAGTGTGATTATCAGTGTCTCTGAGGGAGCCTGAGCTGATGGAATGCTTTCTCCTTGTCTGTCTACAGGTCACCTTCTAGACTCCTTTGCCCGCTCGGCCTTGTGGGACTGTGGCTTGGATTACCTGCATGGGACAGGACACGGAGTTGGCTCTTTCCTGAATGTACATGAGGGTCCTTGTGGCATTAGCTACAAAACCTTTGCAGACGAGCCCTTGGAGGCTGGCATGATTGTCTCGGATGGTATTTAGCACTGGTGATTCTCTCTGGTCACTGGGGAGGGACCAAGCCCTTCAGGATGCAGAGGGAATAAATGTGACAGTGATGTAAAGGAAGGGCTGGATCAAAAGCTCTGGGCCTGCCTCCTCAGCTTGCTGTTTTAGTTGTCATTTAAACTCTCTAGTAAAAGACCCTCACATTAGCTTTTCATCTTCCATGAAGCACCTTTGCAGTGAGTTGCTGCAGGACTGCTTCCTGCTCTCTGCAGCACAGGCCTCAGAAGAGCTGTGCTGACCAGCTGGCTCTGGCATACTGTGGAAGAGCTGGCTGCAGTACAAGGTGGACACTAAGATTTCAGGAGCTAATCCTGTCTTTGCTATGGGCTATTTGAAGCAGCTGTTAAATCTCTGCATGCCTTATTCTTCCAGCCTGCTGGGGTTTGCTGAGAGACTTAGATTCCTTCAGGGCTGCAAAGTTCTGTCAGGAAGTCAGGGGGAAAGTCTCTAAAAGAGTGTTTTGAGGAAGGGGTTACCCACCTGCCTTTCATGAAGACATGAATATTTTCAGAGTTTCTGGTATTTGAACACAAGGATTCTGTGCTCTCTCTTGAATTCCAAGGAGATTCTGAAGCTTGAGGGCTGTCTCTCGTTTCTTCTTTCTTTGAGAACTTCTGCTGTCACCTTGCTCGAGGCTTCTGTGCCGATTTAGTAGCGTCAGAAATTTGTTTGCCTCTGTGGTTGCCTGATGTCAAAATTGCTTAGTGACTTCAGTGGACTAAAGACATAGAGGGGAAGTTTGGCCATAGGGAATAAGTACTTGCAGAGTGCAGCAATGTGGCTTAGTTAATTACTGTCTGTTTCTGCAGAGCCTGGCTATTATGAAGATGGGTCCTTTGGGATACGAATAGAAAATGTCGTCCTCGTGATCCCTGCCGAAACCAAGGTGAATGACCTGCTCAAGATGCACCTTTCTCCATGACTAGCTGGTTATAAAACTTAAAGTACGGGGGCTTGAGGTGGGACCATGCTGCAGACAGCAAAATCCTGCTCAAGATTCCTGGTCTGCAGAACACCTATTGATGAACAGGGGTTCTAAGTCTCCCCTGATAATGGGAGCACAAAAGACAGTTTTGCTTCTGCAGGTTCCATGGATTGAAATGTGTGTGTGAGAGTTGTTTTGAATTGTTTTCTGTTTGTATGTCAAAGCAACTTTATTCAGCCCCGTAGAGTCATTGCTATGAAACTGGTTGATCTTAAGTTTGGATTTTCCTCTCTGGTAGGAAGCCCTCAGTGGCAGGAGAAGCAAAACTACAGACAGATTTTGACATTATTGTTCTGATCTGGCTGGGTTATGCTTTTAAAAATGCCAGACTGAAAATGATCATATAGTTATCAAGCAGAAGTCCTGTCCCATTTTGACCTTTAGAAAGGGACCACTGAAAGAAGTAACTGAGGTTTGTATTGAGATTGTTTGCTTGAGCTGTAAGAAAAATGTTACTGTAAGTTGCTGCCCTCTCATCTGAATGTTACCTAGGTTGTTCTGTAGTGATGACATAGCCAAGGAGTAAGTGTGATCTGGGTGGAGCTATTTCTAAAACTGTACAATCCCTTTGTCTTTCTGCTGCAGTACAATTTCAAAAACAGAGGGAGCTTGACCTTTGAACCCTTAACCCTGGTTCCAATCCAGACGAAAATGATTGATATTAATCTGCTGACAGAAAAGGAGGTAAGGAAAACAGGTTTGCATTGCCTTCTTTGCACTAGAACCAGCTGATTCTGTTCTGTTTGCAAGAATCACTGGGCTTTGTTCCATTTCATAGATCCAGAGAGCAATCCTGGGCACTCTGAGTTATTTTTAAGCTTGACCCACTTTGAAATCAGGGGGTGAGCTAAACAAGCTTTTCAGATGCCCTTCCTATCTACATTATACGATGAAGACAGTGAGGATCCCACCAATTATGTTGTTTTGGTAGTTCTCTTAATATGACACTTGCTACTATCATCTCTTTTCCTACTCCTGCCTTAATTTGCTTCTGGCAAATGTCTGTTTTACCATGCTGTCTCCCCAAGGACTATAGTGATGACTGTCCCATCTTGTCTGCATCTGCTTGTGACCAGTCCCATTCAGGCACACCCCATTGCTCAGTACATATGAACTGTGAGCAGACTTCTCTGATACCTGCTCAGCGGCATTTATTTCCTGAACAACTTCATACTCTAACCTTTGTGTTTAAGTCTCCCACGGCCTTCTCCAAGGCATATTTCATCCTGTTTTTCTACCATACTCCTTATTTTACCTCAGCACATCCTCCTTTTTGGAATGATTTTGCATTTCCATTTGCTGAATAGGGTTGTGAAGGGTACCAAGATCTGCCCTAGGGTCACCTGTTCAAATCAATAGGGCAGCTCGTGCCTCAGGAGTGCATTGTCCAGTTACAATTTTGCAAAGCAATTTATTTAACTGTGCCGAGGTAGCTATTCAGACTTGCTGGAGGCAGTGATTTCCAGAGACTTTGCTTGTCAGCTGAATTGACCCTTGGCTCCTCTGAAAACCCAGGGACGAATTGCTGCAGTTTGTCCCTTCATCAAATTTACAAGTAACGTCCATATGATAGAGATCTGTCTCTTCAGGGCAGGATTCCAGCCCAGCCTAACAGCTCAGGCCCAAAGAGCACAAGGGCCTACAAATGTTCTTGGCTGTACATAACTTGTAAGGTCACGAACTCTCTTCTGTGTTTCTGCTGAATGTGCTACCCCTCCCTTTCTCCAGTGCAACTGGGTGAACCAGTACCATCAGAAGTGCAGGGAAGTGGTTGGAGCAGAGCTGGAGAGGCAAGGCCGGCACGGAGCTCTTCAGTGGCTGCTCCGGGAGACGGAGCCTCTGGCCCGAGTTCAGTAGCACCAGCACTGTCTGCGGAGGGCAGAACACCAGGACAGCTCCGTGCTCCCATCACCTGCGTCTTCCTGGAGCTTGGCACCGCCGGGAGGGCGTTTTTCAACGAGCATTTGGAAATCAGGAAGGGATTTCATGTAGTGTTTCTTGCCCCACAGCATGTGCGGGTAATGTGGGGCTGAGGAGGGTTACTGTCTGAATAAGTGTTTCGGGGGGAGGGGTTGAGCATAGAAAACAAACAAAATAAATAAGCACGTTGCCTTTGAAACAGGGGTCTTATTTCAATAATGGTTCTAAGAGGCAATACTGGAGTATTTTATACTGTCTGGTTTTTCACTGTGAAAACTCAGTATTTTTGCATACTTGGGTTCCAGTTGCTAAGATGTTACCCACACAGCAGGACTGATTAGTGAATAAAAGATTCCAATCCTCTGTTTGTTCCATCTGTCTTCTCTTGCAGTCAGTGACGTGTTGGGTTTGGCAGTTTGAAGAAGGACAGGAACCTCATCTTTCCACCCTGATGTGCGTCTAACTCAGACAGGGGACAAATATGTTTAGGACTGCGTGGTACCGGGCACTGGGCAAAGGTTATGGAGAGAGCTGGCAGGAGCAGTCAGTTCTGATTTGTGAAAGGTCCTGGAAGGATATGACACTCAGCAGAGGTTTGTGTGTGCAGGGTGCCCGGGCCAGTACTTCTGTCTATTGTTATGCCTTACCGAGTGCTTGTATAGCCCATGGCAGTGCAGGATGCGTGGGCAGGATCATGGAATTGCAGCTTTTCCGGGACGCAAAGCCATCAGTAAGTTTAAATAAATCGATATGCCCGCAATGGACAAAGGACGAGCTCGGCGGCGGGGTCAGCGCGCAGGGACACCTGGTGGCCGCGCGGGGTACTGCGGCTGGGCGCTTCCCGCAGGCATTGCCGCCCTCGCTGCGAGCGTTCGAGCTTCACCTTCGGTATCAGGTGTGGCAGGAGCAATCGGGTAACAGGAAAGCGGATCACTGATGCTCCAAAGAAATATTTTGAGCAAATGGAAATGTTTGTGTANCCCCCTTCCCCCAAGAATTTCTAAGGGAAATGCTAATCCCTGTTAAATGGCATGAAATTAGTATTTCTCTCAAGTCCTGGAAATCAGAAGCAGTATCATGCAGTCAAATGAAAAAGGACTAGGAAGAAGAACAAAGTTCCTGGCCTCCTAGCTGTTTTTTCCAAGGAGGTGGTAAAACAAAAGTGCAATAAGTGCTTTAAAAGGTCATTTTCACCCACCAGCCACTGCAGACAGGTACATACATGTATTTAAATATTCAAGTGGTTTCTAACACCCGCTGGAAGCATCAGCTCTCAGTTCTGTGTCTGCAGAAACCCAGCTCACACCTCAACCACTCCCAAGCGTCTCATGAGAGTGTGCTGTCGCTTAAAACATAATGGGCAAAACCTTTCTGCCAAAGGAGCCTGCTGCCCCTGTGGGTACAGGATCAAAGGACAGGTGAGGGATCTCTGCACAGGCTGTGCTGTGAGAAGGTGGGTCTCCCAGGAAAATCCACGGTGTTCAGTGAGGCTGAGCCCGGGACGCTGGGGCCCGGCGCTTGGCAGCTGAAGGAGGGCAGCTGCTCTGCAGGGCAGGGCTGCAGCTCCAGCAGACTCTGCTGCAGGCCTGAGCGGGGGCTGCTCGGCTCACCCAGGTGTACCCAGGGTGATTCAGCACCCCGGATCTCCTGGCAAGGACCCAGCCTGGAAAGGTCTCTTCAAATGTAAGGGGAGGTGTTTCCTGCAGGAGGGCGGGCGAGAGGATTTCTACCAAACAGAGAAACAAAGAAGCCAGGGATGCTTATGTTCCTGTAGCCTAAATCTAGTGTGGACACTTTAGTGTGAAAGGGGGAGCACAACACCAAAAACAATTTTCTAGGTTGGAATAACCTATTAGACCTTTTAGCCACTTCAATACCCTTCTTACACCCTGGGACCATTCCCACACAGATCACAGAAATTCATGGCTCATTCCCATCCCAAAGTCTCCTCCACTGCACAGGGCCGGAGGTGGGGCAACCTGTACCTGTCTTCTCCTCTGGGCACCAGTCCTGGCAGTCTCAGCAGATCCCTCCCGCTGTTCACTCCCCAGATCATCCTCCCAGGTCACCCAACCCTGTGGGCTTTCATTGCAGGAGATCTGGCACCAGCTCTTGGTCACAGCTCTGAGATCTTTGCCACTTTCTTGGGTCTGGCACTTCAGCAGGGGTCACAGTGTTTCCTAGGGCAGGGCTGCTGACACACATTCCTCACTAAGGCGTTTATCTCTCTCCCTGTTCACTCCTTGAAAACACAACTATGCTTTGTATCCTGTCCTGTCTGAGCTTTAGGTTTCCAACGGAAATTAAACTAGGATTGTTTTTTTTTCCTTTTTTTTCAGGTATTGATTTATTCCATCACTGCCTGCTTTCCCTGAGTGGTCTCTCCCTTCCTCTCTCCTGGTGGAAGGAAAAAGTTAAGGAAGAGAGGAGCAAGGAAAAAAATTGGTGGAAACCAATGCCAGGTTTAGATTTCGTTTTTGTATGAGCCATCCAAAGAAATAGCCACGAAATTATGTTCTTCAAGTGAAAAACTTTATTTCACTCTGAAAAAAAAAATCCATAGAGGCTTTTGTTGTGGGAAAGCAGGAAGGAAGGAAGGAAGGAAGGGGCATTTTCAGTAACAACCATTTTGCTTTGCAGTACTTTTAACCTAGTGGGCATCTTGTAGCTTTAGATCTTGCTGCAAAGCACATTTCTGTGCTGAGAGATAGCATCTCTTACAGGGGTGCTTGAGGGTTCAGCCCATCCAGTCCTAACCCTGCAGCAACCCAGGGGCTTATGGTTGTAGCTCACCACCACCATGTGATCCTGTTTCTACCCTTGGGATACAACTTCAGCAAATGCAAACCATACTCAAGGTCCATGTGGCCACCCTGCTGTATGTTAATGTTTGTGCTAGAAATCTTCCACTTCACTATTGCTGTGTTTAGGGGCTCTGAAATTCTTTGTTCCCTTGAACTAAAAATGTTACAGCAGGAGACAGGCCTTATTTGCCAGCGAAGGAAAGGCCACCTCAGCTTCACAGTTCCATCACAAATCATGATGCACACATTGGCAATATGCCTGTTGGTGTACAAGGCTTTTGAGCAAATAAACCATTTCTCCTTGAGCAGAGGGATTAATATTCGTTCATCACCAGGAACACGTGCTCCTTGCCTCCACAGGCCAGGTGACTGCTTGGCTTCTCCAGTGACGCCTTGTTCCTCAATCTGTGTGTGTTACCTTAAGTGAGCTTGGTACCAGTAAAATTCAGTTGTTTTTAAACTTAAATGGCTCGTAACTCACCTGTAGTGGAAACCCCACTATTGTTTGCATGACTATTTATCTGGTCACTTCCCACAACAGCAAGTTTTGATTTACCCCAGCCCAGCACTAGAAAGAAAAAAACTTTTGAGAACACGGTCGCTGAGGGCCTCCTCAGCAAATCCATCAAACCAGCCTGACGTGCAGGCTGCACACAGGGAAATAGCTGCCCAGAAACACTGAAGGGCTGGGGTGTGTGGTGGGGCATTGGTGCTTGTTCCTGTGCTTCCTTCAGTAGGTGACAGTGAGAGCCAGGGGCTGGGAGCAGCCAAATATCAAAGCTCTCCTGGGGATCCAGAGTTGCCATCTTCTTTCCTTTGCCATTCTCTTCCTCAGGGCTCTCCTCGGGCAGGGCGAGGCAGAGGACGGCATGGAGCATTTTGGAGGATACTTATGGTATGCTGAATAAGGCTCCTTGGTCATTCAGGCAATGGATAAAACCCTCACCTGCTTGTTGTCACCTGATGCTTGCAGAGGACCTGTCTTTGCCCAACACCTTCTCCTGCTGGCACTCAGTGAGGCGACTTGGCTGCTGGTGCTGAGGATTGTTGACGTTTATTTTTGTCGACTTGTAGCAATTCACACCTTGAGTTCTCTGGCTTACTTTTGGAGAAGAAACTTCAGCCCTGGACATCTGGCAATGGTGTCTGGAGATCAGGAGTTAAATAACTTGCATGGTGTCACTGCCCTCAGCTTGTTTTACATGATTAGGACAAAACTCCCCATGGCTTTGGATGTAATAAGAAAAAAAAATGAAACAAGAGCCTCTGGAGGCTAGAAATATGAACTGTGTTAGTGCTTAATTAAGTTGCCTATTAACAGTTGTGTAGTGGCCTGGAAGAATTTTAATGTACCAATTAAAGCAAGGAGCTATCTCCTTGGCTTTCCACCACCTCTGGGGACACTGTCAAGAGCGAGGAGCCTGCAGATCAAGTGTTGTTTATTTTGTTGCTTCCAGTGTGTTAAAAATGGTTCTAAATTTGGCAAGTGGCGGATGCCCATGGATGTGTTTGCTTCCAGAAGGCAGCAGAGTGATGTCTGTCTGATGGGGATTCACATGGTAAAGGAGCAGGGCTGAAATGCTGACCCCATAAACCCCCTCCTGTTTCTTGGGGCTCCTCTGAGTTGCTGCAGGAGGAGGAAGGGGCTGGCAGCCCTGGGGCAGCTCCACACTGACAGTAGGGTGTGCTGGTTTGGCACATCCAGCCCGGACATCTGGGTGTGCCGTTATCCTGCCAGTTCCCTGGCTGTCCCAAGTTATCCTGCCTGTTCCCTGGCTGTCCCATCACTGTGTCACACCACCTTTCAGGAGTTTCCCCCTGATTTAAGCCACAGGGATGGGAGTTTCCCCTCCAGTCTTGCGTGAGGTGGTCAGAGAGTGTGGCAGCTCTGATGCCTAAGATGGCTCTGACAGCCAGAAGGTATTTAAGGCCATTTTAGTGCCAGCAGACATCAGCCTAAGACATATCAAGAGAGAAATGGGATTTTTAAAAATTTAATTCAAATTGCTTGTATTTTACTGGTCTGAGGGCTTGTGGAGGTTGCAGGGGAATTGGTTCATCAGTTGGTTGCCCACTGCCATGGGCTGCTGAAGAACAGTGTTGCCCTGCTCCCACTAGACACCATGTGCACAGCAAGATCCCTGCTCAGATGGCATTTGAATGAAAAAAAAAATCAATTTCCGTCCATTTTTTTATGTCCCTGCTGATGGATGGCTCGCTCTGGTGCCTGGTGTAAGGGCAGGGTTTTGCCCACAGAGCCTGAAGGTGGGTGGCCTCCCATGTGCCTGCTTGGCTGTGAGCCCTTTCTTGCAGCACTCACAGCCTGTGACTGCCATGCACAAATCTGCATTGGGCTGATCCTGTTCAGAAACCGTGGCAGGGCCAGCACGTTGTAGCATCTCCCAGAGCAGAACATTACCCAGCTGAAGGGTCTGCTGTGTGCCTTTGATATCCCCCTGTCACTCCAGCATCATGTCAGGCTTCCCTGGCTGGGCATCTCTGGAGCTGGAGGAAGTCCCCAGTCACCTCAAGTTGTCCCTCTGTGCATCCTCTCTCCTGCACAAATGCTCTCTCCTGTGTGGGAACAGACAGTGTCCTTTGCTTCCATCTGCTTCTGGAACACATCTCCCCATAAACATTACCACATTCCTCTTGAGGTCTGAATACAAAATGAGCTGGGGAGTTTCAGACAAAGGTAGCATTAGTTTGGAGCACCGTGGTCTTCCAGGAGGGGATTTAAGGAGCTTAGAGTGCTTGTGAGAATATCTGTGCTTCAAATCCAAACAGGCAGCTCGGTAAGTGCAAAGTTGAGGAATGTGTCCTCTTCTCCTTGTATTCTATTAATATTTAGGGCCAGGCTTCAATTATTCATTCCTTCAGGGTGTGCTTTTATCATCTCAGTGCTACAGAATTGGCTTGTGCACTGTCTCTGGACACTCAGAAAAGACCTTTCCATAATATTTGTGAAATTTCATATCTGAGAGGTCTTTTGCAAGCAAAATATATGCCATGCCATTAGTCAGGAAAAGCAAATCTTGCTCATCCACACCCAGGGCTTTTTCAAGCCCACACAGAGCTCAGCCTCAGTAGATATACAGGAGATGGCCTTGGCTGGGGATGGGCTGACCCAGCACTTGTTGGTTAGAGATTATTTCTCTTTTTGTACAAAACCGAGGATACATGCAACGATGTTAGAGGGACCCAGACCAGTTCCATACACACCCTTGGCACAGGCAGCTTGTTTGTCTGAGCTGAGGACAAATTGAAGTGTGCTGTGATTAAATACTCCAAATTGTTGACATCTGTGCTGTAAATACCTGACTTGTTAACAGCCCATCTTCCTGCTGGGGCACAAAGCCTGACAGTCAGTTTGCTCAAATGAGGATAATCAGATCACATGTTTCTGAGTGCAGCTTGATCAGGGCAGGGTCTGGGAAGAATTCTGCCTTATTTGCACAATATTTAGGCAAGAATATTTTTATTTCATTAAGTAAAGCCAAGCATGAAATTAGCATTCCCTTTCTCCCTTCAGGAGGCTGAGTGCCTATGGGAACTCAACACTGCAGCAATTTCAGAGTTGGTCAAAACAAGGAACAAACAGAAAATCTTTCTTTTTTTTCTGTCTTTTGAAAATATTTTGTAGGTCTGTTCTGTTCTGGGAGGACAGGATAAGATCATGAAAAATTTTGCTTACAAAAAAACATGGAAAAATTATTGAGCTGAAAGAGTCATATCCATCAAATAATTTAATTTTTATTAGTATAAAGATGTTTAGTAAATACTGGCTATTCTAACTAAACTGAAAAGATTGGATTAGTTTTCAAAGCAATAGAAAAAATATTAGTTAGAGGTTTTCCATTTACAATTTGTTGGAACAAGGCAGTCTGACATTTTTTGAAACAGTGTTAAAATATTTTTTGACATAAACCTGATGAAACCTGGCCCTAAACTCCTGTGTGGGCTGAATTTTGAAGAACTTGAACTTTTCAGATAAGAAACACAAAAGCATTAAAAAATCCCCTGAAGTAAAACATTTTGCTGAAAAACTGCTCAAGTGATTGCACTGCTTCTGAGAAAGAGGAATATGAGCTGAGACATCCGAGTGTGGGTTCATCCGACCGGGTCTATGACCTTGTGTTTGCACAGGGTGCAGCTCACCAGGTGGGCAGCTGGCTGCACCATGCTTGAGGCCAGCAGCTGTTTGGGCATCCCTGCTGCTGCTGAGAGCTGCTGTGGAATCTGTGGGCAGCCAGCACTCTGTGCCAGCACAGACCCGTGGGCAAACTGCATCCCACCTCCGCTGCCCACAGCTGAGCCAAGGCAGCACCTGCTGGGTCTAACCTCTTGTCTCCATGGCAAGGCAGTTTGAAAGGGCTCCCCACCTGGGGCAGAGGCAGCAGGTGCTGTTACTCTTTTGGGTTTTGCACCAAAGAGGAGTAAGGCCAAATGTTTCTGCTTGACAACACATATAACCCTGAGCACTGGTGCTCCTGCATTTCCCTCGCTGAAGGCCGTGGGTACCTGCACACCTCGCAGTGCAGGGGTGAGATGGAGGTGTCTCATGCAGTTTGCCTTGCTTCTGCTGCAGAGTGGAGGTGACAGGAGGCAGGTGTCTGGGCCGTTGCTTACAAAATAACCCCTCTTCACAAGTGCACTCTTTAAAGAAAATTGCATTGGTTTTATTATTACCACAGGAGCAAAGCTGTGTGTTTCCATACCACCATGACGGGTGAACTTGTGTTTGCCCCACAATAAGCAGAGAGTCAGCAGCACAAACTTCTTCCTGGGTAGGAAGCAACAGGTGAGACTGTGGCTATTTTGGGGCAACTAGCCCCTTATACAGCCAGGCTGCAATACAACATCTCCTGCAAAAACTCTTCTGAAAGCATTGTGGTAATGTGAGCAGCCTGATGGAGAGATATCCAGCTCCCTTGCCTTTGCTCAAAGCGTCTTTCCACCAAAAGCTGCAAACCCATTTTATATTAAAGGTTCTACATAGCTACAAGGAGGCTCCGTGGGACTCAATTTTTCTTTGTGAAATATCATTAGAGACAGCTTTTTTACATGCTCTCTCCTGCTCCCACAGCAATGGCTATGATCTCTTACCACTCTGGATTCTGCAAGCAGCCCCAGCTGAGCACCAGAGAGGTGCCAGCATTAAAGAGGGGGCAGTGTGGGCCCTGACACCAGGGTGGAGAGCAGCAATGGTAACTGGCAGTAAAAGCTGACAACCATAACTTAATGTTGCTTTTAAGTATCAGCCCTCAGCAAAAATAAACCTTGAATCCTACCAGGTATAGCTGTAAACTTGCATAGATCTTGCTTTGATGGCCAGCTGAGCTCCCTGAGCTCTCTGCTGCTCTCTCGGGGAGGACGGCACCGTGCCTGTCTGTCTCTTTTAACAAAAAGTGGAGATAATGTGAATTCAACACTCTAGGAACGGGTGTTGGCACTGTCCAAATGTTGGCTGTCTGCAAAGAACAGCCTTGTCCAGTAGCATTCCCAGTTGTATCAATGTGGCCTGCTATGTCCTGCCACTCCTGTTCTGGGATGGAAGATGAGCTCCAAGGCAGGGCTCACCCATTCTCTCCTGCCTGTGTTTTTCCTCCTGAGCTGTGCAAGCCATCTGAAGAATGGTTGGGACACCCATCTTTTCCTTGAGCCTGAAGATATGAAATTAATCATGTAATGTGTATGATCACCATCTGTTGGGCAAGATCTGGATAAATGTGAAAGCTCCTGGAAAAGTAGGAGGCATTTCTGCAAGAGAAAGTACAAATTCTAGGACAGAGGAGGCTGTCTAGAAGGTGTTCCAGCTCCATTTATCCAGTTCTCTGTGTGCAGAGGGACATCACTTGATCACAGCTCAGATATTCTTTGTAGAGTGAAACATCAGAGACACTGACCTGCAGCAGGACAAAAGAGTTCCCAGTGTGAGGTGGGAAAACTGTAAAAATTCAGAAAAATTCCAGCTGCTGAATCAAGAGGAGACATGCAATGGCACCAGATAAGCAGCATTCACAATCTACCTGATAATGAGCCTGAGTAGAGCAGGTTCCCTTTTCCTTTAAAGAACAAAACAAGGGAGTGCTCTGCTGCTACAGCCAAGAACTTAAAAGTGCATTTCATAAACATAGAATTTTTAATACAAGCCATCCCACCGTTAATAACAGTCTGCCAGCATTATAAATTGCACAGCATATACATGGTTTTGCCAGTTTTGAAACATCAGCTAATTTAGTTTTAATCTGCTGTAGAGCTAGAAATAGTCCCTGTAAGGATGACACTGTTTTGCATTCGGTGCGTTTCTAGAGATGAGAAAACCAGCAAGCATTAATTTAAAGTGATTAATTCAGTAACATGCAAATGTGAAGGCTGTGGAAGCAACAGATCATATGCTGCAGAACCAGAGTTCGGTTCCTTGGCTCCCCTGGATCACCACCTCAGAGCAAACCTCCTGCACACAAGGAGAGAGAACACAGTCTGAAGGAAAAGTACTGATACCAAGGGGGGATCCAGGATGGGGTTTGGGTTGGCACCTGGGTGGCAGAAGCCCATCCAGGAGGGTGCTGGGCAGTGAGCTAGATGTAAGCCTGGCCAGGTGGGACACAGTGGTCCAGAGACTTCATGCACAAGGAGCCAGAAATGAATCCCACCCAAAGAGAGTGCAGGGGATCTCCTTGTAGCAGGAAGGCAGAGTGACCTAGCCCTGCTGTGTACATTGCATCTTGAACATGACTCTCAGCCATCTGCGACATTGTCACAGGACTTGACAGTGCCAAAGTGCTCTTAAAAGACAAGAAACAGTCCGAGGAGACGGGCCTTTCCACAGCCCTCATAATTTGCTGGAGAATGGTCAAGGGACCCATGTGAGCTCTGCCCTGGTGAATGGGGCAGCAGTAGATTCAAGCCCAGCACAAATTGGTCTCAGTTACTGTTTGTTCCCCAGGCTCAGGATGACTTTTGGGAAGATGGCAGCTATCCTCCCATCCCATTGGGGACCCCCTCCACCCTGGCTTCAGTAAAGAAACCACTGCAGTGGTTTGCCCTCCACTTCTGAGGACCAAACCTTGGCTTGGTCCATAATACACACATTGCAGCTGGCAAAGACAAACTGGGTCATTAAGAAAATAAAAACAGCGAATGTATAGAGAAACCTGAAAAAATGACCCTGGGATGCATTCACATTTTATGCATTTGCTGGGATAAAACCTTGAGTCTATAATATTAAATCAGAATGTCAAAGAGATAGCTTATGCTAATTTAATTAGAGGCAGCATCCTGGCGCACATGGGTAAGGAGCTGAATTAATATTGTGCACCACCCACTAATTTTGCCTGCCATGGGTGTGCTAAAGCTGGGTTGTCCTGATGTGCTCCTGGCTTTGTTTTTTTCCGGACAGGATGAGTATATCCCTGCACACACACGGTCTACCAAAATTAGTCAGAGTCAAATTTAACACTCTTAAGTCCCAAAGCTCATGAAATCTGTGATAATTGCACCTTTAGGCACCTGGGCACTAATTTATCCACTTGTGCTAGAGAAGTGGGAGAGCTTGCCTGCTCTTGCTTCCTGTCAGGGGAAAAAGAGAGAGGTTTCTCAAGGAAGCCTGAAGTTAAGTACTGTGAACTCTCACCCGCTGTCCCTTTCCCTGAGTATGAAACAGGATTGAACCCGTCTGGAAAAGAAATCAACTTGTTAATGGAGTTTGAGACATCAGAAAGGTACCGTAACCCTTCAGCTTCATGCCTCACATGTCTATAGCCTAATTTTACTTTGGGCATATTCTCTTCCTTCATGTGTGTGGGAAAATCCTTCTTCAAGAGGAGGATTTTGGAAAGTTTGACCTTTACCTATGTGCCAAAACAGAGCTTCATTAGGTGGTTGGCAGGGCCAGGGAATGGTGAGGTCTGTCTGCCATTTGGGTGGAGAGACACATCCAGCCACTGCTTTCCTCCCTTCCCACCCTGTCCTCCCACTCCTGGCAGTTACAAATTACAGGCATGGATGTCCCTGCTATTTATACAACAGACACATCTTAAATCTGCAAAGCAGGAACAGATACCTCACATCCTTATATGCTGGACCTTATCAAAAACTAGGTGAGTCTTCAGGAAATAATCTCTGGGTGCAACTCAAACCTCATCCAAGCCAATGGGGAAGTTTTAGTGGACCTCAAAGGGATATGGATCAAATGGATCCTTGTCCCAGGGTTGGATGCAGAAAAGAGCTTGTAGCTTCTTTGTGAAATACATTGCAACGTGCTGAACTTGCAGAATGTGTTGAAGTCCCTCAAAGTTTCTTGGTAGCACCAAAGCTGCCAGATAGTTTCTGAGCTGCCAGTGCCTTACTGCTCCTTCTTTGGCTTGTGAAACAAACCTCATTTTGTTTCCCAGCCTGGGTTATGAAAAGGGACAACAGGCAATTAAAACATTGTTGTATAAAACCTGGTATCAATCCATAATACTGATTTCACATTTGGATCTTCAAATCTTCTTGCAAGGAGCTTATTGAATGCTTTTGCCCTCTGCAAATCAGGCAAAGAGCTTGAGTCCATTGCAGATGGAGCTACTTGGGGCTGAACCTGTAGAGTAATTAGAGCCCATCAGAGTCAGAGGCAGTGTCTGTCAGCTCCCTTTAGCAGGGCACAGGCACTCCTCCAAAGTGCTTGGTGGTTAAGGGTGCCAAGAAAGTGGAGTTTCATTACTAACTGAGAATTGTGGAGGGAAGTGCATCTCTGAGGGTATAAGGATTGCCTTGCTGGGGAATAAGACTGTCATTATAAGCTGGACTGGGAGCAGTTTTGATGAGAAGAAAGTAAAATAGGAATAAATTGCAGTATAAAGTTTCCTCTTAGTGCTCTTTTTCCAGGCAGAGGAGGCACTAAGCATGAGTGCACTGAAGGACTGCAGTAATACCTTCTGCTGATAAGTAATAAGAAGAGCAAAGCATTCTCAGGTTGGCACCTGTACCTCCTCTCTGTTAGGCTAAAAATGGCTTAGGGCTGTGTAAGTGCCTTTGCGAAGGGAACTGCTTGTGTGCAGAGATCTGTGTTCTGCAGCAGACTTGGCCACAAGTCCAGGTCTGCCCATTAGCTGTGAACGTACTGAAAAGAGCTATTGTGGAGCAAAGTATCCAGTCCCACATGAGGGGCTAAGACTGAGCTCTTAGATAGTCCAGTGCCAGTGAGAGTGAGGGGTCATTGCCACCATCAGGGATATTGAGATGGGACTTTCTGGAGCCTGTCACTGCTGGAACACAGCAGCTCCATCTGTGTGGTCTGTAGAAGAGATGCTCCCTGAGCTGCCATCCCCCCTGGTTTATAGAACACCTTACTGCTACCCTATAGCACTGGCAGAAAGCTGGCACACTGCCCCTAGAAAAGGTGCAGCTGCAAACACCTGAATTCAGCAAACACGAGGACTTTTATTCTTCCATCAAAGCTGAGCTACTAAGGTGATAAACACCTGTTATGAGAGCTGGAAAAAGATAATATGGCAAACCAGGAATGAAATCTGAAATATTTGGGACTTGGATTTGCACTTAGTTCTTAAGCAAGTTAATACCTTACTTGTCTGAGGAGTAGGTGATGTCAGACCCCCAGAGGAGTTGGAAGGACTCCTCTCACCCCTCGACATTTCCTGCTGGCTACCCGGTATTCTTTTATCATCACACTTTAAAGTGAAAACACTCTACATTATTCTCTATGAACTGTATTGCAGAACACGACTTGGGAATGACCTGAATAGGAAGGTCTGACAGATTGCTTTTCCTAAAGGCTCTTCAGGGAAAAAAGCAGACATGACCCTCAGCTAAATTATACCTGTGTTAAAGTAGTGTATTGCCACTGCTATTGACAGCTTTGCACCTGGCTAAATGAGTGTGAAAGAAGGATTGGGACCTGCATCACATTATTTTCCACTTAGCAGAATTGCTATGGTCTCCACTAGGCTCAGGAGAGTTTAGAAAAACCTCCTTGGTTCTGACCTCCTTCCCCCAGGTTTGACAGGTCATTAGAGATGGTGAATCATCCCTATCTTCAATACAGTGATTTGGGGCACTTAAAATGTAAATAGTGTTCTAAATAAGATTTCATTATTTTGGACTACATCAGTGGGAATGTGCTGTAGATGATTTGTGAGAAAAGTGTTTGAAGACAATTTGTTGGGTATGAGCTGCTGAACTCATGAAAATTGCTGTTGGTCCATCTTCTTCCCACTGCACTAAGATCATTCATCCTTTCTCCATTCTGCCTTTTCTTCCTGTGTGGGAATTTGGGATTTGTGTTTGTGTCCCTGTTGAGGGGAGGACTTATAGATTCATTTCCCTGAGGCTGGGGGAGATTAGTGTTTTCCATTCATGAAAGTTCAGATTATTTGGCAGCCTGAAAACCTGAGCGCAGGCAGTGCTTTGTTTTGTGTTTGGGTTGTGACCTGCCGATCCCCTCCCTGCTCTGAGGTGGAGGAAAGGATGCTGAGGGCTGCACTGCCACCTGCACTACTGTAGGAGCCAGCAGTCCTATGGCCCTGGACACGGGGAGCATCTGCACTGTCCTGGCACTTTGCTGCCTGCCCCAAAGGGCTGGGCACCACCATGGGATCAGATCCCACTCAGCCACGGATGAAAACCCTGTCTTAAAATCACAGAATCATAAAACTGTTTAGGTTGGAGAAAATCTCTAAGGTCATTGAGTCCAACCATTTACCCATCACTGCCAAGACCACCACTAAGCCATGTCCCTAATCAACACATCTACACTTTTAAACGTCTCCAGGGATGGTGACTCCACCACTTCCCTGGGCTCCTATTCCAATGCCTGGCCACCCTTATGGTAGAGAATTTTTTCCAATATCCAATCTAAATCTAAATCAGCCTGGTGCATCCTGAGGCTATTTCTCTCATTCTGTCACTTGTTACCTGGGAGAAGAGGCTGACCTTCATCTGGCTACGCCCTCCTTTCAGGGAGTTGTAGAGACCGGCAAGGTCTCCCCTGAGCCTCCTTTCCTCCAGGCTAAGCACCCCCAGCTCCTCATATGATGTGTGCTCCAGACCCTTCACCAGCTTCACTGTCCTTCTCTGCACACACTCTAGCACCTCGGTGCTCTTCTGGTGCTGAGAACAAGTACAAAAACCGAAAGTAGAAAACCGAGTCCAGTGTTGCTGGGCCGGACCGGGGATGCAAGCGCATCCCGGGCGGGGTGCGGGGTGCCCGGGGCGGTCCGGGGGTGGAAGCTCATCCCGGGCTGGCCGGGCAGCTCCGGGCGGGGGAAGCGCAGGGGCATCCCCCGCTCCGCTCCGGCCGCCGCCGCCGCTTCCCAGCGGCAGAGGGACCCCTCGGACCGGCTAAGGGGAGCTGCCGGCCGGGGACGCACCGCCCGCGCCCGCGGGAGCGAGCCAGGGCGGGAAAGACCTGTGGAGGATGGAAAAACAGGTGAGGCGGAAAGGAAACAGAGAACGATCAAGTTTTCCCGGTCACCTGCTGTTTTTTCAGCAGTTTTTGTTGACAAAGTGTTTGAAATGATGGAGGAAGAGTAGTCTTCACAAAACTAAGACCTGCTGCTATGAAGCTGGTTCTGGAAGTCTTAATCATGATTTTGTGGGCCCTAAGACACAAGTAGAGAGTGATTATGGGTTTAGGTGGATGCAGGGTGCAGATCTCTTTGCCTGGAGAACAACATTTGCCTCTGCTATGCTGGTGCCTCAGCGAGTGTCATACCCGTCTCCATCTTCTCCCTCCAAAAAAAAAAAAAAAAGGAAGAAATGTCCCATTGATGTCCTGGAAGTAATAAATAGAGCCATAGAATCATTAAGGCTGGAAAAGATCTCTAAGATCATCGAGTCCAACCATTATCCTAAATTAGCAATAGGAAAAAAACCCAGAGCAATCAAAGGGCATCTGCTGCGTCCTAAGAAACTGCGGGGCTTCACTATGCTAAAAGCTGCAATTATTAATGTAGCAGATAATGGGGTTGATTTGAAACCTTTAGTGTAGCCAGCTGTAGCATTTCTTTTCACCCCATCAAGGCTAAAATATGAATTTTGCACTTGCAGAGAACAGTTTTTCTTAGAGGGAGTGCAGCTCCTGGGTTTGAAGGAGAACACAAACTCCCTAGCTTCAGCTGTCTCTGAGAATGGCCCTTTGGAGAGGAGTTTGCTGTGCAGCCTGAGGGCCGTGTGCTCGGGCTGCTCCAAGAGCTCCCCTATGAATTCTGCTTCTGAAAATGCTTCAGAAAGTTCTTGTCTTTCCATTGTCCTTCAGAAACTGCCAGTTGGAGGGGGAAGAATTTTAAGTGCATTGATCAAGATCTTTTCAGGAAGCCAAACACTTTTTTTCAGTTTGTCACTCTTTTGTTTTGCGAAGGATTTCCTTTCTTTCATAATTTCCAGCTGCAGTGTTGTAGGTGTGCCTAGGAGACGCCAAATACAGGTAGACAAACCTGCAGTCTGAAGTTTTATACCCAGCTGAAGTGGAAGGATGGGTCCCTGCCCTGGCTGCTTGAGTCATCTGTATTCATCTGTGCTACAGTAATCCTTCCTGCAAAGCCAGCCACATGCCTTCAGTACAGCTCTGCGTGACTAATCCTTAAGTAATCGTTTATTTGGGGAATGTCACCTCTGGGTGTGCAATTTATTGGTCCATAACAGTACATTTTGAAGGGAGCAGGTTGAAATAATCTAATTAGTATTTCCTGAAGGGGGATAGGACCCCTTCCCCTTTTCTCCTTGTCCCCAGCAGAGTACAAGGAGTACATGGTGTGCATGTGAAGAGATGGGAATCTGAGTTTCAAGGAGATGAGGGGTGTCTGAAGGCTGATTGCAGTGTGAAGGACTGACTTGGGAGGAAACACAGGGAAACAGTGTGGGAAAAGCTGCTTTGCCTGGCTGCTGGAGCTGCCAGCTGTACAGCAGTGGAGTCCCAGAGTGCTTTTTGAAGACCTGGTGGGAGCCATAACACTGTGCCTTGCTGTGGGATGCTCTGTGGCTGGAGCACACCTGGGTTTCTCTGTCTGAGGCCACATCGTGGCCATGCTGTGCATGCCTGTTTGTGTACACAGCACAAGCATTTCAGTTCTCTTGAAATGTCCAGGTCGTGACCCTCCAGGTGGAGAGTTCTCTGGTGCTGGTCCCTAAGGAGCTTTGGTGGGCTGGAGGAGTGTGGTTGGGTGTAGATGTGTCTCTCCTGTTACAAGCTGGTATATTGGGAAGGTCACAGCACAGCCAGCTAGTCTTTCAGGGTGCTAGGAAGTCTGACAGATAGAAAGGATGTAGTACCTGGAGCCAAACCCCATCCCAGCAACCCTCATGGAGTGGAGAACTTGCCTTCTCAAAGGCTAGATCCTGAACATAATGCTCCAGCTTTCATGTACTGCTTAACACCAGTTGAAAGAACATTTTCAGTTCCAATTCCTCCTGTTTTTTTTTTTCCTTTTTTTTTAATTACTTCATATCTTTTTTCTTCTCTTATAAGGCAACTTAGGAACTTATCAGCTTGAAGAGGAGGGTGCTGGCAGTCCCGGGGCTGATTCCTTGCTCTGCCCTGAATCCCAAGACATGATTTGAGTTGTTGATGGAACTCCGGGAAAATCCAGCCCATTGCAGGACTAGTTGCTATGACATTTTTTAGATCACCGTATCAGGAGCTATTGGTGCAAGTGTAACCTACATTCTGCTTTGTGATTGATTAAAGCCTTTTTGACAGGAACTCTATGTGTTTGACATGAATATAGATGATTTGGGCTTCACAAACCAGGAAAATGTCTATTTACCCAGTGGTGGTAAAATATAACTCCTATGGGACAGCTTTGGGGTCCTTATGCCCTTTGAGGGATAAGTTAAAAATAAAGCTATTATTTATTCATCTGTTGCTTCCTTTGGCAATAATATCAATCAGTTATATTTTAGCATAGTGGGGAAGAATTTTTAGGTGAGAGCTTTATCTGAAAAGTCTGAAGAAATGCTTCTACATAAACTGATTCCCACAAAATGAAGAGTGGGCTCTTTTTCCCTCTAGTGTAAGATAAAGAGATCAAAGCTGGGCCCTTCCAGACAAGGGTGAAGGTATGTTTCTGTCCTGCTCACTAAAACCTGGAGATGGTCAATGGGTCATTGGTCAGTTGTCCCAGGGGCATTATATGTAAGACAACTTTGCTGGTTTTCAGTCAACCTCCTTAACAGTGCTGCAGTGAAGGAAAAAATAGCTGGTTCAAATGAGGACCAAAATCTGGATGTCTGGTTCCAAGAGGACTTTTAAGGCAATGCAAATGTTTCTTAAGGCTATTTTTTTGCATTCTAGTTCAAACTGCTGTCTAATCCTGTGTAGCATCTGGTGCTTCAGAGGAAGGAAGGGAAGAATGAAATGAAACCTCCCTGTAGACCCAGAGCATTCAAGTAAACTGCAGGGTTTTTTTTGTCTTAAAACAAGATTAACAATCGTTAAAAGGACAAATGACAGGAGAAGGGCGCGGGGCTGTGGTCATTTCCATGAAGTTATCAATACGTCCCTAGGCATGAAATCTTCATTTTCAGTGCCTCCCATTAAAAACCCAGCTCAGTGGGGTCATCATGAGGTCACTGACATTACGTGCATTGGTTACTTTTCCCAGCGGATGCTATTACCTACTTTGACTTTGCCCTTTGGCTTGCCTTTGGCACTTGAGCTGTGTTAACCACTGGCGATGTGAATCAGCGCGCAGGACTGACAGACCCACAGCCATTCAGGCTAGCTGGAGACGTGCCAACTAAATAATCAAAGCTCCTAATGAGGCTGCATAATGCTGGGGGCTCGCAGGGAACTTTCTTGCATTGTGGTAGTGTCACAGTTATTTGAGAAGAAGAGGAAAAATGTAATGTTTTTTACAGCAGAGAGAAAATCCCACTAGAATGTTTTAAGTCAGGTGATGAGCAGCTATTGTGCTGTTTAGATTTTCTTGCCACATGGCTTATGATGTTTATTATTTATGATAGTACTGTTGGAGCTGCAGTGGTATGAAGAAAAGAGCAGAAAGATTTTTAGAAGAAGTAAAATACTTTAGTTGTAAAAAAGCCATTGCCTCTACCTAAACTCACTTTTTTCATTGTTTTCACATACATGTCCACATCTGCGGAGTAACTGTGCAAATTGCAAGCAGATAATCTGCTTTTTTTGGCTAGAAAGATTCCTCAATATAGCATTTGAAAGCTATAGGCTTATCTTCCTCCAGGAATTTCCATGTCTTAAAACATCAATTATCAGCTGGAACTTGTGGTAGCCTATTGATTACCAGGTCCTCTGAGGAAAATGCTGCTTCTGCACTTCAGATTTACCAGAAGAGTGGAAAGAAAGGAGATGCAGAGCTCACATGCACCACTTGGGAGCAAATTGTAGCAATTCTCAGTAACCTTCACCACTGGAACCTGCTGTCCATTTTGTGGAGGGCTAACATGGTCAGGTCTTGCTATAACAGACTACCCCTGAGCACATCTTTCCTCATCTGGCCCTGCCTGTCCTCAGTTTTGTGCAATCTTGCTGTGAGTCACGGCCAGGGAAGGAGGAGAGAGTAGGAAGCTTGTCCTTTTCTGCCCTGTGCTGTAACATGCATTTTCAACCTCTTGGTCTCTCTGCCCACCCAGGAATAAAGTGGAGGAGAGAAAACCTGATTTGATAGAAGTAACTGGAAGAGTTTGCCAGGTAAAAGCCTGTAGAATAGCAGGCACACTTCACCAGTTCTCTGCAGGAACTTCTCATCACATTTGGAGTATTTCTGAGAATTCTTGCCTCTTTCCCCATCTTTCTAAATGCTGAGTTTGGAATTTTTCAGCCTTCCTTAAGAAAACCCCAAACAATCAGATGTGCTCTATGGTCCCTTCTCTCAGCCTCCTTAATTTGGCAGAATTTTGATTCAGTCACAAGGACCATGGTCCCTCCTCACCCACCCTGCTGGGAGCCTGCCAGCGCTGTGACTTGTAAATCCACCTTGGTGCCTCCGTGTATTGGGAGGGATGGAGGACACAGCACATGGGACATCCTTGTCCCTGCCAGCCCTGGATACCATTTTGCCTGGCTGATCCAGGGCGTGTTGCCTTTGGGAATGACTTGCAGGGCCCAGACAAGTGAGGCTGAGCTACCAATCTCTTTAAAATCCTCAGATGCCTTATCCAGAAGTCAATTAATTATGCCCCAGCCTCAAAATCATTAGTCAGCAGTGGCCATTTTTTTTTCAATTACAGGGTTTAAGGGATTACTGTGAGTCATTACCCTGAGGTATTATTAATAGCTGCATTGCTTCTGGAACGGTTCAGGTAAGGAGGTGGTGCAGCAGCTGCACCCAGGGCAGAGGGAGCTGGGAGCACGACCCTTTCTTGTAGTCTCTTGAGCAGAACTGGAAGGAAAACATGCCCTTGTGTTAAAAATTCAACTCATCACACAAGCTTTTCACTTTGTCTCTCGAGGGGTCAATTAAAGCTTCGTGGTCTTTCCTGCCACACTGGCAAAAAAAGATCTTCATCTCCCCTTCCTTTGATTAACTGTGTTGTTATAAACAGACGATGCAGCACAAGCAAGGGAAGTTAATATGCCTTCCCCCCAGCCAAGGTCCTTGTAAATGAATCCATTAATTTGAACCAGGGAACCCCTGTGCTTGAAAAGGTGCAGAGCAGGCACACAGCTAAAATCCTGCTGAAGTCTGGGTGTTGTGGGGGCAAGTGGCCTCAGATACGGGAAGCCACCCCTGCACTCACAGGCTTCACACATGCGCCAGGGCATGAGCTTGCTGAAGGGGTTTGCTGCAGATCCTTCTCCAGTTTGGCCTCTTAGGTCCAAAAAAAAGATGCTCAGAGCAGGCATTTAAATTTTTATGAAGTGCTTGCTTTATTATCTTAATAAATCCTTGTTTGGTTTGCAGAATGCATTCCCATTGAAGTTAAGAGTTTATATGAAAATTAAAATGGCACTGTATCTTCTTAATTAGACAAATGTATAGATAAAAAAAAACAAATGTCAGCTGGCAGTGGAATTTAGCTTTGCTGGGAGGGCTATTTTATATTTCTCTCTCAAGATGCTTGCAGAAGTTAATGCTGGTCCTGCAGGCATTCAAAGGGACAGCAAAACTGCCCCTTATCAGTAGGCAAAACACAGGTACAGTCCATTCTTTTGTGTTGGGCCCTCATCTGTGCTGAATTATTTACTTCCAAAAATAAGTTACATAATTTTTATCACATAAAAATTAAGCATATTTAATTTTCACAGGTGAACAGCCAAGGCTGAGCCCATGAAACCTTTGCTCTGGCACATTATTTAAGGTGCACTAACTTACAGGCTTAATTGGTAAAAAATAGTGGGAGAATATTGATCAATTAATTTTTTATTCAGATTGTTTTTGGCTTTCAGAAGCAAGACATTTAAGAAGGAGGTCATAATTACTTTTTACATCTCCTAAAGGCTTCAGCTGTAAATCAAGGGGAGTCATCCGATATCTTCTACAAGAGAGCTTTTTATTTTTTTGGAAAGACACAGGAAGCAAAATTAAGCTGAATTGTGGAAATAGTTTTCTTCTGGCTGCAGGGTGGATCTCAGGCTGAATTTGCTCTCTTAGCTACGCATACCAGAAGAATATCTGATTCTCAGAATGGAATATAGTGGGAGAAGCTACTGGGTTATAATGTAAATTCTTGCAGTTACTGGCTCTGAAGTCTAGAGTTTTAGTAATGGGTTTTGTTCCATGTAATAGGTTGGAATAAGTGCTATTTTTAAGCAGGTCTAGTGCAGCAGAGAGGGACCTGGCTACAGGGCTCCTCATCTTCTTTCTTGGGATGAGGTGGATGGAGACTTGGCAGGAGGCCAAGATGGAGATTTCCTACCAAATGGTTCTGAGACACTTGGTTTCACAAGGAGAGCACTGGCTTCATAACCCTGCCCTGAAGCATTAAGAGACACAACAAAGTTGTCACTGCAGTGGCTGAAATAGGGGTAGAAAGTAGAGAATAAAAAGGCAATACAAGATTTAAAGATACCTTTTTAGAGCAGATCAGATACTTTCTGTTTACTGTACAGTTTAAAGCACTATTGTCAATGAACCCTGCTTAAAAGGTTTTTGTCTTGACTTCTCGTCCTTCTTTTAAAACTTTCCAAATTAGGGAATTTGTCCTGCTTCTAAAAGGAACATAACAGACTTGAAGAGACTTTCACACTTATAGAAAGAAACCAAGACAATCAAAACAAAATCCTTGATTGGAGTAGTGTTTTCTGTCTAACAGAAGTCTCAGGCAGGAAATTTAATGCAGTCCTGGTACAGGCAGGGTGAGAGGAGACCTGCAAATGTCACTGTGCCATGGGGTGCACTGGTAAATCATCAGCCTCTTGGGAACTGGGGCCAATCCCACAAGCACTGGGGGTCTTTGGGCAGGGGTCACTAATCTGCCAGGCCTGGGTGTCCCTTGCTTTGATGAGGAGTTCTGTCCCTGCCGAGGGGTGAGCAGAGGCTGTGGCTGCTGTGCAGGATGTGCTGCTGGGCTGGGATGTGCCCTGGAGAGCTCTGTGCTGTGCAGGATGTGCTGCTGGGCTGGGATGTGCCCTGGAGAGCTCTGTGCTGTGCAGGATGTGCTGCTGGGCTGGGATGTGCCCTGGAGAGCTCTGTGCTGTGCAGGATGTGCTGCTGGGCTGGGATGTTGCACTGGGGAGCTTTTTGCAGAACAGCCTGCCTCAAATTTTGAAGTATTGAGCTGTGACCCCTTAAACTGGGATTGGGCAGGAACTGAATGTATTTGTTGCTTGGATTATCTGACCTTCATCTCCCCTGGGAAAGGCAGGATAGAAGCAGCAGGCTTCCTAGGGAGAACAGCCTTTTGGGGGAGATATCCTCTTCTAGGCACAAAGCAGCCATCATTAGTTTTGTTGCAAGTGTATCTTCCAAATGGGGAGATCAATTCTGAATATTTTATGGCTTTAATTACACCACCCTGCATGTGATGCAGAGAATGGGTTATTAGGCTGCTGGATGCTAATTTCCTTCTAGGATGAGAGGTTTTTTTTTCCTCCTGCTTTTCCTGCTTTTGATAGCAAAATATTGTATGCAAGGAGGCAAAAATTCAAGGCTGCATTGAACTAGCAGTTAGGCTTAAAACAAGAGCTGGCAGAGCAAAAGGTCTCCACTCTTTTCCAATATGACTCAATAGCTGAGTTATTAGCAGCATATGGATTTCAAAGGGCAGGGAAGGAATTATTCATCACAAAGTCATTCATATCTGCTGCCAGAGAGATTCTTCTGCAGTTCAATCAAAAAGTCCCTGTGTTTTGATCTAACACCCAGGACTCATGGATGGTGCCCAAGTGGGGATAATCCAGGCCAGGGGTGCTGCCTGGCCCTTTTGTATCTGGTTCAAAGAAAGAGACCAAGCTGGTTGCTGCCAGGTGCCACCAGACTCACTCTTAGCAAGCACAGTCAAAGCCTGGGTGTTGGAGCTACATGTAGGGCTGAGTTTCTACCAGTGAAACAACAGCAGTGATTTCTCAGACAGGAGTAGCAGCTTTCTCAGACAGGGTCTGGACTCTCTCTTCATGCTATCTCAGCTCACCTGCAGGCAGGCCAGTCTGTCTTTGCAGGGTCAGCAAGCCCTTGAAAAGCCAGGTCCAAGGAAACAATCACAGGACACTGTGCGCTCAAATTAGAGCTCTGATGAAGTTTGTTTTTTTCCCATCTGAGCCATCTGTCTGCCTTTCCCCTGGTATCTTTTACCAGATCTTCCAAAGCCATTTATTTTGACAGTCTGCATGATGACATGATACAGCAGAGGCTGTCTGCTCCAGCAAGTAATGACTTCAGATATTTTGCTTTGTATATGGGTGCAAAAGGCCAGTGCCCTCAGGTTGGCTAGGTTGGCCTATCATCACTCCAAATCTCATAAATGAAACAGGATTGAATCATAGAATCAGCAATTGTTTAGATTGAAGAAGACCTCTAAGATCATCATGTCCAACCATTAACCCAGCCCTGCCAGGTCCACAGCTAACTTGTCCCTCGGCGCCACATCTACACATCTTTTAAATACCTCCAGGGGTGCTGATTCCACCATTTCCCTTGGCAGCCTGTTCCAGTGCCTGACAACCCCATTTGTGGAGACTTTTTTCCTGATATCCAATCCAAACCTACCCTGATAATCTTAAGACCTTGTCCTGTTGCTTGTTACCTGGGAGAAGAGGCCAAGCCAGACCTCAGTACACCCTCCTTTTTCTGAGAGTTATAAGGTCTCCTCTGAGTCTTCTTTTCTACAGGCTAAACAACCCCAGCTCCCTCAGCTGCTCCTCACAGGACTTGTGCTCCAGACCCTTCACCAGCCCTGTTGCTCTTCTCTGGACATGCTCCAGCACCTCAGTGTCTTTCTTGTTGTGAGAGGCCCAAAACTGAACCCAGTATTCAAAGTGTGGCCTCACTGGTGCTGAGCATAGGGGCCCAATCACTGCCCTGCTCCTGCTGGACACACCATTTTTGACACAGACCAGGTGCCATTTGTCTTCTTGGCCACCTGGGGACACTTGCCCTGTGTCCAGCTGCTGTTTACCAGCACCTCCAGGTCCTTTTCCCCTGGGCAGTTTTCCAGCCGCTCTGCCCCAGCCTGTAGTGCTCTATGGGGTTGTGTGACCCAGGCACAGGAAGGACCCTCGCTTCCCTTTGTTGAACCTCATACAGTTGGCCTTGTCCCATCAATCCAGCCTGTCCAGATCCCTCTAGGCTGACTTCATCTTAGCATCTTCCAAGGGAGTGGGTGTGGTGATTGCAGGAACTATATAATCTCTCCTGAGACTGAATTCCTGGTCCCAAACAGCTACGAGAGAGGAGCTACGCAAGCACATTTGTTCTGATATTTCCAGCTGTTAAAACATACCCACACACCTCTGGGCAACCATGGGCTAGCTGTGGGATCCACTGGGGTTCCTAGAGCATGGTACCTGCTCCTGGCCCAGGTGTGAGTGCCTGAGCTGCTTTCCTCTCCACAGCAGGTTGTGCTGCAGTCCTGCTCTGTTTAAAAGGCCCATGTGCTGCCCTGGTAGAGGCTGTGCTTCAGAGCACAATGCTTTCAGAATTGAAAGAACTGGTTATGGCTGGTAAATAGCTCTCCTCAGTTCCATCATTTATCAATGACACATTGCACTTATCTTCTTTGGGACTGGATTTATAGTCTGATAAAGTAAATGGCCATCGCTTTGTTGACTTAAGAGGATTTTTGGGTTCACAGTTAAGACTTGATACAGTGAAAGTATACTGCCTTTACAAGTCAAGGAAAAATAACCCATATTAGACTAAATGTTACTTTCCTAAATAGTCTGCATTCTTGGTTTTTTGGCACTATTTCACATAACTGCTATATTAAGATGTCTATTTTGTAATTGTGCAGAACAGATAGTTCTTTTCTTCTCCAAATAACTTTCAAATACATCTTTCAGTGGCGTTTTTTGCTCTTCATCCAGCACACCTGAAGGCTTAATGCACATCGACCTTCAGCAGATCTGCCTTTTAAAGATCTGCTTGACTTCTTTTGTGACTGTTCTTTCTGGGGCAAGGAAATGACACTTTTTTTATATCACCTCCCATAGCAGGGATTTCTGTAAAGTATGGAGTTTCTTTCCATTAAACCTGTGTGCCCTCATAGACCTCTGTGAACACTGAGGGGTCTGTGTGTGAATCAGGTGTTTCTTATTCACATCTTTAAAATCCTCAGTGTTTTCCCAAATGGTATTTTTTCAGGAGTTCTTTACAATCTTGCGTGAATTAGCTATGCATTTGGAAGCTGAGTTAAAATGCTTTTAGAAAGTAAATCTCTAACAATTTGCACTCTGAGGTTCTAATCCTGGTTACAGTGTTGAGGGAGGGGGAATTCCAATGTTAACAGAACATGGGAAGTCTTCTGAGAAGGAACCTGGACCAGTCTCTTCCTCCCACCCTTCATCTTGCCTCCAAAGAGTTTGCTCCTTTGGTGCCCATGAGAAAGCCATGATTATTATTTCTTACAAACAGGGAATCAAGATAACAGGGTGGGTTGGCAGCATTCCTCATTCCCAGAATCATATAGTTTTTCTTTTTTGTCAAAAAGCAGATTGTCTCTCCCTGTAAGTCTTCCCCTCTCTTCACTGATCTCCTGTTGTGGTGCAGCCAGGGGAGAAGAACAGCTGCATTTGCATCAATACAGACCACCTTCTCATATCTTGAAGATTTTCCCTTCCCAGCACAAGAGATGATCTCCATCTATGCTTATCTTTAATCTCCTTCCATTGCCTATGATACCTTTTGTGATTTCATTAAGTGTCCCTTATGCTTATCTTGGAGAAATTTAGAAGAGCAGGGAAAGATCCATGTGATGAGGAGGTGATGAGAAAGTGTGCTCTCAGAGGTACGTATCAGGTAGGGAAGAAATAATGATTGCAAGATATGTGAATACTATTGCTATGGGGGTCAGAGTTAAGGTTAATTAAATGTCTTCATTGTGCATTTTCTTCCCCTTAAGGTGTTTGAGAGCCTTCTAAGAGAACCATTAACTCTGAGCAGCCAAGACTTTTAATGAATATTTTTATTGATTTTGCTCGCAACAGGTTTGCTCTTAACTTACCTCTATGTATTCCTCATGTGTCTTGCCTTGAAACTATATTTAAGTTTTCCTAATTCAATATTACTAACTGGCACATTTAAAATCAGATATGACATGTAAATATTCTTGCTTTTTTAAGAGAAAGCCATCAAAGTGCATATAGTCCTTTTTTTCAGTCTTTCTACAAACATGATATGAATAAAATATTCTGGAAATCACATGCAGATAACTAATGTGGCTCCTACTGAAATAGGCAATTAAACCATCTCCATATGAATTGCTTGGTGATATGCAAAAGTATATGTTTTAGCATTTCCTGCATTATACAGTATTTAAGAGTAAAAAGAACATTGCATCTAGATAAAGATCTGAAAATTGTTGAGTCTCTTGTTTGTAACCTCCATGTTGCTGTGAGAGATTTAGGTGGATATGAAGTATGAGTATTTGTGATTAATTTCTTCTGTATGTATGAGCATTTCCTTTCAAAATGCCTGTTTCTCATTTTGCATGAAAACTACTGTTTCGCTGCCATGGAAATGAGAAATTGTGAGAATTAATGAAATGATGAATCTCCATTGCTTGAAGACTTTCAATCAAGGCTGGCTGTCTTGAAGAGTTATTGTTCACAGTGTAGGAGAAACTAGAGGAGGCAGTGACCTATATCTTTCTTTAATGCCCTTTTCTGGCCCTAAAATGATGTCTCTGATGCAAATTTCTTTTTTTATACTCAGTCTATCCAGATCCCCTGGAGGTCTCAGCTCCTGCTGACAGTGCTGTGTGTGTCCTTAGGAATGCTCTTGACCTGATGCTGGTTTTTTAGATCTCACTTAGGACAATGCTATGGGTCTCCTCCATGATACTTTGGTTTCTCACTTTCTGCAAATCTTCAAGTAGCTGCATTCTGTGTTTAGACTGTGGGACACATAACCTACACAGAGATGTCCAGAGTCCTTATCACCGATTCTCCAGCCTGAGGATCCACCTGGAACATCCATGCTGCTCTGTGTGCCTATTCAAAAGAGAAGTGGGCTGGGGACAAGGAGAGGGAAAAGGAATTTTAAACTTGCTAGAGGTCTTGTGTGTCTTACCACTGTGTGTTACTTGTCTAAAAAACTCTCAGTTCTCTTCTGTATTTACAAAAGGAAATGTTCAGTTCTGCTCCTGTTCAAACAACCTATCCGCTCTGTGTTATCAAATACGACAGTACAGATCTGAGACCATTAGTTAAAGACATAAAGAATCATGCCCAAAGTTGTAAACATAAATTTCTGTAAATTATTTTTTTATTGAAGTACGTTCAAAGGATTTGCATATAGATTAAACCCTAAATATACCAAATGTCAGTCTGTTTACATCCTGATGCCTTTGCGTTGCTGCTGTGAATGGATTGCATTCGGAGCTGGAGAATTCTCCTCATTGCCTCTCTAACTAAAATACTGCAGCAGTGAGGGTTACAAGGGATCCTCATAAGTCACAGACATGCTTGGGGGATCTTTGACTTGTTGAGTCTTCAGTATGAACTTGTCAGAATTTTAATGTATGTTGCCTGGAAAGCTAATGAGGCTCCATCTGGAGACTTATAACTGATTACAGGCTCAATTATTTCTCCTACCTGAACAGGTCAGTCCTTTGTTCATAGACCTATAAAAACAACAGCAGCAGCAACTCAGCAACTTCTCTTCATCAGAAGGAGATATTTTTTGCTGAAAGCAGTTATTCCATGGACTTGTATACCATGCAGACAAGCAGGCAAGTGTCTCTTTTTTT
>VXBQ01001960.1:0-264160 GCA_013400175.1 Phainopepla nitens | reverse complement strand
AAGTGCTCTTTTTTTTTTTTTTTTTTTTGCTTTGTATCTTTCCCCTCTAAATTTCATTTCCCGGGCATTTTAAATGCCTCTTCCCTCAAGGTGATCTTGTAGTGGTTAGTGGCTCATCAGGATGGATGTACAGATGATATCGATATCCTTGCCTGCACGAATGGGGCAGTCTAATCTAATAGCTGAGGCACCTGAGGGGTCAGAGCAGTGGGATAATGTGGAGTGATCACTTCTAACTAAAATGTGATAGCACTGAAGGAGAAAATAAAACTTTATGGGGCAAAAGAAGGTAAAAAGTGCATTTGAGTTGTTTGTACGATGATATAACAGCCGGAATATGCCCAGAAAACCTTGGTGACAGAGTCTGGCTGTCAAGGAAAAGGAGTTGAAATCTGCCTTGTAGACTCACTATTTCCTGCTGCAATGTCCTTCTTTCATCTTTCTGTCTTCATCTGGAAAGGAAGAAATGATGTTATAGTCTGACAAACAAAGGTTGTGCACAGCACCTGGTCCGTATGAGGTCAGCGCCGTTTGGATCCCTGGGTCACAGGAGTGAGGTTGATCAGAGGTGGTCATGGCACCCTGACTATCTGGAGCAGCTCACTGCAGGATTTGTTAACCACAAAGTTCCTAAAAATGTCTAATAACTCATTTGTTAATTTCACTTGATGTGTTTAGTCCTCCATCATTTTGAGGGCTTGTTTCTTATGGGCACTTTTATTTTGCAGAATACTGACTGTAACATTTTTTTTCCTGTCTCTGTTGCTTTATTCCCATAAGCAGTAGCCAGCCTGTTCTGGTGACCAGGGTCCTCTCCAGTTCAACAGGGATGGAATATCATCACTTCTGTAATGAATGAGGCTGGGCCTATGTCAGCCTCTCTGCTGGAGAATGCCAAGATCACCAAACCATGGCAGGCTGGTAGGCATGGCACTTAGCAGTTTCAGCCATGCAGACAAAACGAGAAGATCTTTGTCGGTGAGGCAGCAAGGTCTGCATCATCATGAGACAGCAAATTCAGACAGATGATGATGGTGGTGATGATGAAGGTATTAGGATCTGTGTCCCGCTTCATGGGAATGTAAAAGTGGTTTTTGACTTGCTGGGGACTGGAGGAAACTATTCTCTGCCAACAGTAAGTACTTTGAAAGAGATGAAAAAAGTTCTCCTTGCTTGGCTAAAACATCCATCTGAGATGGTAACTACCTATGCCTGGCTCTTGCAGACAGCCAGAGAAATGGCCCCAGGTCTTCAAGGCAGCTGTGAAATGAAAACTTTCTCCTAACAGATGATACATTCCCCTTATTAGTTACAGCCCAGTGGCCACTGTCAAACACATATTAATTATTTCTCTATTTTTTTTCCTTTTTAGCACCTGCAAGAAGCTTTTCCCTTCCATAAGTAGCTCTTTATTGACCAGCAGTTTGTTATTGATTTATATATTCAATAAAACCCATGGTAAATGGGGACATTAAATTACTCTAGATCTCACTTTTAAAAATGCAAGAGAAAATAGGACACCATGATGTGTAATGTTAACAAATGCAAGATAGAAGGAGAAACTTTGAGACAGTGTACTGCCTGAAATTAATCTGGTCTGGTTACACATAGACAAAATTTGTTCATTTTGTGTGCAAGTACATGTGAATACATGTGCAGAGAGAATCATATACATATGATTTTCCTCCTGAGAGAACTGTAAGTTATCTCTTGTTTGAAGCCCAAGTCCATTCATTCTCATTTGGATGAAAAATAATTTGTGAGGCCAAATTATGACATTCATCAGGCAGAACTTTGAGAACAGTCTCAGTCTGCTATCAGTCCAGTCATGAAGTGTGATGTGGGGCAGGATTGGGTAGTAAATCTAGCTTAGGTCCCTTTTGTTCCCTGGGTAAAATGAGGCCTCTCTTTTCATCAAGTTTCCTTTCTATGTGATTCACAGTTCAAAGTCCCTCTCAAGAGCATCTGGACTGTGCTTGATTTTCTGTATGATCTTGTTTTTTCTGCAAACAGGGAGATGAAAAGTGGGTCAGGTAGTGTAAATGCAACTAAGCAATCTGCTCAATGGGCAAAGTCAACAGCAGGACAGGGGTGTCTCTGGGGCCTCCCTGAATGTATGCCCCATACTTCCAATAAGTTTAGGACTGGAAAAAGAAAAATAACACAAACATTGCTTTACCCTCTGCTTTATTTTTTTCCCTTTTAGCACTCTGACAAAAAAAATTTGCAACTCCGGATTCTCCTTCCATGCTTGTGGCAGTCAGGACAAATTGATTTTGAGCACTGTGGAATTACATGGGAAAGCGGGTGGGGAAACGAGGTTTCTTTTCTTCCTACTCTGGTCTTCTGTAATTCTTCCCAGTCACTGTGTTCTTGCATATGAATTAAGGAACCAGCTGTAGTGACCTGGCTGTGCTGCCAGTGCTTTCTTGTCTGGAAAGGGCCAGCATGGCTGTCCTGTGAGTACAGTATGAGCTTCATACAGTAACTGACTTATCCTGTTTTGGGTACAGGTATTTCTAAGCAGAACTAAATGGTGGCTGTGATCATTTATCCAAGCACAGTGACGTTGGAGTAATGACAGCAGTAAGAACCTGTCCAGTCCAATGCCTTTGAGAGGTTGACAGTGATGAGCCTGTGGATGTCTGAGCACTTCTTTCACAGTGCTTCATTAACTACTACCCCCACCCAGTGTCTCATGGGCATCTTTTGTCTCTAGGCAGCTGCAGTTCCACAAACCCCAGAGGTTTCTGGATGAGACGACTGTGGAGCAGTTCCTGGTGCTGGCTGAGGAGCAGGAGGGACCACATTTGCAGATGTCTGCTCATGTTACTGGTCTCCAGTGCCACACTCTGCTCTAGCGTGGCTCTGCCCTGGGACAATCTCTGCTGGTTGGGGTGGGTTTGATGCCATATAAGAAGGGTAGAGCAGAGCTGAGCAGGAAGAAGGTTCTCTTTCCAGGTAGTTTCTCTTTCCCCAGAGATACTTTCTGCCATCTTAGAGGTCCTCAGCTCAAGGCCACTGTCATGTGACATTGGGATTTGAGCATGTTGAGACATTGACTTCCCTGTTATCCACCTCACCTAGGTGCTGGCTTTGGTTTTGCACCCAGTCCTCAAAGGAGAAGAAGTAGGGAAGGATGAGGTCAGACTGGGCTCCAGCTGGACCCTCTCTCTGTGGGCATCGGGATGTAGCCTGCTGAATTCCTGCTTTCACTGGGCACTGAAAATGAAGGCACAAGAAACAAAACAAAAGCCCATGTGAAGGTCTAAAACATTGAACTGCTCAGGCCTGATAGGGAGTACAAACAGGACAAAAACCTGTTCCCTTATTCCTGAACGACAGGATTGGGCGTTGTGACGGGCTACTGAGGGACTACTAGGACTAGACTGTCCCATCACCATGTGTTGAACCCTATGTTTTCAGCGCTTGTCTTCACAGTATTTGGGGCCTGGGGAAGAAGTGGAGGCAGAGGACTACAACCCAGATACTCCTTCCATCACCAGAAGGGTCCCCAAACGGCCATTGCATCACCACTGCTGTGGCGTTAGTAATGCTGACCTGAGGGGAATGTCCATGTCCCACTGATGCATCTTCTTCCCCTGGAGGCAGATGTGAAGGGATAAAAACAGGCCACAGCACCTGGTCTCAAGAAATGCCTGTGCTTAGCCCAGCCTGCTCACAAGTGGGGATGAAGAGCGGGGTTTGTGCCCTGGTAGCTCCACAAGCTCTGCAGCCCCAGCACACTCTAATCCACCCTCCTGGGGCTTGCACTACTTCTCCATCTTTCCTTGAACAGCAACCTTGGGCATTTTGGACCATTTGTCATTTTTTATGAACACACCAATTTACTTGAAATTCTCCCACACTTCTTTCTCCCGGCCCTCTCTCGGTCCATTTGGTTGATTGCCGCACGCTCCTCTTAGTGCCGTGTTGGGCTGCTGATGTATGTTTAGTAACTCTCTCTAGCAGACTTGTTCTAAAAAAAAAAAAAAAAAAAAAAGAAGTGTTAAGAATTTCTGACACAGTGAGCTGAAGATATGTATTTCAGGGTGAAGCCCTGCTCTTGGCCTCCTGCTCTCTCATTGACACTGCATGATGGAATTGACAATAGAAATTTTTGTTCTGTATCCCTGCATTTGGGTGACTTAAACAGGGTTGGGTGTTTGGCAGTTAATTATAGTTTAGCAATCGTGCTTTGTGATGATTGGAGCAGCTCTGCATATAATAGATGTACTCAGGTAATTACCTCGTCTGTTTAAAAAGGCCTCATGGATAAATAAATTTCTCTTTTTTTCCCTCTCTTTCTGAGAGGAGGAGGGGGAGAGGAATGCTGAACAAACAGCGGGTGTATTCTGACACAGCCCTGACCTACATCAGAGGCAGCCTGACACCCAGGCATGCAGAGGAGCAGGTCTGGCTCTCTCCTGTGCTATGGTGGTGCGGTCAGACCCAGGATTCCCACCCTGCGGTATCTTCATGCTACAACTGCACTAAGTAATAGCAAAACCTTTTAATGGGTTATGCTTGGTGCTTTCATGATATGAACCCGTCAGGCTCCATTTCCTTCCCACACATATCGTGCTGTTTTACAGCTTTCTCATGCCTTGGGTGAGAATAAGCTTCCTCTTGCTCTCAGCTTTGGCTGGAGAACTATTTTATCTCTTGCTTGCAGCTCTCCTGGGCAGAGAGGCTTGGCTGGCAGCTCCCTGCTGGCACTGGGGCAGCCCCACAGCGTGGGGGGATGAGAATGCCAGCAGCAAGAAGTGCTCTGGGCTGCTGACCCAGTGTGGGCAGGGACAAAATCACACAGGTCTGGGTCTGCAGGCACTAAATGGGGTCAAACTGCTCCTGCTGCAATGATGGCTCCGCTGGTGGTGCAGGGAAATTGCTCCAGGTTGGGTTTAAAAGGGAGTGAGCTCCTTTCTGCAGAGGGAAGGAGCGAGTCCTTGCTGTCCGAGGTTACCTTTGAAAGGGCCGACCTCTGCCGGCAGGGGCTCGGATCCAGGCACATCCCCATCGAGTGGGTCAATGGCAGTGCTGAGCAGCAGCAGTAGTTATTCACAGAGTAGGCTTTGATGCACACCTCGTGTCTTACACCTATGGCACCATCCATGTCACGGATTGCCAAGAGAGTCAATCGGCCAAAAAGCTTCCACTAATTAATGCAATAAGTCATTTTCTACATGCAGTATAACTACAGATACAAAATTTTACGTCTGAGACTAGAAGAAATAATTTGCTGGAATTTCTTTCTTTATGATTAAATTTCTAGTCTTGAAGTCTCCTTAGGAAAAGGAGCAATTATGAAAGGTCATTTGTCAAAAGGGTTCATGCATGTGATTAATTTACTGCACTTCAGCAATTTACTATGTATCAGCTGGAAGATGGAGACTATTTGTGTGTGCCTTGCCCTAAGCAATACATGCGGCTAGGCTAACATGAATTTACATAATAATATATTTCTATGGATTAATTTTCAAAACTGTAATGAAAAGCCAGAGATTTTTCTGGAATCACTTTTATTTTTTGTCAATTACTCTTCTATTACTATACAGTTACTCTATTACAGAGCTCAAACTGTAACCTGGTAGTATTTCCTAAAGGTGGTAGTGCTGTTGTTTAAGTTAACCTTCCCTGTGAGATGCTTTTCAAGGCATATCTTATTAGCAGATAAGGTTTTGCTCCCAGCTGTCAAACATTTCATCCTTGGTTCCATGAAGTCTCTCTGTTCAGAGAAATTCTCCGTCATACATAGTGTAAAATTTATTTTGATCCCCTATTTGTAACAAATAACACTCTTGTCAATGTTTAATACTGAAGAACTTTTTGTCATTTCACTAACTTTATTTTGATGATTCTTATGTAATATACGTAATGAAATGCCTTGTGCAGGGTCATTCTGGGAGAGTTTTGCAGTAATTGAGTGAAGGCACCATCAATACAGTTCTGCTGAGTTCACAGAGCTTTTGGATCTGTTCCTAACTTTGTGTCCAACTCAATTGACTTCCAGAAATTCCTGTTGTTCTTTGATCTTAGCAGTTCAAACTATTTTTTACAAGACCTTTCTTTATGTGTGGTTTATTTGCAGAAGGGAGAATGCTGGTGTGTACAAACACAAAAACACACACACATATATATGCACACATACACAAGTTTTCTACACATAAAGTGTTTCAAACTGACTGGAGAAAAAACCAGGTTAAGGTGGAAATACTAATTCCTCAAATATCTGGTACTGATACCTGATTGATACACAGTCTTATAGGATATCCTTTTAAAATTTACGTTCTTTACAGGCATCACAAATACTGCATTTAGCTCCATGCGTGCAACGGTTCACCAGACCTGTCTTGCAAGCTGTGAGATCATTGCTGGAGCCTGACAAACCAGCAGTGTTGTCCTCTTATTGCAGGTGGCCCACCTGACTTCTGAGGTCAGAGCTGCCCTTGGAGCCTCCAAGAAGGCCAGGAGCCACCACAAATGGTTCAATTTCAGTGGACTTGGAGCCGTACTGATAATGGGAGACATTATGCATTTCTAGCATGTATTTTTTTGTCTTTCGAGTGTTGTTTTGTTGGTCTTATGTATTTTTATTGTAACAATGACTAAATATCCTTTAGTACTGGGAGATGACCCAAACAATGTACATTCTAATAAGTAAAACAGAGGAAAAGGAAATACACTTATGCATATTTTAAGATGGTGAACTCACTCATAGTGAGTTTAAGTGACCTTTCCAGTATCAGGTAAAAAGTGAATAATGAGCAGGGAGTAAACTGAGATATCCAGAGTCTCAGACTGTAATTTTAATCACAAGATCATCTTTCCTGGTCTAGTTGCTCCCTAGAAGTAAAAAAAAAAAATCCAGTACATTTAGGCAGCTCAGGGCAATTTTGTCCTTTTCATGCCATAAAGAAAAGTACTTGCAGTCAAGGGCTTCCCTTGTGTAGGGAAGTGGTGGTTTGGATGGGAAGATGAATCTCAGCCTAGGATTTTTGTATCATTCTCCCTGAATTTTCCATACAGGAAATGGAAAGTTCTCCCAACCCTGTGGAGCTGGCCTCTCCATTATAAGGATTAAAAACCCAGCAGTGTGGAGTCCTTATAAATTGATGAGACTTAACCTGCTGGAACTGCATCTTCCCTGTGCAAAAGTACCTGTACTTCTCAGTAAAAAAGTACTTACTCCTGCTTTAGACCAAGGTATTGTGCTTGTACTGAAATGTCATCAATGAAACCTGGGCCAGAAGAGACTTCTTAGGTTATCCTGTAATTGCCCAATTCACGTTCTGAAATTACCATTACTGGATGTAGTAAAAGGCTCCTCTGTCACCTTTGTTCCTTTTGCCATGTCTCCTGCAGCAACCATGGGAGATGAGCAAGAGGATGGGGAAGCCTCAGGCAGAACCTCTTTGGGACTCAGAGCAGCTGCAGTTTTTCAAGGAGGGTTGTGAGATCTGGCTAATCTTCTTTTGAGCTTCTCCAAGCTCAGCCCAAGTAGGAATTAATTGAAAGTGTTGATGATATAAGGTCCATTTTCCTCATCATTTGACAGTGATGATACCAGGTTTTATTATTAAATAGTTTTGTACTGCTTCTGAGTTGATTGACTTTAGGACAGGACACCTGGTGGGAAGGACTTCTCCTGGTGAAATAAACTTCTATGTCTTTCAGGGTCAGAAATCACATGCATAAAAAGTGCTGCTCCTGTCTTTGAGCTGAAAGGCCAAGAAAAAGCATGCACATGTGTGTAGGAGGCTGAGAGGATTTAGCAGAGACAGGTTTGAGCTCTCTAGAGGTGAGGACTTGCAGGGACTTTCTTGCCAAGGCAGTTACCAGCTCTTGCTGAGTCAAGTCAGAAAGAATTGCTAGATGAGAGTGGCCTTTTCTGCTGCAGGAAAAAAATGTTTCCCTGTTTATTGCTCTCCCTTTTTCATGAAGCAGAAGCCAGGTCAATTAGTTGGAGGAGGCTAGGAGCCTGCTGGGAAATCTGCAAAACTAAAACCAGTGTTAAGAGAGTACTTAGATAAATCGCTGAATCTGCGCTCATTAACATGTAACAAAAATGCTTAAGCATGAGTTTAGGCATGAAAACCTTAAGGGACTTGTTAAATTACGTAAACTCTAGGGCTGTACAAGCACTCTGTCTCACTTTGGAAGAAAGATGACTGTGAAGATACCAAGTAGATAATGTTATTAAGGTTCATTTGTTGCTCAGTTGCATCAATCATACTATTTCTTGACATGAAAAAGAGAAAGACATTTCAGGACCTTTTGGTTTATATTTCTCACACCTCAGAGGCTCAACATGGAAGTAAAACTTTGCCTTTTGAAGCAAAGTATATGAAAAAAAAGAGACAAAAATCCACAGTCAGGGTTTTCAAAAAGTCTTTTGAGGACATCATAGAGCTAATGACAGGCTCAAAGGTTTTCAATTTCCACTATAATTTTGCAGATGGAGGAGATATGATTAGTTCAGAGATGACTGAAGTTCCAACATTATTGCATTATTATTTCACCTAATACAAATTCAAGATCCCTGTAATCCTCTTCTATCCCTTTCCCCAACAAACAGGAAAAGCAGACAGGTGTGGTTGAGTTCTGCAACTATGAGAGACACAGAGCAGCGGGGTTGGAAATTTGATAATTCAGTGTCTCTGCTAGCTGTTAGCATAGGGTCGTATGCAGTGCAACAATCCCTTGCTTTTCACCCTTTTCCTGGGAAGGTATATCCTCATCTGACTGTGAGTGACTGGATCTGTGAGTTGTTGTCCAGGATACTTTACAGGTGGATTGTTCTACCTGCTTCTGTGCCTGTGGGGGATGAGTCAAACATCCCGGCCTTGCCTGGCTGGACCAGTCCCAGGAGGGTCTGTAAAAAAGCAGTTTGTTTTCAGGCCAGCAGATGCAGCAAATGAGGCATTCACTGGATGGTAATAAAGCTGGAAAGGATCACTATGGACAGGTTCAGCTGGACCCTTAACAGGAGAATCCTGACAACACTGGATTGCACCTAACATCTGGGAGTATTCAAACCAACACAACCAAACAAACTGAAAATATGCAAAATAATTGTTACTAAAGTAAGGAAAAGAGACAACAGAAGTTGTTTACCAAAACAGAGTGAAACAGTCTCCAAACAAAAGGAAACAGCAAATATGTTTGTGCATATATTCCAGGATGTTCCCTTGTGTACTCATCCCCCTTGCAGCCTCACCTCTGCTACTTAGATGGTGACACATGATCTTATCAGGAAAGAGGATCACACACCTGTTAAAAGTCACCATCAAAATATCTTAACTGTGATATATTACTGTTCTGAAGGCAAAGATATACTATGACAGCTGTGCCTTCATTTTTATCTTAAAAATAAATAAAACACTTATGGAGTAATATTTATAGGTTTGCAATTTTATCTTATTTCAATTACCTGCAGTACAGAAAAACCCTGTGCCCTCCATATTATGCACAAGGAGTGGCTTAACTGCTCATGATCAGAGGACACATTTGTCTCTTTCATTTCCCAATAAGCTCATAAAATTGTAAATATTTTGGTCTGCCTGCTAAGTCTCTATGTAAAGACATGTGTGCATATTTGTTTTCAGAGTTGACTGAGTAATTGGAAACAAATAATTTATTTAACATGTTTTCCTTCAGCTGAATCTACAAAGAAATACAGCATAATTGGGAAAGCAGCTTTGTGTCTCCCAACACAGAGAACCTTTGAGTAGGATTGATGGAAAAGTTCTCAGAAAATAATTTCTGAAGAAAGTGTCCTTACCAAAAATCAGGGAAATGCAACATGTTTTCTGTTTTTCTTTCATTCAAAAGAAGACTTGAATGAATTATTATTTTATTTATTTTTTGAAAAAGCATCAGGGAGAGAGGACTGAAAAGCAAAACCAAACAATTCATTTTCAAAGGCTGAGGTAAGGAGCTGTTGCACCAAGGAAGAGGAGACCCAACTCTGTAGTGAAACTCCAGACAAGCTGTAATGTCCTGGGGTTTTGGGACAGGATTTGGATCCCTCCTGTACAGTTAGCAACCTGCCAGCCACTCGTAAGAGATTTTCACACATCTCTGATGGGGATGTGACTTTTGGCTTGGAATACCGCTTCTTTCTGGTAAAACACAACCCTGAGAAACACCTCCCACAATACTAGATTAATTATAGAACTGAGGAAGAATATATTTGAGGAGTCACCTTACATCATTGGCGTCTAATGACAGAAAAACCCGCTATTAGTTCAAAGCACTTCGCTCCAGTAGATCATTTTTTACTGGAAATTAAAGCTTTCTATCTCACACTGACAAATATCTGCTTTTCCTTGATAACGGGGTCACTCCTCTGTTTCACTGCCAAAAACTACTGCAGGAACTGTTGACTGTGTGGTCTTATCAAGTTGCTAAATGTGGAGCTCCACAGTGAGTGCACAGGATAAATGTGACTGCTAATTCAGTATCTCTGCTGGTTTTGAGCTTCTTTCGTGTTGCCTTTACCTGGTCATGGTCCTTCCCATCTAAACAATATCAGCTCATTACAACAGGACAAAATTACATATTCATATGTTTAGGAAATAGCTTAGCATTGAGTGTGTTTTGTGCATCTCACTGAAAGTTATTTTCCATGCACTCCATTGTCTGAAAAATTTACTTGGGATGATGATTACAATATCTCTTGGGGTACATTTATCATTCATGTTTCTGAAGTGAGTCCTGTGGAAAACAAAAGTTGACATATCTGTTTCCCTCTTCAATTAGCAACATTAGCTGCTCCTAAAATATTAATCTTACAAGCTAAATTGAAAAAGAATTTGTGGAAAGAAGGCTGTCCAGAGTTATAGGAAAGCAAAATCTCTTTGCAATGGTGCTGTAATTCAGAGAGGAAATATTTTTAACAATAAGCATGCTGCAGTTATTTGATACCGTTTTTCTTGGGGTTACAAAGCATCTCACAAGCCTCAAATCAGTGCTCATTTCCTGCTTGATGTTACAAGGCCACATAGAGACAAATGATTGATTCCAGATGGCTGAGAGGATCAGAGGAGTTAGAGAAAGTCAAATCTGCGCTCCTTGTGCATCAAGCTCACTTTTCTTGCATTCCCTGCTCTATTTATTACTTGAAAATATGCCTGTTCCCTTATTTCACCCCAACCTGTTCTTCATCCCTTCCACTCGTGGGACTTTCTGGACCCTGTTCAGTTGACTTTGCAGAGGGTACTCAGGGACATGGCCCTCTCTGCAGGACACAACTGGGACGCGCTGCCCACAGCTGGAACATCAAATATAAAGTTTGCTGCTCAGGATGTGGGGATTTCAGGATGTGGCACTTTGAAAACCAGATTACTTATTTATAAGACCAAAAGTGGAAACATGTTGCTTGTATTAATACTGCTGTAAATTAGTTCCATTGTCTTAGGCATTGAATATATCCTGTGAACGCCAGATATGCAGGAACTACTTTACTTGGACTCACACATCCAACAAGTTGTTGGCAGCAGTGCTACTTGATTCATGTGTTCTGAATTTCCATGCCTGTGTCTACTGGAAAAGAGTCACTGGCACCCTCAGCACTTGAAGACACAGACAATGACGGATCGAGATTGAATTACTGAACTTTGGGGACAATTCTCAGTTGCATTTGGTGGAAGCATGGCAATACTCAGGCTCCAGATGTGCTGAAAGCAATGTCACAGTGCTTACCCAGATGGTCACTTTGCCTCTTTAAATTCCTTCTTCTTTTATCTGTGTCTTACCAAGGCAAGTGCTGAGGGCAAGGAACATATTTTTAATCTGCATTTGCAAATGATACAATAAGGGCATGGCTTATGAATGAGCCCTCGAGCACTGCTGCAGTAACATAAGTGGTAAATAACAATAATTATGATAATAACAGAGATTGCATCTATTAACAGAGACACTAATAGAGTTCTAATAAGAATCACAACTAGGTGATGCTTTTTAATCAGAATTAATGACATGTGTTGAAATATGTTGTAGCAGGCTGCCATTGATTCAGCAGGTGTGAATCTAACAGAATCTCAGATTTTTCTCTGAGTACCTTCAAGCCAAAAGTTATTAGTTAGAATATTGACAAGGATGTTTTAAAAAGTTACACTTTCCTTCGGGAGAAAAATCTATCTATCTGTCTATCTATCTACCTATCTACCTATCTATCTATGTATCTATGTATCTATGTATCTATGTATCTATGTATCTATCTATCTATCTATCTATCTATCTATCTATCTATCTATCTTTTTATCTACTGTCTATTATCTATCTATCTATCTATCTTTTTATCTATTATCTATTTATTACTTAGTGTTAGAATGGAAATGTGAATGCATTATTTGCCACTAGAACCATCAGAAAACGCTGATATATGTGCCACTTTTCCAGGTGTGCGCACATGTATCAAGCACAAAATATTGAGGTATTTTACCACAATGTCATCATCCTCCTAAAACACTGAAACACGGGTTACCTTGAAAGTGTTGCTAACAGAAGCCATGCATTAAGCGGATAACTGTCAAGATCTTATATGTCAAAGTAATTGCCTCTGATCAGTAAAAAATAGTTGTAATAAATACAAACCCTCATTTTACCACAAGCTGACCTTCAGCTCATCACTTAGCACAAAGCTAAAGAGAGGGCTACCTGACAGCACTATGGCATCAAGATTTCATGTGTTTTCTGCTGGATGTCACTGCTCTCTCGCTCAGTGGCCTGTCAGCACCTTACGGCACTGCCGAGCAATTAAACAGCAGCATCAGCGGGAGGTGACAGATAAGTGACTGTCCAGGACTCATTCTCCCTTCCTTCCTCGAGGCTCTGTCACCTGGTCTTGAATGGATAACATGAGGACACAGCAGCAACAGCTCCTCCTCTCCACTGGCAGCTGGGCTGCCCGTGTGTCTCTCTGGGAGGATTTCCCTCTCCGTATGCACACTCTGCCACCGATGGATCACAATCCCTCTCTGCTGTGCCTCTGCTAATGAGCAATCATGAGCTTCTTGATGTAAATCTCCTTGCATCCTCCTTAATGATACTGAGTTTGTTATGATCATTGTTCTTTTGACATCCCATCTATTATGGCACCATTTATTTAGCGAGGGCTTTTTGTTTTGTGTTTTTTTTTTTTTTTTAAAGAAAATAATTATTCCACTCTGTTCTTGTTCCAGATGGCTTCTATAATTAGTTTAATACTTTTGCAGATGTTGTATGAAAACTTCAGGATGTGAGCCAACAATGGGGAGATGAAACTAATGAAAGTGAGTTTTCAGCTGATTATTCACAATGCAGAAATAAATATATTCTGTGTGTCAACCAAGTGCAATGCAGAATGCAAAGCATGTATCTGGAGCATTTGATTGCACCAAATGGTGTCTGTTATGTCAAAGTCTCTGGCTCCAGGTCATGTTCATGTCCCGTGTTTCAATGGGCAGGAGGTAGGGAAAGCCCATCATCCTTTCTGCTCAAAAGACCAGGGTGCCATGATCAAGAACAAGAGTGAAGACTCTCATTTCCAGTCCTTAACTGTTAACCATTTTTCAGCCTTACCTGGATCATTTCTCTCCCTGATTCAGTCCCCAGAAAGGACAATGTCCTTGCTTAGTTTTCATGTCTGCTTTCTTATACTTCACTGCTTTTACAACAGCTGCACCACAGAAACAGACATCCTGCCCTCCCTTCATAATGTAATGAGATGATCACATATTTGCTAATTTTTTGGGATGGCAGTTATTTCATTAAGGGCAATTATTCATTCCCCTTTTGAATTTAGATTGCAATTAAAAAGAAAAAAAAAGAAAAAAAAGAAAGAAAAAAAAAGAGACTTGAGAGAACCTCTCTTGCATTGGAAAGCAGTGTTTCCCTCTGCAGAATGCCAGTACCCATTTATAAGCCCTCCTGGATAGGTTTCAATGTTAATATCCTTGGCTGAAAATACTTAGTGATTAATAGCATTGACTGGCTAGTTAAATACACGATCAACCTGGGAGCAGTCATGCTTCTCAAGTAACAACAGTAATTGACAGAATGTTCAGCAAATAAAACTAGTTTAATGCTGTACTAATATATAATTAAAATACCTGTAACTCTTTCCCCCAGTGGGGATGCAATGCTGCCACAGAAATACCAAGCGTTTCAGCTTAAAAAAAAGTACCAGGTTTAAAAAGCCTGATTTTTCTTTTTGAAGCCTCCCTCCTCCTCCACCCCATAAATAGCCAAGGTGGTAATTTTGTATTCAGAGGTGCCAGCAAACACAAGACCATTTCAGTTTACAGTTGCTCCCACACATTGTGCCTGCAAACAGCAGGCGATGTATATTTAAAGAGCTGCTTATTGGCGTCCTCCCTTTCTGCCTGAAACGGATCCCACCTACAGCTCGGGAGCATGAATTATTTACTGCCGAGCAAAGGGTGGGGGCGTTCAGCCGCGGCCCGCCGGTGTGCGAGCGGGAGCCCAGGCTCTCCTGGCATCGGCTGCCGCTCCCGCCGGGCTCGCCTGCGGGGCCGGAGGGCTCTGGGCAGGCTGAGCCCCGCGGTGCGGGGACCCTCCTGCTCCTGCGGGACACATCGGCTCAGTACTCTTCAGACCTGTGGTCCTGCCTGTAATGTGCCCCCACCCCTCTTCGGGCCCGTCCTGGAGGGGATTTACTGGCGATGCGCATTCAAATGGTGCGCACGTCTTGAGCTTCCAGAGCTCTGTGGCTTCGTGGTCCAGATCTTACACCGTCCCTGAGAACAGGAGCAGAGAGGAGACACTAACCCTGTGTCTGTGCATTGCGCTGAGCTGCCTGACACAGCAGTGTGATAATCTCCTTCCTCCTTCTCTTGGCCACACATCTCCAGTTACAGCAGAATTACGACATGTAGCTCCCCCAGCGTTGCTGGCACTGCAGCAGATATTAATCAATGTGTGCTATCCATTGAACTATTTGTTTTTCCCAGATATGTTATTAACCTTCTTTCCATCAATCCAGCAAGGGCCAGAACTGTTTGGAAGTATGTGTGTGTTCACTGCTTTCACAAAGGGTGTAGTAAAAAAATTAAAACTCTCTAAAACATCAGGTCAGACTCACACCAGTATAATTCTTCTGCAGCTTGTGAAAAGATCAAAGGAGGGCTGAAGTCCAGCCCTATAGAAAAGCAATAAATATCTGCTGAATTTTGGATCTCTGTTAGCACAAGAGAAAAAAGAAGAAATTAAAATAATTACCTTTATTAATTAAATAAGCTTATAGAACAAAACTATAACCAGAAAAAAACCAACAGCAGCACAGGACTATCAATAGCAATATTTCATAGTAGGGAAGTAGAGGAATCAGGAGCAAGAAATGGAAGTATCTAAAATCTAAATGCTGTGCAAAAGTAGAATGAAGCATGAGTCCTGTCCTAAACACTTTCTAGTCTTTGAGCAGAAAAAGGGGATTTTTCTCATATTTTTTCAGATTAGGAAACATGATTAGGATGAGGTGACTTATTAAAAGTTAGACAGAGAGAGTCTGTAAGATGCCGATGAATCATCTCCGAGTGCTGGGAATTGTCTGCTCTTTTAAAAGATTTGCCCCTCTTTCTCTGGAGAAGAAACAGACTCTAACAGAATTAACTGTCAGCTCCTCAACTGGAGAGGACACGGAGGAATGCAATGAAGATGAATTGTTGCAATTATGGAAATTGAGAAATTTGATTGATTTTATGCAGTGATAATCTCATTAAGGCTTTGGGTTACTGTTAAATTTTTGTATTTCACAAAAAGAGAAAAAATAGTAATATATATATGATTACAAATATATGAAAATAAATCTGAATTGCCAATTATTCTCCATTTTATAGCAATTACTATCTCAAAACAACTCCTTTCTTCTCTTTTTATTGTCATCATTCCCTGGCTGCCACTTGGGTGCTTTGTGCAGCACTGTTACAGAGCTGACACCTGTTGTGATGCATCTATTCTTATAAAAAGGCCTCTCTTTGGTACCAGGAAGTGCCTTTTTTTCTCATGTGGTTGTTCATGTTGTTGTTTTCCACTGGTTTTACTTTATACGTTAGAAAAAGGCAAAAAAAAAAAAAAGTAATCAAAAAATTTTGCAGCTCTTTTGCGGAGAGTTACTTGGTTATGAGTGTGCTGGATCTGGTGGTGAGAGAAGCAAAGCTGTAGACCCAAGTGTGGGAGAGATGTTGGAACACTTTTCTTCCTAGAAAATTTTTCTTCATGATCCAAATTAAAATAATGAAGACAGAAAAGCTTTAGGGGAAGATTGTACGAAGACACTGTTGCAGCAATGCCTGTCATGAATTCAGAGTTTAAGCAAACTGTTTGGTCTTTTGGCTGTAGATCTAATGCTTCCTAACTCCCCAGTCCAGATCCATTGCTTTTAAACAGTCCTCTGGAGTTTTTTTACTGACAGTCTTCCGAGGCTGACAAATCTTTTGTGCACTTGAACACACTGATCTGCCCACTTGTAACTACTTTCCTAGAATCCCAGAATGGTTTTGGTTGGATGGCACCTTAAAGATCGTCTTTTTCCTACTCCACACTGCCACAGGCAGGGACACCTTCCACTAGCTGAGGTTGCTCTAGTTAAAATCTCAGTGAAAACTGGCTATTTTTCATTTTCATGGGCTGGCAGTGGGGACCTTTCACTTACCACCATCATCAAGATGAGGAGTCATCCCACAGCGATTTGCTGCAGGTATTTGTGGAATTGCTGCAAGCTTGAGAACAAAATAAAAACATGATGGCAGGTGAAAATAGCAAGGTTGATCACTGTCACTCACCTTCAAGTCTGACTAGCTGTGGAAGTTTTGTCTGAAAATCCTCCTATTGGCTCAGTATTGCCTTCCTGATGAAATCTGGTGTGTGATACTGAAATGTTCGTAACAAGTGATCCTCTTCAATGCAATTTTAGGCTCAGTATACAGCCTTGCAAAGCTTCTGATTTCCTAGCACTAACTGCACAGTACACTGCCTCTTTAGACAGACATTTTGGGCACCAAAATCCTTAATGCTCCTTACCTGTACAAAGAGTTCTTCAACTACCAGCTAGGAATTGATTGTAAGGCAGATCCACAAGATGTCATTAGTGATTTGAGTCCTGATTTTTCTGAATGGTTGAATCATTTTTAATGGTGTAAGGGGACTTGGCTAACAGGTTAGGTCAAGGCTGATCCTAAACCTTGAGGTGAGCAGCACTCATGTCTGAATTTCATGGCTTCAATATTGACTTTATGGGCCATATGATGGTTCCTATGATGCATTATTCTCTCTTTCACGTTGAACTTGTTCTACAGTTAATGGCTTAACACATTTGAGTTGGCACTTTTAGCAGAGGTGACTGCATTTCTTTTCACATGGCTCATGGACAGGTAATCAGAGCACTGAATAATACAGCTCATGTTCTATAGGCATGACCTTTCTGAGGGAAAAAGGCTGTGGCATGTTAAACAGCTTTTAGGGATAGTTTCTTTTAATGTGATATGAAATCTTTCTAAGAGTGATTTATACAACCTCAGGACTGATATTTTCGTTGTATAATTCACCTGAATAAAAAGCCTTTAAAATAGAGGAGCAAGTGTATAAGAACCTGCATGTGGCATATAGCCTCTAAAATCAAACTAAAATCTAAGGTTCAGTACATCCAGATCAAAAATGGATGTCCTGTTACTGCCTTGGCTCAAGCTACATCAATACTGTCTCATCCGTGGTAAAAATATCAGAATTAGGACATGATTTAAACATCTATAACTATTACAAAATTGTGCATTGTGCTGCTTTTAATGTCATGAGCATGAGATCTCCATAAGATCGTCTGCTCAGATAGCAGTGAGTCAAACTTTTCCACCAGGAGAAGGTCAGCAGACCAAAATGACACAACCCTAAAGAGAAACTAAGGATAGAAAAAGTAACATGGTTTTCTACGCATGTGAATTCAGCAGAGGAGATAAAGGAAAAAATGGAGGGACCTTAAAAAAAGGAGATAGGTTCTGGTATTTGGGAATTTTACATTACGGGAAGGTTGTTTCAGGACCTAGGAGAGAGATTTGGACATGGACCAATTAAAGGCTGAGGCTTGAAAATTGTTTAGTGTTATGCATAATTACTTTTCCAACTATATCAGGAAATTATTTAAATGCAAATTAAACTATGCTGCCAGAAGGTAGATGTATAGTACTGAATAGAGCTGTTTTAGAAAACAATGTAATTTTAGGAAAATTACCTCCCTTGTCCTGAAGAAAAAGCAACTGCTGTGGAATTAGTGGTACAAATAATGTATTGGTAAGATCAGTTAAACATTGTTATTCTCCAGGACCTGAGCTGCTATAAAACTCCAAAAATGAGTAACAGAGGTTACCTAACTAAGTCTGAAAGGAGACTTTTGAAGTGAAACAATTTCCCTGGCTTTTTTGCAAAACAAGGCATATACCACTTAACTCCAGCTGGTTGAGAGGGTGGGTGGAAAGTTGGGAAGGTTTCAAAGCTTAAAACTGTCTTCTTTTGGTTCCAAAAACTAGAGGATATGTACATGCCAGCCAGCTTGGTCTAACTTTGCAACAATCCTCTGAAGCTGCCTGCCATTTTAACTGGGGATTCCTAGAAACCCCCAAGGTCCCACAGTTCACCTCCCTGAGCCACGGCATGGAAGCCACAGGAGGTCCTTCTAGGACCTTCAAAGGAAGGAAAAGGAAGAAAAAAGCCCACGTGAAAATAAGAAATTAACTCAGATTGATGTAGAGAGAATACCACAGCATATTGGAAGTGGGGAAGTAATTTGTTTGGCTTTCACGAGAGCACTGAACTCTATTGACATTCCCTTTCCATCCAACAAGGTTTACTGACACATCATTGCAGGCCGTACCGCTGGTCCAGAAAGAGTCAGGCTTGTTGAGGAGTCCAGGAATTTAACAGTTCTTGTGGTACATGCAGACCTTCCTTTGCTTTCCCTGGGGACCAAAAAAAACCCAAACAAAACAACAACAAAAAAAAAAAACCAAACAAAAAAAAACCACCAAAACCAAAAAAAAAAGCTTTATTGACATATTTAGGGGATCAAGAGAAAGCAATTCTGCTTGGTTTGGTCAGCCCAATTTGTTACCATTTTATAGTGTGCATGATCAGGCAACTCTTAGTGTTACAAAGTGGGGTTTACTCCTTCAAACAGGCTTGTGAAAGAAAAAGCCAAATGATTAAGCAGAAATAGTGCCAGCATGTGTGGAGAAGGTATGGTGTCAGCTCCTGTCCTGTTGGTCTCTCTGTCAGCCCTGCTTGGTAACAGCTCAGAACCAGGTTTCCATGTCTCCAGAATCTATCATCAAGAGCAAAATCTGAAAAATATTTTGATTTCTTGGTGGATACAGGTCCTTCTCAAATTAAAAAAAAAAACCCAAAAAACAAAGCCAAAACCAAACCCCAAACCAAATCAAGCCAACCAAACAAAATATAAAAGGCAAAAAACCCCAGCTCAAACCAAACCTACACTTTTCAAAAGGGATACTGGAAGCTGCTATCCCCACAGTCTTTCTGATGATGCTCAGAAAAGGGTGACACAGTGACGAAATAAATGAAGTCTTTCCTGTGGACTGTCCTACAGACTCCAGAGCAGAGTGAATTTCCAGGACAGCAACTGATTTAACACTGCATCTGACACACCTGCCCTTAATGTCTAGAAGTCAGTCACAGGTGCAGAATGTGGGCAGGGAGCCCAGTTCCTCTCTGCTCAGAAATTCTGAGACCAGTTGAGATACAGCCCCTAGTAAAGGGAGATTCAACTGGCTGTAGGAATAACACAAGGCAGGAAACAGCAAGGCAAAATCAGATAGAGATCTTGCTGAGGACTGGCATTTCCACCAGTGTAAGGGAGCCCTCAGGTACCCCAGTGACATGAAAAGGAGAGCAATTTTGTTATGTTGATATCACCCAGCATGGACTCTCTTGGGCAGGGAATATATGCACCCTTGTGCAAACACATATGGCCAAATATTTCTCTGGGGTGTGTCATAAAGCACATAATTGCAAGGTATTTCCCACACCTCCCTAGGAACCTGCTGTGACAGCTGCTGAGGGACCAATGCCAATAGCAATCAGCATCTGGCTAGTAATGTTTCCAGCAATTGTTTGCCCAAGGAAAAGTTCCCGTCTTGCCTGTGGTGCCAAAAATGAGAGAGTGTCTGGGATGAGATCTGCACCCTGAAACCCGAGGTGTCAGAGTGCCTTGCACACTGTAAGGAATTGGGGACCAATATCCCACCTATTCCCTTCTTATTTCCCCATTTCCAGCAGCCTGCACCTCTCTCTCTCCCTGGCATGGGGGTGTTAAGAAGGTGTGGGACAGTGTCGAGCTTTGGGTATGCTTGGAAAACTTCCCGTCCCCTGCTCCCATGGCTTCTGAAAGCCTCTTGCAGGCTCACTGCATTAAGAGTGTCTTTACTGAGGGCACTATAACCCATGGTAAAGACACAAAGCCATAAATGTTGATCAGGTTACAGTGGCCAGGTGTGCACCACATGCAAAGGGCCCTACTGGAGATAAAAGTTTAAATTACTGTGTTGCAGATACAGCAGTCCTGTGGTGTGCTGAGGCCTCTTTATGTCACCCTGGCAGCAGAAGGAAGTTTTAAATGATTATTTTGCCTAAAGAGCCTCTTTGAATAGGCCACAAGTACATGAGTGCTTATTCATAGTTGCAACTAAACTGCCTAACAGTAAGGATTTTGCTTTCCAGAACCTGTGGGAAGTACAGGGTGAGACAGAGCTTCTCCACAGGAATGAGAATGTGCTGCTGGGGGGCAGGGGAGCCTCCTGCTGCACAGTGGGGCTGCACAGTGGTGCAGACTGTTTTCACATAAGCATTGCTCTTCCTTCTTTCTCCCAAAAGATTGTTCCAAAAATGAGACCTTTATATCCTCTGGGAACAGTTATGTGGGAAATAAAAGATAATGTGAAGGCACAGGATCATTCAGCAAAAGTCTGTCAGCAGTTTGGTCAGGGAAACACAGAAGCAGGAATCAAGCTTTCTGTGAAATGATGACTTCTCTTTACAAATCAGTTCCCTGTTAAAGGTTTTTGACAGTTTGGTTCTGGATGCTGGTTCTCACAAGATTTTTGTTGTTTTGGCATCTCTCTCTGTCCTGAAAGAATTGGCAGAGGAAGGTCATGTTTACCTAGCAAAATATAATTTATATAACTTGAATTTGAGGGGGACTTTTTTGATATGAAATATGGATTGTACTGCAAAGTCTGACAAGCTGTCACAATGGAGAAAGGGACCCTGTCCTTTGTTTAGCTCTGAGAAAAATACAGCAGGATGGTGATAAACACAAGATGTGTGCTTCCTTGGGAAGAAGTTAGACAGAGCATTTCAAAGTTGTGCCCAAGGCTGTTAGAGATGAGCTGAAATCTTTCTGCCTGCACAACTAGGACACCTTGGTACCTCCAAGGTCCTCTTCAACCCCCACCTATTAAGTTCCTGGCTTTGTTTTCACACTGCTCAGGTATCCGGTTTTAGGCTGCTCATTTAGGAGAGAGCAGAAAAGCTGCCAGATCATCCTCACCATGGAGGAATATGTATCTAGGGAGAAGCTATGATTCAGTTTTCTTGGGATTTTCTTTCTTTACAAGTAACAAGAAATAGAGGACTTGGAAGTTCAGGCAGCCCTTTGCACTCAGCCAGGCACAGCAAGCGAGTGGTGCTCATTTACTGATCCCTGATAGTGTGTGAAGGTCAGGTCTGGAGTTGTATCTGCACTGTACACACTACTTTGGTGAAGTTCTTCCTACTATTGCTTAATCAGGAAAGATATTCTTTAATGACCTTCATATCTGAGAGGAAAAAAAGTTTTTAAAAAAATCAGAGCAATGAAATAAGTTCTCTTAAAAGCTTAATTAAAATATGAAACCTTTGATTTCAGGCAATTAAATGAGACATTTTGTGCCTTTGAATTAAGTATTCCTATACTCTCTAAGCAGAATATGTTTATGGCTGGAACTGTCTTCAAGATTATAATGGTCTGGATTAGCAGTGTTTCAGATGTGCATCTCAAAGCAAAACTGAGATTTTACTTCCCAAAAGCTAATGAGAGCTGAAGGTGCTCTGCTTCTGGCTGTCAGCATTGGCAGCTGCTTAGGAAGCTGAAGGACATAGGTAAAAAAGCTATGGAAAATTTGGAGAAGAAAATGTAAATGATGATGCTTCTCTGGAGTGAGATGGCCAGGTATAAATGCCCATAAACATCCGACTGAATGTACAGGAGCAACCTGAGACAGTCACTGTCCATTTGGGGGCAATCCCAAAAAGATGCCTTTTTTTTTCCAGCTGAGCCATTCATCTATTCAGCCTAAGGCATCCCTCAACATTTGGGTGAGGGCAAAGGGAGAAGATGAGCTTGGTTTTCAGCCAAATCTCAGCTTTGGAAAAGAGTTTTTACCTGCCTAAATTAAATCTAATTGCACATGGTTGTAGCTTTTGCTTTTACACCCTGCCCTAAAATATTGAATAGCAGCATGCTAGGTAATTAAATATCTGTCATGCCTTTTCCCAGGTCTAACAACGCTTTGGGGATATATATATGAGGCATGATTTGTACAACCAGTTAGTAAAAACTTTGTAAAGCACTTTGGGATTCATCTGAATGAAAGGTATGACCATAAATGTAAGATCATTCTCATTATCATTATTATTCTTTTATGAGGGACCTTATCAAAAGCATTTTGAAAAGCCAAGTAAATTATATCTAGCAGGTCACCTTTATGTACTATTTTATTAACTTTTCAGGTGAGGAATTACTTTGAAGGAACAATATTTCCTTATGGTGACTGAAGTGGGTTTTCTCCTTATTGTCATTTATTTGCCTTCATTATGGTGACATTATGGGGTACAGCTGAGGTCGAGGGCCTGTTGTGCTTAAGGCTGCAGAAATATGGAAGGAAAGAATGGTGACATTTTAGGAACCTTGAAAAAATATTAATAAAAAATGTGAATAAACCTTCTGGTTTTGTCCATGCTGAGTTCGCTTGTGTGCTGTGTGGCACCAGCTGGATGGTGGCTGCAAGGCGTGGGGCATCATCTCCCAGCTGGGGCGTCTCCACCACTCCTGGGGTGCTCCCACCCCGGGAGCCTGCCCTGCTCCCGCAGTGCGGGCGCTGGGAGCACGGCCTGAGGGCAGCACTTCCCCGGGCACTGCAGGGGACTGCCCCCGCAGTAGCTCCCAGGGAGCTTTCCCTCCCTCTTGCTGCACCATAGGAGCCATCACTGAATCCTGCCATTTGTTTTCAAGGGGGATTTCACCCCGTAAGGGGAGCGAGGCACCTTATTTGACAGGTTCACCATTGTGTGGTTTGTTTTCTCTGCAGCCTGGGCAGGGAACCAGCCGCTCCGCGTGATTTACCGCCCCAACGAGCTCCCCACCACGTAACTCCTTCCTCAGGTCCTGTTCACCTTCCACAGTGCTAAAGTAAATCACTGCTGAAGTCACTCTCTAATTTCCCACAGAAAGTGGCAGAGACGAGGAATCTCTTTAGTTACATCCGTACAAATAACTCAGGCCAAGGTTTTATTCCTGCTTCAGCATCCTCTGATTTTCAGCCTCCCCCTCTCCCCACAAAGACAGAGGGCTGTGCAGAAGAAATGCCTGCTTTAGCACATCTGACAGCAAGTAACCATGGAGAGTGGTGTCTTCCAGCAGATACATATATTTGAGTTAATTAGGTATAATAAACCTGTCACATAACAACAGCGCTTCCTAAGTTTCACTCATTATATGCCTGGTTGGGGGTTTAATTCTTTTCTTCTCTACTGCATCAGAAATACCTTGATTTTTTTTTTATATAGACCGCTATCTCTATGTTCCTTGCCTTTGTAGCTTGTCTGCACTTACTCTACCCTCTCTTCTTCTCTTTAGTCAGACCTCTTTTTAATTTTTAAAAGAATGTTTATTTTCAATAAACTCTGCTCAGCCGTGCAAATTTCATTCTTCCTGTTCTTATTTTCAGATCAAAGGTCCAACCACCATCTGCCTCTCTAGCACAGATTCTCAAATAGCCTCCAGACTGATTACATTAGCCAAACTCACCCTCAGTACAACTCCTGGGGCTGCTAGAGGAGTTACTCTAGGAACAAATTTGTTCTAAGTTGTTAAAGAGTTTCACTATGCCCTTGAGCCTTCTGTTAATAATTTTTTTCATAGTTTTAAAATCTGGCCTTTTAAAGTTCACCCTCACTGCATTACCCCTAGGAGAGTAACCTTCTATTATGATATCAAACCTAATTGCACAGTGATTATGATTACCCAGTGGATTTCTTCTCTCACCTCCCTTAACTCCTGTGCATAATTTAGTACAGAGCTGAGATTCCGTCCCTCCAACAAAGAGCTCCTCTGAAAAGCAGTCTTTAAATAATATCAATTAATTGGCTTTTCATACCATGGGTTTTTCAACTGATAGGCAGCAGAGGCATGGAAGTCAGAGCTCTTCCACTACTGACTCAGTACGCTCCAAAGGGTCAAGCTGCATTGACCCAATGGTGGTCCTCAGAGTCACAGAATCATGGAATGGCCTGGCCTTGTGCTGTCCCCAGGGGTCTCTGCAGCTTATACAGGTGGCTTTGGCACTGGCAGAATGGTGACAGGGAGACAGGGGGAGTCCTCTAAAAGCCAGAAAAGTGAAGAAGTGTAAGGCTTGGGAATTAAAAACTCTCTGTGGGATAGTGGGCAGGGGATAAGAGAAAGGAGGGAGGTTGTGGGGTTCAGTGCACTTTTGGGATGTGTGTTTGGTGACTGCAGTTCTTGCAGCACATTGACAATAGGTGTTAATACAGCTGCACACCCCACTGAAGCCTCTTGGACCCTGCCCTCACTCTCCTGTTCTTTCCACACCTCTTTATAATGAGCTTGACAGCGAATCAGATCAATCTGTTTGGTGGTTTCCATGAACTGAGACCAAACTGAACAATCTGGGGGAGCATGTTGCTAATTTCTGAATGTAACAGCTCCTGGTGACTGCAGTGGTCATTATGAAATTGTTTTTCCCTCAAAGGTTTCTGGAAATTCAGTGGAAATATTTAGGGCTGAAGACAGAAGTAAATATTCTGGTCTTTTTAGGTTTCTGAGTGGTAGTACTTTAGCTGAGTTTCAGTCATCCTTTTTATAAATAGTGGTTAGCAGAAGATGCAATTCAAAGAACAAAAAAAATTAACACTCCTTTTCTTTTTTTAAAAAGCTGTGGTCACTGCAAAGAAATGAAGAAAATAAGAGCTAGCTCATAAAGATTAATTCATCACAGAAGAAATTCCCTCTATGAGAGGTAAAGTGTAGTAGGGTTCTAACTGCTTGTGATAAACGCAAATGAATATTTTTTGTTTGCCCTAGCGACTGTTAATATACATATTTATCTTAATGCGTTTGGAAAAGAAATTTAACTAAAATAAAATAAACTCAATGGCTTGTTCTAAATGGATTCCCAACATTGGCAGAAAAAGATGTACAAGGCACTTTGCTAAACACTGTTTGAGCGTAGAGCAGCACTGCTGAAAACAACATAATGGGCTATTGCCTTTCAGCTTTGCAATTGTGGCTGCATGGGGCTGTTGGGCAATCTCCTGCTTTATGAGAGGGACGTGCTGAGCAGAGGCTGGTGCTGACACTGGGCCAAGCAGTAGCTGTGCTTGGATGGATACCAATCCTGTTGTTTCCTGCTTTTCACCTGTCCCTGATGCGAAGTCCTCCCTGCTGATGGTTCATGATTTCCTCAGAGATGGGAGGTGGCACGACAAGCTAAAGCACTCACAGAAACATTTGGAAGCTGCAGGCTTTTATTTTTACATGGATCTGACATGCCACTTGAGTGTCCTCTCTGTTGTCCCTGGCTGACAGCTCAATATCACCCTGGTCATTTTCTGTGGTTGTTTGCAGCACTCTGCTTTCAGGAGGTGGTCATGCAAGCATTCAGATTTGTTCAGACAATCACATCCGTCTCTCAGTGGCCGCTCAAGCTTTCTCTGCTCTCCTTTTCCTTTTGAATCATCTATTCTCCCAGATGCATCCTGTGCATTTACACAGGGACCTTAGGCACAAATCAGCTGGGATTTCCTCTCTGATATATCACAAAAACACGTTCTCATCTTTAAGGACGTGTCGTAGAATGCTATGCAATAAACATAAGAATAAAAATCACAGAGTCATTTAAGTCCAGAGTGAAAAAAACCCCAAAACATTCCAATGATTTACTGTGCCTAAAGGCTTCCTCTCCCTGCAGTGGATGTTTTTATTAGTACTGGATGCATAGAGAAATTGAAAAGAGAAATCCAGCCTGGCACCATCAGATTAAGTCTTCGTCTTACCATGCTCCAAGCATCCTTACCACCAGCATCTACAAGTGCAGGATGATATGAAAAGAAATAAATAGTAGACAGGCACCCACAATAAGCCATATCCCACCCTGCCCATCCTGCCAGGCTGCTCCAGGCTCTTTAGGAGATGGGTGCCAGTCCAGCGTAGGGGATTGCATGGGTCTGTGACCAGATTGTACTAAGGGGTGAGCTAGGTTACCACTAGGTAGGTAATGCATTCCTTGAAAATCTTCCTCTCCTGAAGTCTAGCTAAACCAAATCAATTGAAGAGCTTTCAAGGACTTAAGAGTGTACCCAGTCTATGCAGTGGGGGATAATTTGTACAATCAGTGAACAGAGGGCAGAACTGTGTCTGAACCAGGAAGCCAAAGGCAATAATAACTAATGTGTATCCATAAAAAATTAATGGGAAATTTCATCTTGGGTAAAAGAGAATGAATAACTATGTTGATTAAGTATTAAAAGTTCATTTTATTTTTAGAAGTACTGAGAAAATTGAAAACATCTGGGAACATTATGCAATTCTTTTTACGTAATAGCTTCCATTTACATTTCATCAGTGCCATCAGTTTAACCCTGACCTGTATGGAGGCAACCCACAAGATCCAGTCTTCTTTCTTGGTGGGCTGCAAGAAGTGACTGAATTCAGGCCCCTCTCCCTCTGTGGAAAATGCCTCGTGTATAAATGCTCTATGTCAGAGCATAGTGCCCCACCTTCTACATACCTGACTTTCACCATCCCCTAGCAAAGCTGTACATCCCACTGTACCAAGTTTTGAGATGTGAATGGCAGGAAAATGTCTTAATGTGTTCAATCTGTTAAAATGTTGAATCGCTGTGAATTTGCCCTGCAACACCCCATAGGATTAGATGTGTCTCCTGTTAAATCACAAGCAAGAAGCTCCCACAGAAAGCTTAGATCTCCAAAGATATTTTGATAGGTTATGAAAGAGGTTGGCATCTTGAGGGTAGAAACTGAAGTGCCTTTAAAAGTGCCTACTGGCACTTCTGCAGTGACAAGCCCAGGTCTGATGATACTGAACTGCAAGATATTTTATTCAAGATGTGCTGTGATATTATTCTTTAATTTTTCTTTAAGGAGGTGAAACACAGAGCCACAGGAGTATTAACAATGTCAGACTGGGCATGTGGGGTTGTGTTTTCCCTGGGAGAAAACATCAGAAAGCAGCTGAGAGCAGGCAGAGGGCGTAATGTGGAGCTCCAACCCCTCCAAAGGTCTCTGGCAGAGGGGAGGGCAAAAGGACAGCAACTTTTTGGATCACCTTCCACCTCCAGCAAGCGTCCTTGCTTTGGCCCAGATTTCTGCAATTTCCATCAGGTACAAATACTCCAGAGCAGATTTATTTTGTCCATCATTAAAAGGCTCATTCATAGTCATTGCATCAGCTCCAAACATGGGGGTGAGACCCTGTCCTACAGGGAGCTCTATTCCACATCCCTTGGAGCAATCACCTTTCAAGGACAAGGCTCATAATTTCCTCCCATGCAGAGAAGCTGCCAGCAGGAGGAACCTGGTTTCATTTGTGTGCATTTTTGAGATTGTGGCAGGAGATTAACTCATGTAGGATTTACCAGATGTCTCTCTGTGGAGTGGGCTGCTTTGAAGAGCAAAAGAGTTCTTCAGTCTATGCCTAACCAAAGGAATGAATCATACACCGGCACACTCACATTTCTTTCAAGGACACGGTGCCCTGTGGAGCTGGGGGGTTCTTTTCTTGCCTGGAGAATCTCACATCATCACAGCCAGAGTCTTAGAGGAATGGAGAAGAGACAATACATTGACTTTGCTATATTGCCTGCCTCCTCCTTAGTCTCTCTGGCAGATCAGATAAGCCCTGTCCAATCTTGCATTAAAAAGTTTTACCAGTGTCTGCTTTCTTTATTATTTTCCCCCTGTTTTAATGTCCCTTAACAATTGCTCAGCTAACATAAGGTCTTTCACCCTTTAAGTGCTAGCAGAAATATGCTTCTCTGGCTGATTTCCAGTGAAAGGAAGGTAGATGGCACACGCTGAGAGCTATCTGAGTCAAAGCAGATGTTTCTTAGAAAGCCTAATTGCAGTGGGGGCAATTCAGCGGGTCACACTCCTATCGCTGGCTGGGATGTTCCCAGTGAGCTGTGCAAAGTACCTGGCATAGGTAATCGTGCAGGGACAGTGGCATTTGCAGAGTGCCTCAGGAGCTGAGGGCAGCACTGAGGAGTGGAGTCCATCCTCAGCTACTGCGGAGCAGTGTCTGGAGCTCACGGTGACAGATGGGTTGGTTGGGTAATGGGGCCTGGTCTTTCTCACTGCCTTCAAGGACTCTGATTGATTTGTCCAGCTTGCCATGATGAAGTCATTAATCTTGATGACACTTGCTGCAGCTCAGCCTCTGGCATGCCAGAGTAATTCTTTTTGAACCTGCCAACAGGCAGGTCAGATAGCAGCATATGCACTGTCTGGAAGTTGTGAACCTGATTTCTGAGAAATATGTGATAGGAAGTCACTACAAGGAACAGGTCAGGAGATGGCCTACAAACTGGAGGCAAGCAGCTTGTTCCCTGTAGTGAAAGAAAGGAAAGCATGGACCATGTTTTGAAGAATTCATAACATTCCCATGACAAATCCAAGACAAATCCCACTAATATTAAGTCTGTGTGTAATGTTTAAATTACTGCCCTCTGAAAATCTACCTTTTTTTTTTTTTTTTGTCATAGCTCTAACTCTGGAGGAATGAAAGTTCAAATGATTGACCGTAAATCATAGTGAAGTCCACTGCTAGCAAGGTTAGAGTTAGTAGATTATTGATCAGTGTAATGTTAAGTGGTAAATTAATTTTTCCCCATCAGCTCTCTTAATGGGTACTTGCTTTCTAAGATGTAGCAGGGCTTTGCATTGCATTAGCTTGGAGAGTTAAATAGTATGAACAGTTGGTAGATTCAGCCCAGCTCACTACCAGAGCCCTCATGCTGTTGTTCAGACATGTTTCAGAGTTTTTTTTCCTTTACTATTGAGACTGGTAAATCCTTTGTTGAGAGCCAGGACAAGTTTGCAAACAGTGAGATAAGAGGACTGTATCTCCTTGTACCATCGCTCCCTGCCACCTGTTTGCGCTTGACTAATTTTCCAATTATACAGAATCTTTTCAGCTGTGATGGGGCGTCCCTGGAAGAGAGGCTGCCAGTAGCCTTGCTGCACCTGAGAAGATATCTGAATATGTGATGGCAAGCAGCTTTTGAGGCACAAACTTGTGGAAATCTTCTGCTTAGAAAGGGGATAATAATAGTGCTGGAAAAATTTTCTGTTCTGTGCACTTCTAGGAAGTGATTGACTGAAGAGGTCCCTACTCCATCACTACCAACACCCCTTAGACATTAAAACCATCCTTGACTTACTCTGCTCTGCATGTATGACACAATATAATTTACAGCATCCAGTTTTTTTGATGAGATCCCTTAAGTTTTTAAAGACTCCCAGGCTCAGAAGAGGGAGCAAGTGTGACCTGGTTCTGCACAGTGTAGTTGTCCTGTGACTGAAAATTTGGCTCTTCTTTGGAGCATCAGGATTTTGGAGGACACTTTACACATTCTGTTTGGGTTACAGAGATTTGGTCTGGCTACCAAAGGCGGAGTTGTTGTCCAGCTTTGATCATCCACTGAAAGTGAGATTCAAGTTTGTAAGTCTGGCCTAGAATAAAATAATTTATTCCTTTTATTCCTTAGACTAAGGTGTCAGTATCTTGTCTCAATTTGCAAAGCCTTACACTGTGCTGACTGATGCATTATCACTGTGCATACTCAGAGAACTCTAAGGCACCCTGTACTTTCAAGAACTTGCTATGCATAGCAGTGGATGGGTGTGAGATATATTAATGTGAAGAATCCGTGGAAACTAACGTGGGAAATCAGCAGTGACCCTTGCTTAGCCAAACCTCAGAAAAAAGTGTTATTTCATCCTTGGAGAATTTGTGAGATGAGAATTTTTTTCCCTCTTATAGGAGAATGAAAAAGCCAAACTCTTGATGTGTTTTTTTTTTTTCATTGAACCAATAAGCTGTAAATAAATACATGAAAAGATAATTTCAAACACTTCATTTTGAGCTCTTGACATTTTTCAATATTTAATTCCTCTCAAGTACAATTTTCAAAGCAATAAAACTGCATCTCTTCTCCCTTTACCTCAAGTCTTCAAATTATGTTTTGCTGGGACCTCTTGATTGGCTCTGTTAATAAGATGTTAATTAGCAATCTTAGACTTAACCATCAGGCAGAGAGCAGCACAGTTGTGTGGTTTGCATGGGGTGGGTTTAGTTTCTTTCTTCTGTCTGTGGATGCCAGCACCTCTTGGCCAAGCCAAGCTGGCAGGATGGTGTGAGCTGCAGATTCAAGCACTTTTCTGATTGCCCTGGCTGGGACACGAGCATAAAAAGCTGCTCTGGCTGTGACTGCTAGTTTGGCATCACAGTTCTTCCTCCAGAGAGATTTTCCTGGGAGGTGGCAGCCACCCCTGGTTTATGTTCCTTTGTCACATAGGGCCTGGGATGACCCCTCTCCTGACCATCTGTCTGGAGAAGGCAGTGACCTGTTGAGTGGACCAGCCAAGCAGATTGTGAAATTCCTTTGCCCACGAGGCTCCCCCTTCTGCCGCTGGCTCAGGGTCCTACCACGGTTTGTACCACAGATAAAAGTGGCACCATTCAAGAGATATTCAATTCTGTGATTTCTCAAAGAGTCAGACACTTGCTTTTGGTGACATGGAATTTTTCTAATGTGAACATTGCACACACACTCAGATACAGACACAGACATACACCTATACACATATTTATTATGTGTATATAGAAATGGAGACAATATACATGCATGTACTTAAAATTGTTGTTTATGCTTATGTTTGTGTTCATTCACACACAGAAGAGAAAGGTTAATGTGTGTTTTGCAAAGACAGAGGACACTTGTTTGTTCACCAGGAAAGAAGAAGGAATCAATATGTTTGGGTAGGGGAAATGGATTATCCTTAAACATCCTGCTCAAGACAAAAAAGTTTCTATTTGATGTTGATGCTGATGTGAGTCTGCTCTAAAGGTCAGTCCAATCACACTATTATGGCTGTAGCCAGCACAGTGAAACTCTGCATTCAATCTTTCAGAAATTTGCATGCCTTTTTCTGCACGTTACTGCTTTAAAAGCAAGTTTAGTGTGTGGAAGTAGAAGCAAGCAGGTGCATGTGGTATTTCTGAATAAAGATTAATATTTTTTGTTTCAGCTTCTACTTATATCTTTCCCCTAAAAGGATTTTTTTATTTTTTTTACCCCTGGTTATTCCATTTGCAATATTGCAAGTTCCCAGACAATAAAAATCCACTCAACCCTAATTCAGGAGTAATGTAAGAATTTTGGATCTGATATTTTTCATGTTTTAGACCCCACTGTATACATTAGGATGTGGAAAAATTTAGGGTGTGTGCACATGTGTGTCCTTTCAGTCCAAATTTAAACCCCATCTTCTGGTAATCCAGATGTCTGTGCAAATAAACAGTATTTGCATGGAGAAACTCCATTAGCAGACAGCAAGTGTTGGCTCAGATCTTGCTTCAAATAACAGTTAAGGAGAGCACAAGATGTGCTTGAGATTGCAAACAACCTGGCTTTCCCATCCCAGGCTAATTTTGGAAATGATTTCCCTGAGTAATTTCAGATAAAGAGGTAAAGCCTTAAGCATTTCAGTGAAGTTAAAAAATCAATTATTGCTCAAGGGAATAGGAAAATTTTATTTTTCAAGATTTTGTTTTAGATTTCTGCCCTCCAAAAGCAATAAAATTTATAAAGAAACAGTTGTTTAACACCTCCCAACTGGAAAAAAAAAAAAGAAAAAACTACACCTCACACCAAAATTCTAGCTGAGAAAATATCACAAGTATCACTGAAACAGAGACGGGCTGCAAATGGCCTTTTCCTGGCATCTTCTGCAATTTTGAAAAATTCTCCAGGTGTACCATGCTGCAAGTGCATGGTGAGCATACATTTAGAAGTGACAGTGTTGTACATAAAATCAGCACCGTGTAAAAATCCTTCTGTTCCTTACTTGTACTTTTGAAATGCATGCAAAGGTGCTGCAGACTTTTAAGGCCCTATGCCGTGCAGCACTGTGCCGTAGCCACAGAAGTCCAATAATTTGTTTCCATAAAATATATCCAGATGTTTGCCTTTTGGCAGGGATGGGAGCAAGCTGAAACAGCAGTGAAATAAATTTTGTAAGTAATAAAAAGCCTAATACTTTGTGCCTTTCTTCAGTCCTGATAGTTTCATTATTTGTTTTACTTGATTTGAGTCTGCAAGGAGACACAAAAGGAAATTTTTTCGATGAAGCATCCAAAATTGATACCTCTTTTCTGACACAGCAGCAGCAGTGACATAAAAAACAAGTAATGCTTAGCTATAGAGTTTTGTTTTCAGACAGATAATCAAAAGGGAACTTGGGGAGATAGTCAATCGCAGAGACCTGGTGGTTTGAACAGTGTCCCAGTACAGCATGCCTCTGCTGTGGTTGAGGGCACAGGAGATTTGAAATCACTGGTGAGGAGGAGGGAAAGTTCTTGGGGATCCTGGTTGTGGTGGCATCAGTCAACATCTCTGCTCCCATCCAGCCACAGGCCACAGCATCTGATGGCAGGGCTTGGTCGAGTGAGGAGGAGAGGAGGTGATGTGCAAGGGATAGACTGGTGCTGGATGCTTGTCCTCCTCCACATCCTCCACTCTTGCTGAGGGACCCTGGTCCTGCTGCAGCATTTTCTGAATGTGTCACAGAAGCCCCTAAAGCTGTGTGAAGTGACAGAGATGTCTCCAGTAGCATCACACATGGGTATCAGATGAAAGTGCCCAGGTGTATAATTAGTTGCCAGCAGTGGCAGGGTGCTGCACAGCAGCTGATGTAGACATCTCACCTGGAAATCTATTACTGCTGAGGCTCAATGTGTTATCTCTACTGGGAGGTGGCATTTACTTGAAGGAAATGAGGAACAAAAGCAGGAATCTCAGGCTTTTTCATCTTTTCATCTGCTGATTTTCATGCACCTGAAGGAAGGAGGCTGTGGCAACTGCAACCTGACTTCCTACCCAGCTTGGAAAAAGTAGTCGAGGTGATAACCAAAGATATGGTTCTCCTCAAGTCTCTTATGGACTCCAGTATGCTTCCTGCAAACAGTAGGGGAACAGTGTTTTCCAGGACAAATTCAGGGAGGAAATCACTCTTGGGGAAGGCTTCGCTACTGGCTTCAGCTGCGTGACAGGAGCAGGGAAGGCAGAGACAGACTCTTCTCAGCACTGAGAGAAGGGACTGTGAATAGAAGTTGCAGAAAGAGAGATACTCAGATTTTTTCCCCCTCAGTGATAGTGGTCAAACATGGGAACAAGGGTCCAAGGAAGCTGTGAATTCTCCATGCTCAGAGATACTCAGACCTTGACTGTACATAGCCCTGAGCATCCAGGGCTGAACTGGCCCCATCCTCTGCAGCAATTTGGACTAGAGACCTCACAGCTCTACTGCCATTGTGGAGAAAAACATAAAGCTCCTAAACGTCTCAATTCAGGTGAAGTTTTGCAGTAAACAAGAATAACAACCAGACTGTTTTCCCTCCTCCAAACTACCATTGTGAAAAACGTCATATACTTTGTTTGGAAAGGCCAGGCTCCACATGTAACCTTTTGGTTTTTGTTCTGCAGAAGTCATAATCCTCCTTCATTGCCTGTAAACCATTGGTTTAAGCTGTAACTCCCTGGTGACCCTAATTCAGGTATCACCAGCTGAATCATTGCTTAATTAACCAGAACAGATTCCATGACAAAAACATCACTAGAGTCTCCCTCCTCCAGGAGTTTTTCTGGTTGTTACCAGAGGGCTGATGTTCACCCACAGTCCTCAGAATCACCAAGTTACTTAGTTAAAATAAAGTAATCTTCTTAGAAAGGACTTACTGATGACTTATACTCAAATGTGCAAATAATATGCTTGTAGAACATTAAAATGGCTGTAATAGTGTGGTAATAAATTTCTTTTTTCAATATAGATGATTAGAAATTTCAGTAGTTAGAAGCTATTAATGTACTCACCATAAAGCATGAAGGTCCATCCTCATGAAACCCTAAATGACAGTACTGCCTATAAATTTTACTGGAGGTGGAAAGAGTAGTAATTATATGGCTGGCATTAGATGTAGCTCTTTCTGCAGAGTGGCAGATCTTTTCCTCCTGTTGTTAAGCAATATTTCTGGCCATAGCCAGTTGCCAAGGTATACTGTAAATAATATTCTTTTCTGTGATGTATTTCTGCACAAACAGAAAGAAAGAGATTTTTTATTAAAAGAAAAATTGGCAAACAGTCAAGTGTAGATGGCTTTGAGAGTGGCAATGCAATAAAGAGCACTGAGCATCTGGTTCAATGTTGTTTGACTGACCTATGTGGATGGTGATGACTGAAAAACCTATTAGCTGCTGGCAAAGACATGTGTCTGATATTATCATCCAGGCACTAACATGGATATGTTGCAAAATCACCAACTCCATTGGCATTCTCCCTGGTAGGACTAGTGGAGCTGTCAGGGAGCAGGTAGCCTTGTATGGAGACTCGTTTGTGCCCAAATAATTCTCTGAAACACCAGATAAATGGAAAAATATTTATGATTTTTTCCCCCTGCCTCTCCAGCTTGGGCAGTGAAATGAGATGTAGGTACAGTCAGGTTTGCTTCCTGCCTCCCACACAGCAATTATTTTGAGGTACCAATGGCACATGCCTTCCTCGTCTATAGCCCACTTTTGAGCCTCTCATCCAAACCAAGTATTCAGTATCCAACCTTGTATTCAGTAAAACACTTCACAGAAGTATTTGTGTCCTTCTCCAGTTTTATGACTGCAGTGTACTTCCTTGACAAAACACGTATTTTTACATTCAGTTCTCGAAAGAAGTTCATTGTGGCAGGACAAACTATTGTACTTCTCAGTAAGATTCTTCAAGTAGCAGGATCTAATTCTCAGGCTGGCAAACTCAAGTGTTTGCAGCACAGATCATAACGGAAAGCATCTGGCTGGTAATGCCTTCTGATTTCTCATTAAATAAATGAAAAATATTCAACAAAATGTCATATATTTCTGCTGGAGCCGAAAATACTCACAAAGATATGCCTCTTCTACCCTCAAGCTATCTCTCTGATAGCCTTTGATCACGTACTTAGAGAAAAACAAACAGAAAACAATCATTATCAGAAATACAAATAGTTGACCAATATGATATACAAAATAATTTGAATTTGCTTATCAATCTTATAAACAGCTGAAATACAAATAAGTCAGTTGGAAAATAGGTTTTAGGATAAATGTAACATGTGAAGATCATTACAGGCTGGATAGAATTGTCTCTGCATATAATATTGCTAAGCCTGTATTTTTTTTTTTTTAAACATTGAGCTCTAATTCAGCACAGAAGTCAGAAGAGCTGTTCTTGGGCACAGAAATTTTTGAGGGAAAATGGAACAACATCTGCTAATGTTCAGGATCTCTTGAAATCTTGGTCTCCAAAACTTTCCTTGTGACATCATAATACCATCAAACCTCAGTGGTGAAACATTTGGAAAGACTAAGGTCTTATGACAAATAGAATGACACAAAGGAAACCTCAATAATTTACCCTTGAAAGGTTTTTTTGTTCAGAAAACATAGATGTGAGCATGGTTCATTAACCCAGTATATTTTTTCCTCTGTCTTCTGCATCACCACTTCAATGGTCAAATTATATGGTGCAGACCTCAGCAATAAATGATTTGCTCAGAATTATTCAAGCTTACAACAAAGTGGATGTGCAAAAACTCAGCTCAGAGAAATTTGATTTAAGGTCTTGATTTCCTGACTCAAGAAGAAAACTTCCTAGTGAGTGGTAAGAACTGGCAGATTTAGACAACAGATGAGCAGACAGAGGTTTGGGGGATCAAACCTAAAGGCTTTTAAGATTTGGTCAGAAATTAGAAACAAGCTAGAACAGTGTGAATGAGAGGATACTGATGCCTAAAGAACCACAGGCTAGACATCTATTTGTGATTCATGATTTATATATTCCTGGAAATGTGGCCTGAGTGTTGCCCTACCCTTCAACAGCAAAAAGGCTCCCTGTGAGGCTCCATACTTCTTCTGTAAGCTGGGGTGATGAGTGGTGGCACTGCATGACCCTTTTCTTCTGATAACCACTTTCCCCTTATGATGAAAGGCCCTTCTCATGGGCTGCTTCTGATGTGAAAAATACCACTCACATCAATTTCCAAGCTGAAAGTATCTTTTCTCTTCTTCTGGATCACTTTATCCCTGCATGTCAGACACAGCCAAGACCAGCTGCTTTTAAGAACATCGTAGAATGTTTGGTGGACAAATGAGTAGCTGCTGCCAGTGACATGAAGCTGCATAACCTCTGTGAGCTCAGAGCCCTTTTCTCATCATATGTCACAAGAGTGTAACATTATTAAACACATTAGGCAGTAGACAACACACAGTGGTCTTAATTAAGGTAAAAAGAAAGCATCCACTCTTTTCAGAAAATTGATGCCTCTGAATATGTCACTTAGGGTCACGTTTAAAAGACCTGGTGCTTCATCAGCCTTTGCAAGTACATTGATTTCATCCTGGGCAGAATTTAATAACATGGAAAGTGTCCTCTTACCACTTCACTGGGGATATCACAAGTTGTAATTAGTTAATGATTCTCATGTTTCAAGCCTCTTTGGATGAATAATTTCCTTGTTGAAAACTGAAACTTCATGTAAACCAAATTATTCCTATTTGGTTGAGGATTCTTTTGGGGGGAAAAAGAATAAAAATGTTTGTTTTGTTATGCACAGAAGGCATCAAATTTTCAATTTTATGGAAACAGCCCTGACTCTGTTTAACTTAAAACCTAATACAAAGTAAAGCAAATAACATGAAACAAATTATTCATTATCTTGGTAAACAAAATATTGTACTTCACCAGACAGCTTGTGAAGAAAAACAATGTCTAGGATCAAGGAAAGGAATATCTGATTATATTTTTCATTTTTAATGAAAAAAGTTGCTCACAAAGCTGTGGGTGCTGGGTCTGTAGAGAGTGTTTCTGACAGAGAAGAGAAGAACAGAGGGTTCTTCCTTGTCTCCTTAGCTGGAGTGCTGTGCAGGCTTCCTGACTGGGCTCACTATGAATGTTGAATGGCCGAAACACTGTCTCATAATGGAGGTGAACATTTGCAGGTTTGCAGGTCTTTAACAAACCCGGGGACCAGTGATGGGATTGATGCCAATTTAGTGTTCTATCCTCAGCTACTCATAAAGATTTCCTTTACAGTCAATGGAGCCAGGGAGGAATGCTTCCAGTGAAGATTTATCTCATCCCAGGACAGACACCTAAAAGGGATTGGGTTCCTCATGGACATCCCTTTCTGTATCTACTATGTAAGGTGATGGAATCCTCTGGATGGGTTGAAATGCTCAAGATGGATCTCATTGTTATGCACTATTCCTTATGCCAGGGAAATTCTGTGCCAGGTATTTCTCCTCATTATTTCTAAGTAAAAATGAATGCCATTAGCAACCTGACATTTTCACAGAGAGGATCTGGTTCTCTTTTTACTTACATGGATATAAAAAAAATGTGCATCTTCATTAAAGCCAGCGGATTTTATCTAGTGTAAAGCTGGTGGAAGATAGTGAAGATCTTTTATGTTCAGTGTACATATGGTATGAAGAATGTCTGAGCACAGCCCTGGAGGGTGTTAAACATAAAAAAGCACTTCATCCGGATACCTTTGCAGGCTAGAGCAAATAATTGTTTCCAGTCAATGATTCAATTAATTTTGTATATAGAAAGATTTAGTTAGTTGTGGATTTGTTCTCATCTCTTGCCATACATTGCACAGTATATGCAGGGCAACTACATCATTTTCTGACACCATAAGAATCAGAACTTTTTACCCAACGAGAAACTAGTGTTCTTGCTTTAAGAGATGGTTGAGAAGAAAACAAGATGACACTGCACATTCCCTAAACTTTTGAACATGCTAACATGAGCTGGAGAAAAATTCCAACATGTCTTCTACAGTGCCGTGCCCTTAGCAAGTGAGGATGGTGAATATGCAGCCACAAAAGTCATGGCACTTCAAGCACTCTGTTCCCTAACCATGAAAATCAAAGAGCAATGAGTAAGTGATTCAACTCTGTCTTTGTGAGGGAATAGTCTGTCTGCAGAGCCAGGAAAACACCAGTGTCAAGGTGAAGGGATCCACCAAGTCAGTCCACCAAGTCAGGATGGGTAAGATGTACCTTCTCCCCTTGCTTTTCTCTCACCCTTCATCTCTTTGGGAAGAGGGACTGTTCCAGGGTGTGTGTCTGTATGTGGCAGTAACAGGCTCATCTCTGATGGATTTTTTGTTACAGCAAACAAATCTCAAAGAATATTAATGATAATAATAGTAATAGTAATAATAATGCAGGGCAGAAATGGAAAATGAAAGCAACTGAGGACTGCATCACTGAAGGTTCATTTATTGAGGACCAGCCATCTCTCAGATGGTTGGTCTCTCCTGTGTGCCACAGGGTCTTTGTGCAGTAGTAAAGAGCTGAGGTACACACTGAGATAATTATTCTGTTGGTTGTGGTCCAGCGATGGCCTAAATTTGCAACTTGTTAAAGAGTTTATTGGATTGCCAACCCAAGCATTTCTTAGAATAAACAGTTTTCCATTAGTTTTGCTGAAACTTCACATGCTTATAATATGACGGTTAAAGGCAATGAAATTTCAGCATGTTAAATATCATAAATTTTGGATGTTCAGTAAAGCAGAACTAATCTAGTTTTAAAGTAGAAGGCTTCCCTCTAACACATGGAGTCTGCTGAGGAAGCCAGCCCTTAGTCCAGCTGGAGGCAGAGAGCAGGATGGATTTGGTTGTAGTGCAGTACCCAGATTGTGCTGGGGACCTTGGCACCTGGGCCATGCCTGCAGACAACTCCTCTTCCTGCAGCAGATCCTCTGCACTGACATTTGCAAGAGAAAAAAAAAGCCAAGAAATATGGAAACTTCTGCTCCTCCTCAATCTGAAACCTAGTTTTAACCTGGACTGGGTTCAAACTTTGTTGGAAAGGAGAAGTCCGGAAATTGCTTGGACATCTGTGAAGTCTTAGGTGTATGTAATAAGATTTCTAGCTGAGCAACAGGAAGTGAATTCTGATCCCATCTACATATCTATGGCTTTCTGTGGATGAGGAAGAAAACTTTGGTCTTATTGTTGAAGAAGATTAAAAAAATGGAGTTTCCCTGGAGGAATTCTGATATTTAGACACTTGTTTTAATCAGAAATCGGGATGAAAAATTAAAAGATCAAAACTTTTGGAAAACAAACATCTATTGATCTATAAATGTCAAGTTGCATTGTTTCCACACATTTTATTCTAAGATGTTTTGACTGTCGCTGACTGACAGAATTTGTTTGAGTGCATTGGCACATTGGGATTTGGTTATTGGTCGTCTCTGTGCCTGTGCTGGCACCATTCCATGTTCAAGTTATGCAAATCTGCATCTCAGTGCCTTACGGGGCTTATAGTCCAGTGAGGGCAAATAACCTGAAATGAATGATGAAAAATGATGGGGCTCACTCTGATCACTCAGACAGATGGAGAGTTTTAGAGTGACTTGGTCCAACCAAATATTTTCCTTTTCTTTAAATACAATTATTTCAAAATTATTTTTCTCCCAAAAATTTAGACTACAATGGGACTGAGTTTTCTGGGGTTGAAAGTTCAACAGGTTTTGTTTTTAATGTTGAAGAGTCTTATAGCTTTGCTCTGCAGTTACTCAGTTTTCAATGCAGCTTCACCTATCTATTTATTCTGTGTTTGTGGAAGTGAAATAATGTAGTCATTGTGCTGCCAAGATTTTTTTAAGCTGGGATGCAGTGAACTCATCTTTCATGTCTTGTATCGGATGTGGGTATAGTTTTTGCTTTAAGGCCACTTTAGTCTTGTGACATAAAGTCCCTTTTAATCTATGTCAGGTTTACAGGGTATATCAATACCAGCTTTTGTAACAGACTTCTAGAGCTATTGTAACCATGACAAGGATTGCAAAGGCAGGCCTTAACTTCTAGTAACCTGGCTGATATGACTGGAGGAGCAGAGAAGGTTTTGATCTTCTCCCCCACAAGGCATATATGGTGTTTTTTCTGCTCAATCAGTGGGTCTGATAAAAAGCCAATTTCTCTCCCTGTTCTCCCTATCCAAGGAACATGTACAAGGAAAGCAAGGCTTGTCAGTAGCCCATCCAGTATAATGGCAGATGCCATCCTGACTCACTGCAGGCTGTATAGCAAATATCATTTATGGAAGCGTGAGATTTAGGTTATCCCCTTCTGTTGTCTCAGAATAAAAATGTCATCTACAAAATAAAATTCTTCTCTAAAGGAGACTATGTTCTCATTTAGTTCCTACACCATTTTTATCTTGTTTCCAAAAGCAGATCTGTCCTGATTGCTTAAGATTGTCTTGGCCAGATTTCAGAGTGGATGAGGATATCAAGCTTTCTGTTTTCCAGGGAGGCATGTAGCTGAGCAGAGGGTCTGAAGAACTCACCCATGGTAAATGCTGAAGGATCTATGCAGGACAAAGGCTGCTCAAGTGTTGTGAGGGCCCTGTTCCCTGGCAGGCCTCTTGGGTGCTCCCTGGGGCTGGCTGGAAGCAGGGGGGTCTCACCCCTGGGGATGACCACCTTTGGCCTCTCTGCAGCTTGCACGAATTGGCCTCTGGTGCTTGCAGTGCCTCTGGGATCAGCTGGGCTGAGATATGTAAATATTAGACAGATAACATGCAGAGAGAGGAAGCTTGCCCTTGTCAACAAAAATCAAGTCAGGCCTGAGCTTTCTGAAGAAGGAAACATTGCTCCCTTGTGTCTTCACAGAACAGGGGATTTGCCCTGACCCTGGTGGTACTGGTGACCCCTCTCCAGGCCATTAGAATTTGGGCACTGTGCTGTGGCCAAGGCTGAATCATCACTCCTGGCTCTGCTCCTGCATCTTGATGCACTGCACTTACTGTCACATTCTAGGGTACATTTCTTATTCAGAGTTAAAACTCTTGAGTATAAGTGATCAGTTCTTACTGATTTGAAAAGGCTGAACTTTAAATAGCTGTTTTTGAATGTCCTGGAACATTAATATTAGATTAGAAAGATGTCCCTGACTCGGTGCCCTGAACATTAGGAAATGTATACATTGAACAATTCTGCTCTTCCAGGACCATTTGTGACAGTGCTGTCATGTAATAATGAGTTAACACTTTGGGTTAGGATTCCTTTTGCTGGGCTAGACAGAGCTAGGGAGAACAATCTGATCATTCACCCCAGTTCCCCTTAATCTCAGGAAACTGTAACAAAGACTGAAGTCAGAAGCACCCAAAGAGCACACATCCTGAGTCTCCAGCCTAACATGCTCAGAAAATGTTTGTCAGCATCCCACGGCAAGCTTAAGACCTTTCAGAACTATTAGACCAAAACCCTCAAAAACTCCCTTTTATCACAGAAGAGGGTAGTAAACATCATAAACTGTTGCTACAGTTTGTTATTTTCCTTCTCTTAGCAGTTTTCTTAAATAAATCTGAACTACATGTTTATTATTACAGTTTTTCTGGTCCAGGAAGTGCATATGTATATACGATATATCTATAATCCGTGCATGTACACTACCTCTGAGTGGGTCTGTATATGTGATTTACGTGGATGCATACTCCTATACCTTTTAGATGCTCTCACTTTTCTGTTAAGACAAGTAATTTTTTTGTCAGTAAACTTTTAGGTAGTAAGAGTGTGGCTTTTAGGTTTTATTGTGAAATGTTTTTAAATGGTTCCAAATCTCCATTTTCCACAGCATCCCCGTTCAGATACTCCCTTCTGGCTTGTTTGGCACATTACCATTTTCAGAGCAATTTATTATACTACCTTTTAAAGCAGCAGGAAGTTGGAATCCTGGTTCGGGTTGTGTGTTGTCACTGCGTATGTCGAATTTGATGAAATTAGAGTTACTTCATTGTGTCTGTAGTTAACTTTCAGGTACTTGAGGGCTTTAACTGTTGCAAATAAAGGCTATATTCATAGATGCAACCCCTTCTGAATTTTTCTTTTTCCATGGCATATTATTCCACTCACTAGATAGTAACTCTTCCTGGAGTCACCATATCTTACACAAATTATTTCTTGCTAAATGTCATAGGTGGCTGTAATGATCAAATGAAAGAAAATTGTGCTACAGAAGGGCTTAGTAATTAACAAAACATGACAACAAACACCTTCCAGCCAAGCAGAACAGCAAACAACTCATTATAATTATTCCAGCCTGTTTGAACCTGCCTTCCACTCGTGTACTCAGGCAGAGCTGCAAGGCTCTTCTTCTCCATCAGGTCTGAATCAGTCTTTTTCTCATTTCTTATAACACAGTGTAGATAAGAGCTCTTCAGTAGTAATTTGCTTGAGTTCTTAATAAGGAGAGATTTTAGAAAGCAGAGGCTAGTTCAGGCAATAAGCTAAATGTATCCATAGCTGTAAGTAAGCAGATCAGAGTGCTGCTTCTCTCTCCCCTTTTCTTCCTTGTGCCTTAGAAATGGAAGCAATTAAATGGCTCGGGTGCATTTTGTTTTCCTCTTGGTTGCTTAAGCTGTGTGTTCCCACACTTAGCAAGACGCTGTTTTCACAGCTGCTCTCCTGGATTCATGGCTGTGAACCAGGTGGCACTGCAAGAGCCCAAGGCTGCATGGTGTGTGACACTGTGAGCTGTGCTGCTCTGAGGGACTGGAGCGGCTGACCGAGGGCACTGCCCAGACAGAGCACCCCAAGAGCTTTGTAGTTATCACAGGATGTTTAGCATGCAATCTGTGTTTGGAGGGTACAAGTACTGGAGTGCTCTTCTCAACCTGAGAATGAGCTTTCCAGGGTGAATAACAGGAGCTGCTCCAGTGGGGAGTTCCTGAATGAGCTCAAGGCTGGGTTAGAGAAAGAGATATTTTGAGGTCAGAGATGATGAGTAAAGTGATATCATGGTCAGCACCACCTCTCGTGGGTTAAGAAGGAGTTGAGGTATCAAGGAACCCACAAACAAATAAAAGGGGCCGTTTTGAGGACAACATCTTGGCTTCATTGTTCTATTCACAAAAAATCAGAAATCTGTGGTGTTACATCATGATAACAAAATGAGAAGGTGAGCCCAGTGCTGCTGAGGTGTGGTAGGGACATGTCTGCAGGATGATTTGAGCACAGCACAAGAGGCAGTTTGACACTGACCTTTATGACCAGTCATAGCCTGGAATGAAAATATTTGGGGCAGACCTTCTTAAAAGGAGGTTACCAAACCGTGGCAGTTAGGACACACTGAGCAGCAGCTCAGCTGTTCTTGAAGTGGTGCTCATTTTAACAGGGAAGAATGGTTTGGGTTGGGCACATTCATGGCTAGGCTGAGATGAGCCAGGGTGGGAGATGGGTTAGTTTTACAATGGACTGTGCAGTGGGTAATGTGCATCCCTTTATTTGGAGACTGCAGGAGAAATTAATCAAAAGGCCAGATAGGATCTATGCACCAATTGCATTCCACTCAAACCTTTGTGAACAGGGATGAATTTCACCTTGTCTGACCCATGAAGATGTGTGAATACTTATCTTCCTTCCTGTATTTATTTTTATAGTTTCAATTAGCTAGATTTTTCTTCCTCAATAGTAACTTTCCTTGGTGTACATCTTTCTCCAGATACTTAATACTTACCAGTAACTTGACATGAATGGCAGAGATGTCTTTTGTCTGCAGTTTAATATGGAATCAACTGAAACATTTTAATTTATAAAGTGAAATCCATTTTTTCTCAAGTCTTCTCCAACAGAGGCAATGTTTGCAAAATGCTTTGAAGATGAAAAGCACTACAGTATATAAATACTAGGTATTATTTTTATATCTTCATCATCTGTGCTTTTAAAATTAATACAAAAAAATCCTATTAATACCCAAATGCCCAGTAAAGTGCATATCCTTCTTCTAATCTTAATGCTTTATTTTCATCTATGAATCCTCTTAATCTTTGAAATTAATTACCATGATTAAAAATGGGAGGTGTTTTCCCAGAACAATCAAATTGTTCTGCAGCAAATTTTCATATTAGTTTTGCACCATTATTTTAACTTCTTTTGATATTAAAACACAGACACACACACTCACATTCCTAGATACAGCATCTGCACTCTCTTTAGAGCCAGAGGATTGTTTTGCTTGTTGCTGACTACAGCCAAAAGTGACCCTGTGCAGTGGTGACCTGAGAAGAAGGGGCACTGCCTTGCCTGCCTCGGGGTCTCCTGTCAGGGCAAAGGCCAGGGCTGTTGGCTTGTCAGCCAGAGCTCAGGAGAGCACATTCATCCACCATCCAAGAGAACTGACTTGTAAAAAGAGACCTTCAACAGACAGGGCATATTCACTCTGCTGATGAGAACATTCCACTGCCAGTGGAAGGGAATCAGTACAGTTACAGTTACCTATAAAAATGGCAATTTCAGTTGAGCCCAAAGCCATGTTTCTTTTAGTCCTCATGAGCCATCTGATTTCTACACCAGTTACAGAGAACTAAATGTGAGACTAATTTTATTGTGTTGGGGAAGCAAAATGGAACAAAGATGGATACTTCAGTGCCTGAAGTGGTGAACAGAGCCAACTCATGTGTTTCCTGGCAATCAAAGCAAGAGAAAATTCTTGTTGCAGTTGGGTTTTGTTCCAGTCCTCTCCAGATATTGGTGATATTTGAATTCAGTCTTATGTCTTGTTTTTGTTCAATGCGCACTGCAGGTTTGCACAACTGGGCCCTGTTCCCTATAAACTATTTACAAGGAGAAGAGGGAAAATATCAAAGACCTTACATTGTCTAGATTCCCTGATCAGAACTAGTGGGAGAGAAGGGGAGAGGAATCTCTTTTAAAATATTAGTGTCAGTATATTTCGAAGGGCCTCTACATGCAGCACTCAAAATCTGAGTCTTTAAGTAAGTCAATTGAATGGTTCCCTAGGAAGAGCTTTCTTTGATATAATACAGAGTTCCTTTTGTTGCAAAAATGGCAAAAAAGAAAGGGGACAAAATCTGTGAGCTGAACAGGAAGAGGAACTGAAATAGAGTCACATCACAAGTGCTGAAAATGGAATTTTATTTGTAGATCACAACAATACAAAATTTCTAATGCAGAAAGCATTTGAGAGTAGAAAAGAATGCATCCAGTGTGCAAGAAAGGCAAGGGAAGATATGTCTTTTATTGCCTTTTTATTTTTTTCTGCCCCTCTCATCAGAACAATGAGAAAGGTCAGGCATGAGCTGTGGAGATTATTGTGGCAATACAGACAGTGTTGTAGTGATATGTGACAGACAAAGCAGGGAGACAGACATCCACATGGAGACCTCACTGAACTAATTGTTGGTCCAGAAAATGGCCAGCTGGCCATGAAAGAGGTGCATGTGTGTAGGGGAGAGAAAGTGAGACAGGGAGTAATCTGATCTTTCCACATTTTCCAAAGAAGGAAGCTCCAGGTTATCACTCAAATTGAAATGACAGAGCAAGTGACTATAAAACTGCATCTTGACCTCCTTCCTCCCCTCCTCTCGGTGCAGGGAGAGGATTAGCTGTAAGCTCCATTCCATGGTCAGGGCCTGGACTCACTGTGTTGCTTCCTCTGTTTCTTTCTGAAGCTGTGAAAAGTCCAGAAAAGCTTTTACGCAATGAAAGCTAGACCAGGAAAAGAATCTGCTCTGATGAGATTCCCCAGAAGACAATACTGGCTCTAATTCCTCCAGTTTAACTTTCTACTTCCGGAGGATTTGCCAAGAAAGGAATTTAATTTTTTCCCTAGATGAATGTATTAATATTTAATAAAAAGCAAAGCCAGATGACACTCCTAGAGAAAATAATGAATTTACATAAATCTTTTGCTGTATTTGAACAGAACAAGATAAATTGAGGGGGCTTAACTCAGATTTTTTTCTTTTCTTAAAAAATAATAACTATAAAATACCCCAAAGGCTTCAACTTCAGAAAATAGGTTTTTGTGTTACTCTATATCAACATATACTTGGTCTTAAAGAATGCGTTACATCCTCTTTCCCACTGATTTGTCTCCTGATTCTGACTTGCCTTCCTAGCCTGCTCTTGCCCCCAGTACCAGGCACTGGCAGATGGCTTACCAAGAAGAAAATACTTGAGCCAAAGGAAGTTTTTACACCTCAGGCTGTCTCCTCGTACTCTGCCTAAGTTACTTAGCCATTTCTTAGCATTTTCACTCATTAATGTTCATTGTTCACCCCCTTTTACAAAAAGCCCTATACAACCTGCGTTATTTTTTAAAGATATCTGGAGTCTAAAAGTTTAGATGGACTATTTTTAAAGAAAACCAGGAGTTCACCCCAAGCGAAGCAAAAATGAACTGTAACACTTTCTGCTGGTGGGTAGTTCTGCCTGATGCCAAGTTCATTACTCTGTCCTTTAATTTTCCTTCAATAGCCTGTCAAATATGAACTCCCTCTGGATGCTGGGGAGATACAGATTTCACCTCAGCAGTTGACAGTGATCACAAAAGTCAAGGATGCCATGATTGCAGCACCTCCAGCTTGAAACACTGGAGAAAGATTCAGCTTAGAGTGCCCTCACACCAGCCTGTTTCACTGGTTTTCCCTTCACTCTGTTGGTATGTACCCCATAGTGGTGAAAGCAACCAGTAAAAGACTGTTCAGGAAAAGAACATTTCCCTCCTTGCTCTCCATTTTGTTTGAAACACTGCACAAAGACATTGACTAACTCTATTTTAGAAGGATATGTCAAGTCTTCTACCAGGACCATGCAAAGACTTTTTCAGAATCAATTCACTCTCCATTGCCAAGCTTTTAAACAAAAATAAACCAAGATAATGTCAATAAATCATCTTCCCTCCGTTCCAGCACAGCACCAGTGGAAGATTGTGGTAAGTTATCATGTTTTTAACTATGAACCTGTCTGGCTCTTTGTCATTTATCTTGTGTCTCCCACTCTGGTCTGGCTCAAGGCTGAACATTAGCAAATGATGAATGCAGGGCTGTCTCTCCTGGTTTGTACTGGCATTATTAACCCATATTCTCCTGAATATTTCATACCACATGCATTAATCATGAGTTGCTGAAGTCATGGCAATTGACTCTCAGGTTAGTTGCTCGGTCTGTGAGGGCAGGACAGAGATGTTTGCTATTGCATAATTCCTGTTTTGCATTCTCAAGGATTTTCTTTAACGGTATGATGCTGATCATCGTTAAAGCAAATTGGCTGGTGTAATTTGGCCATTCCACATGTATTTACACCAGTATCTGTTTTAATGATGTTTTTTTCAGGTGGCTTTAGTTCATATTTTGAGTTATTGTGAGTCTGAGAATGCCAAGAATCAACTGTGGAATGTAACAACTCTGTGGCTGTAACACATAGTCATTTTTCTGCTGATTCAATAATGATCCATCAACTGTTGTCCTCTTTTTCCTTTCTTCCTTATATGTCTATTATTTTGTCCTTTTTTATTCTTTAGTTTGTGGTTTTGTTTTTCACTTTAATTCATTGCCTCAGAAAACAGTTGCTATACAGAGACAGGAGCAATAGAATAAGATAGATTTTGTATTCCCCTCTGGACATGGCTAAACTTGTATGAGATAAACCTCTGGTGGCCCAGAGTTCAGTGATTTGGTGGGGAGAATTGGACTGGGAAGGTGTGATAGCTTCTTATTGTGTATGCAGGAGGCAAGGTCTTCAAATTCAATCTGGAAGTGAGTTAAGAACCATCTTTGTGTCATACTCTGTTTTACTGCCTGTTTAGGTGTACATGCCACAGAGCAATAGCTTCATTCCTGACTTTTGTCCGGGGAACTCCTCCCTGAAAACAGTTCATAGCGAGTGTCAGTGCTACAGATATATATAGGCCTGGGTTTTCCTGGGAAACTGAGGCATCTCCCTGCTGATCTGACCATGAAGCAGTCTTCATTTTCAGATTGCCATACATGTGTGGTGGTAAATTGACAGATCCCCAAGCAAACAGCTGGCACAGATTTCCGGATGTTTAGTTTGAGAACTACAACCTGCATTTTGTTTTTTAAAAAAATAAAATGGTGAACACTTTTGACCCACTTTAGCCAAAGAAATTTTCCACAGCTTGTCCTATTTCCTCCCTGGGCTTCTTTTCCAATGGTCCATATCACCACTGTCTTCAACCTGCAGAATCACTCAGTTCTCTGCTCCCGAAAGACAGTTTTTAGAGGCTCTGATGGCAACTAAGGGAAGGACCATAAACCTGTGCCTTTAGCACCAATATAAGTTGAGGAGACAAAACTGGGAAACATGATTTCTGAGAAATGAGTAGATGCTCCAGCAGCCCCAGTCATAGGCTCCTTCCTCTTGCAGCAGAGGTGGCTGCATTTCTGTCATCAAGGAAATACAACTATAAATGAATTATGTTTCCTGTGGCTGTTTGAAAATGTACAAAATCATGACAAAGAGATAATCTCCAGGAGAGCTTAGGGTCATGGCTAGAGGAGCTGGATTTTTCTGCAGAACATCTGCAGATCCCCCTGCAGTGATGATTACCAAGTTCTGTATCATGAGGGGCTAAATATGGCTGAGACTACAGGCACTGTAGGGAGATGGTTAATGAGGTGCTAATTGGGTAAGAAAAAAAACAGAAAGAGGAAATGAGTAGGGAGGTTGGTGTATCTGATACGGAAGAGCTCTGGAATGGGGAGTCACACAGGGTATTTTTGGCTCCAGCTCATATGCCTTCATTCTCACCTGGGTAGGAGATGAATCTTTCCCCTGACTCGGCTGAAGCCCTCATTGTTCAGCATGAGCACTCTGCTGGTGCCCAGACACGGAGCTCATGTACCATTTCATCTTGTGGTGGCTCAGCTCTGCCAGCCCTGCCCACACAGAGGGAGGGAGCAGGTGCTGGGGTGAAGGTCTGGCAGGAGCTCCTGAGAGCTCCTCACTGATTCTGTGCTTGAAGTTCAGTGCTGTGACTGGCATGCTTGCAGGTATCCAGGGGTCTGAGTGTCCTCCTGACTTTGGGCCTCAGTGCAGCCTGACATGATGTGAGGGTAGGGCAGGAGTGATGCAGGGCCAAGGCTGTCAGAGCAGAAGCACTTGGAGCTGCAATCATGTGCATGGAAGGCTTCAGAGGTGAGCTAAAATACTTTACTCCATCTTCTCTGTTATCCAGCAGCCAAATGAGCATTGATTCTTGTTAGTCACAGTTTTGGGGACTACTGCAGACAAGTCTCGGGGTGGTTTGACCTACGTGCAGGTCTGTTTGCTGCCACTTTTTCTCTGCTGTCCAAGGCTTGTGCTGGTTATTACCTGTGCCCATTGCAGGAAAAGCCACAGACACTGTTTCCTTCTTCTGACCAAACAGGGTCTCCCAAACTCTAAATTGCCCTGTGATTCAGTCATTGGGGGTCCCCCTGACCATCCCATTGCTTTGTCACAAGCATCTTCCCTCTTCCAGCTCTTGATGTGAAACATTCGTCTTGCTTCTCTGTCTTTAGTGCACTAGGGAATTATATACATTTTTAAATACACACCCATTTCCTCCCTTCTTCTCTGCCATGTTGTCATTTGACAATGATCTTTATGAAAACATTTCAGTTAAACATTATAAATTTTTATATTAAGACTTTAGAAACTATATACTAGTAGCCTCAGTTTCTCAATATCATTTAATTAACTTTGTAATATTTACTTTTTAAAAATATAACTATGGAAAAACCCCTAAAAATTTAGATTTCATTCACAGCACTGATTTAGAATTTTCATGTGCAATAAAATAGTTCCTGTGGTTTAGCTCTTTGAAACAGAGCGTGTTATACCCCTGATTGTTGCAGGGTAGGCAGTAAGATTATGGTAATCAATGATCATTCTTTGATTGAAGGAGTATGCCAGTACACATGCAAAATGCTAGTGTTCCATATATTCCTGATGCCTATAATTTTTACCTGTCTTTCAGGCTGAATTGCACTGCATTGCTCAAAACACATTTAGATCCTCTGGGTACAGCAGGATTTTCAAGGTCTACAACAATATGCAGTGAAAGATGTGACAAATGCTGAAGTGGTTTCCTAAGTGAAATGAAGAAAACGAAAATGATACCAGTGCTGATGAAGGTGAGCAGCAAGCCTGAGATTTAAAGAGGGAAAATGACAGTATTATCAGTCAGGTATCATGGCAACCAAGGAGCCTAGATTTTGGTGTCAACTTCGAATTCATATTGGCTCTTTACTTGGCACAACAAGGTACATTTTCCTTCAGAAAATTTAATCACTTCCACTGGAAGTCATTCAAATGTTTAAGCACCTGGCCTTGCTCAGGAACTTGAGGTATTCAAGGGGCTCGTGGATACCTGCATCCATATATTTGTATAGGGAAAAATAATCAAACAACCCCCCTAGTCCCCCAAACAACCCACCAGACAAATCTATGAAATCCAGGCAGAAAAATCACAGTTCTATAAGACGCCCTGTTTATGATTGCGACATTTTAGTTTATAGGAATTTTATGCTCGATGTTACTCAGTGTCTGGAGTTAAAATACTCCAGGCCTTCTCTAGAGACAGCACAGGCCATTTTTTGCACAGTGAGCTGAACCAAGCATGATAGCAAGGCCAGAGGTCTACCATGAAAACTCATCTTTGAGTGACGCACTTGTCTTGCTGTAGACACACATATTTATATACATATGCTCATGTCTACGATGCAGTCTGGAATGAGGAAACTGCAGAAGGCTTTAGAAGGATGGATTTAGTCAGGAAAATCTTGTCTTTGAGGCACAGAAATGAGATTGTGATGTAAAATAAATCAATGGCAGAATTAGAATGCAGGAAGTCTGAGATCTAGAATGCTCAATCCTTGACCTGTTGCTCAAATGATGCCAAGAGCAATCAGGTTACACAGGAATCCATTTACTGGGGGTAATGTATTACCAAGTTATGAACACATAATGTATTCCTAAGTTATGAACTGCAGGGGATTTATTCAGACCTGGTTTTCTTTGCTGTCTGAGGTAGGGCCTGAGAACAAGACCTGCAAGATATAAATGTAAGAAAATGGTTGACGCAGGTGAGGGTAGGGCATCTTCCTAGCACTGTTTCCTTCAAATCATGAAGGCATGCAGGTTTTTTTATCAAATAAGTATCAGTAATAGACCACACCACGACAAAAATGTTCTTCGTCAATCTAGTGCTATATGAAACAAGGATGTGATACTGTGGTCCTGCTTTTATGCAAAGCTTTTAAGCTTAACTTAAATGGCCTATACACAATCTTCACTCTTTCATTTATGTATTGAATTTAAATCAGATTGGAAAAGCTCAGCATTTTATTCAGTTTCTTGCTTGCTTTAAATATCACATAGAGGGTGGATTAAACACTATTTAAAAAACAAAACAAAACCCCCCAAAAAAAACTAAACATGTTTGATGTATTGTTATTCAGCAAGTCACATCAGGGTTTAAAACCATGTTGATACTGGGCGCATTACTTGTCCAGAGGGCATCAACCAAATTTTTCACCCTGACACTAAAATCCACTGAATATTGGAGTCACCAAATATCATTCAACCAGTACCATGCTGGGCTCTTTGTTTTTTTCAGCAAGGTAGAGGCCTGGGACAGGATAATTGCATGTCACCATGAGTAGTGTGTTATGGAAGCTCTCCAAAAGCCAAGCTCTGATGAGCAAAGTTGTAGGAGCAGTGGCTCTGTTAAGATTACTGCAGCGTGGTTATCTCTGCCTGGGAGTTGGAAATGCTCACCAAAGCAACTCTTTCCAAAGCCCCTCAGGGTTATAGTTATGGGATACAGGATTCAAGCTCCAGTTCAAGCAGAGTGGTTTTGCTGCTGTTGAATTTCAGTGTCAAAGACCTGTCTGTCACCTGTGCTCAGCTGATCCTTGGTTTGGAAGTCACCCAACACTGCTGCATCTCTCCAGCACAGTGCTTCAGGTGCCTCTGAGTCTGATTCTGGGTATACTTAGATGTATTTTATTGTGGAAAACTATGCTTTGTATTTGATCCTCCTAAACATGGATGTGCACAGTACGACCTGAGATTTTAAAGATGGTTTGTGGTCCAAGGACAGGAAGGCAAAAGCTGGAGGAGCTTGTTTATGCTGTGTGTGTGACAGAAAGGGCTGTGCTGGGAATGATGCTGATTGGGAAGGAGAGAGGCATTATTGGCACGGGTAGGCAGACATAATAGTCCCTCAAGGTTATTTTAACTAGTGCAGAGTGTCTCAGAACCTTGCATCTGTTGAAGTGCCACTTCTTCCTCCACGGCTGTACTTTGGAGAGGGGTGTGTTTACAGAAGAGGATATTGGGAGCTTAGTTGGTTGTCTTCCATGTGAGGGAAATACAAACCTACTATTCACCAGCATTTAGAATTCCCCTTAGGGCTGATACAGTGACACAAACAGCATTACTGGAGATGAGCACGCTTTGCCCCTTTCGCTTCCATAGAGATTGTGTGAATCTGGCCCCTGGGTGTTATATCCCCCTAGAAGAAGTTGTCCCTTTATCTGCATTAGACTTTTTGTACTGACCTTTATTCCAGGTTATTTTGTTATAAAATAAGTTTATTGCTAGAAGTTATATGAAGGTTGATAAACATCTTTATATATTAAACATAATTACTACAAAGTCAAAAGTAAGAAAAAACATGCTGCCTCCTACAAATGTGTTGTAAATTGTGCTAAAAGTTGGAGTCTTGCACAACAAACTATTATGTGAATTTGCTGTTTCACACCCACATTTTATCTCCAAAACTGAAGGCAAAGTACCTCTTCTCCCTGCCATCTCCTCGCTTCAAAATCCTCCCCAAATTGAAGTCTTCCCAATGCCAAAGCACTTGTTATGGTGATTAGTAAGGTCCATGCCTTAGTGAAACAAATTAAGAGCAGAGGAGACTTCTTGCAGGTTTGAGAAATGTTGGGCTGAAATAATGTAACAGCAGACATTATGGAAGTAGTTCTGCAACTCCCATTTTTTTTGGCTGGTAGAAAACTGGCAGCTTCCAGACATGGAATATTATTTTCCAATGTGATTGCTCTGAACCACCCTGCAGTTAAGAGGGTTTCTTTATTTTATTATTATTTTTTTTTTCCATACAGAGGCACTTTGCTACCCTGGAAGATAGGAAGTATAGGGAAGTTTTTGCCCCAAGTTTTTCTGGAGTGGCTGCTTTCTCTTGTGGCTGATATTAACTGCATTAGTGAGGGATCATGTTTATGCAGCTCAATGAATCAGGCTGAATCTGTTGGTGAGGGAGATGGAAGATGGATACTCCTTAGTTAAATATTTGACTGTGCTACAGCCTTCACAGATTTGTAAACAGGGAATGAAGGAGTGTGTCAGAAATCCTCTGCATTTCTTGTACGGAGGTTAGTAGAAGGTAATTTACTAGAAATTTATGCCATCTACTGCATTTTTCCTTTGAGCTCTTCAGAATCTCATACCAGAATTATTTCACTGTACTGTTACTACTCCTGCTGGCACATGGTAATTTCTAGGATATCTACTCATGGATGACAACCTTAACGTGCCAAGTGCTGTACAAACACCAGCAATCAGTAGATGGGGTTATAATAAATATATCCTCACAGATCAGAAAATATAACTGGAAGGGTTTTAAACCAGGCCCTTCCACCCTGAAATATGAGTCTGACAGCACAAGGACTGACTGGTCAAAAAGGAGCTGAAAGCAGGTGATGCAGGGTGGGTTGTGCAGCTGAAGGAATGGCTGCTAAGCTGCAAGTGCATCCATCCCCCACAGGGATGTGTCAAACTCCATCATGCTGGTGGAAATCAAATCATGTCAGCTCGAAGACAAGGAGGTTGGTGTGCCTACTGCTGTCTCTATCCAGCTTCAGTTTCCATTTTGACTTCAGTCTTGCTGTCTGCATTAAGTAGAAGGCTATAATTTATCTCCCATGTGGCTACAAATTCACCTGCAGAATTGTTCTCACACTTGTTCTCCATCTCCTTTTCATTTTGCTTCTATTCCTGCAGTCCTCCTTCCTTCATCCCACCCAGATGCACCCCATGATTGCTATTGAAGGAAGGCAAATTGATGTGTTATTGCATAGATGGGCTCTGAGAACTACTGCCAACACTTGCCTCAGTGTGTGTTTCCGCTGCTTGGGACAGTCCTCTCCCTTTCCTCCTCCTGCACTGGTGAGAAGCCAGGGAGGCTGTAGCAAACAGAAGGGTGTTATTTTGAGCTGGAGTAGTTTTGAAATACTTGGCATGTCCAGCCAGAAGTGACTGCAGGTGTGTGGTATGGTGTGCCATGTGAAAGCCAGTGAAATTCTGCTGAAATCCCGGAGGTTTCTGCCCTAGAGATCACCTCAAATGGTGGTGTCCCAGCTCCTGGAGCCTCTCCCATCCTCCAACAGCATGTTTGCTGTGCTGAGGTCCCTGTAGGAAAGGTGTGGGGATTTTGCTGCCATCATTATAACCAGGGCTTGATGGCACAGACTGTCACTAACGCTAATGCTGCACAGGCTGGTGTTTTGGCTCTATCTATAATCAGGTTGGATGGAGGTAGTTTCTGCTGCCTCTGCAGTCTGACGTTCTCTTTCAGGATGGGACGAGGATGACTCAGCCTCTTTCTCAACTGAATTTCTAAGAAGTCTTTAAACTAGCTTGAGAAAGGTTCCCAAATTCAAAGTTCATTTAAGCTGAGCAGCATACCCCTTTGGGAAGATCCTCACTGAAGTAAAGGCTGCTAATTTCCATGGAAATATCTGTGAACAAGATCTCCCCCAAGGTCCCTGCTTCTTTGTCAGCAAGCATCAGAAGCTTGTAGTGAAGCCTAGTATTAGATTTCATTACTTGTACTAAATACACCCCAGAGCATTTATTAATGTACTGTAAAGCAAAAGGAAAAATTAAAAATAAACTATGCTTGTCAAAGAAATAAAGTGCCTCTTACACTGCATGATCCTAGCTTTTTTTTCTTGATAATTGCCCGTGTTCATTTGCCATTAATTCAGTGCATGAAAGAATTGCAGTAAGGTTTGCAAGATGTTAGAACAGTTTAATGGTGCTTTTCTTTAAAGAACAAAGAACAGCACCTTCATTTACTGTAAATGGAGAGCCAAGGACAGAAGCCCTCAAGCCTTTTACATCAGGATTTCAATAGCATAGGTGATTTAAAGAAAAGATTGTAAGTGCTCTGTCCACTACACACTCCTTCACCTTTTGAATTAGAAGCAGTCCTCAAAAATTAGAAGCAGTCCTCAAAAAGTTTAGTGACCTCTCTCCAGGTCAAACAGATCTTCTCTCTGATTGGTTAACCTGTTTTTGCTTCTGAAATGGAAGCTTCCAAATTGTAACATTTTCAGGTTCCTTCTTGGTAAAACATCTCTTCTCTCATTCTGTCAAGAAAGAAACCAGAAGAAAATAAGGATAAGTTCAAACCTAACAGCTGGAGACTGTATTCAGAGATGGCTGTCTGCTTCCCTAACATAGCATCTTTAGATTTGAGCCTTTACAGAAATCAGAAATGCATTTTAAATTTAATCAAGCTATTATTGTCTCAAACCGTGGAACAGAACTGCACTTGCTTATCTTTTCCTCAATATCTCCATCTGATAGGAATGCAGGAAGAATTGCCTCCAATCTCATTAATGCACTAAGGCCCATTCAGTTGTATTGTTTTCCCAAAGGAAAATTAGGGAAATTAAAAAACAAAAAAAAGAGTTATTGTGGGAATGTTGCCAATACATGCAGATAGAATTCAAAGAACAAGCATCATTCCTGCATAGTAGCTGTTGGGGTTTTTTTTGCTTTTGTTCAAAACAGACTTGCTTCTCATTTCTGTACTCCGGGGAAAGAGGCATTTGCAACTAACAATGTTTGCAAGTAGAAGAATAATTAGGAAGAACAACAGCATATATGTCAGAACTAGTATTGCATTTTAAGCTTTTTCTCTGTGGTTTTGGGTTCTTTTGTCCTGACCTAATGGGATGTGATTCTCAGATGTAAATGATATGAAACAGAGGTTGTTTATGGAGCAACTGCTTTCCAGAAGATGCTTGCATGCTAAAATGCTGCTCCACTGGTTGACTTTGAACAATTAAGGAAAATAATAACTTATCCTATTCATAAAGATAAGTCTGAATGAAAATCTGTGATTCAAATACACTGTCAACTCTGTTTTTTTTTTTCTGCCAGCTGAACTTCTATTGAAGTAAAAATGGTGCTTTACCCTGATTTTACATAGGTATCACTGGATAAACTTGGGGAAATCCTCATCCCTAATTTTTCCACCTGCACAAGATCATCCTCCGTTTTTGAACCCTTTTCAGTACTTTAAAAACATGTTTTCAAGAACAGTGTTACCTGTATTTCTTACAGAACAATTTTCATCAGTAATCATGAAAGTACTTAAATAACGGTGGAAAAATTATGTAGGAAAACTGATGTGGAGAAGGCATCCCCAGGTGATGCCAAGGCCAGAGACAGAAAATGATCCTGGGGACAGCCTTGGTCTAGTAAACTGCCCTGTTGAGGTACAGCTTGATGCCTTTCTGACCAAGGAAAAAGTTATCCCCATGCAGGCCCCTTCAGCCTCCCTAAAATAAGTAGGACTGATATTCCCAGTGGTCTGATATCCCTGAATTGATGGACAAAACAAAGGACAAACAGACCTTGTGGACAAGGGCAATCTGTCACAGGTCATCTCACCTGACAGAGGAGGAATGGTGTCAAGTTTTGGTCCTCAGGAGTCAAGACTGAAGATTCTTGTTTGCTGAAGATTCCTGTTTTGACATCTAACCACCCTTCCCCATGCCTCAGTTTCCCTCTTATTTTCCTCCTTTGACACTTTGCCTTTTGGAGTCTGCTTTAACATAATTTGTTTCAGCAGAAACCTGCTCCATGTTTTTCACATGGTGCCTCACAGGCTGAGATCCTGAGGCAACTGCAGCTGATAAAAATAATAAAAGCCTTTGAGAAAGGGTAGAAAATTTGTTTCCCTTGTACCAAGATGCTTCTTGTTAAACCCTGAACTCTTTTTACCTATGGGTATGAATGAGGCTTGATATTTCTAGTCACAGCTCTCTTGAGAGGAATATGGGCAATAGCTATTGTAAAATACTGGTACCTCAGCAACAGAGTAAGCTCAGTCCCTTTCCAGCCTTCTGTATTTCAAAAAAAAAAAAAAAAATTAGAGTTCTGAGAGGTTAAGAGGAACTTTTATTCTCCTTCACAGAATATCTTATGCATTCATTCTATGATCTGACACTCCAGATGGGAACAGAGAGAATAGAAGGTCGGACAATCATGCCTGTATATTTAAGACAAAGTAATAGGATTTTTAAATGTTTTCTTTTCTGGTAAATCAAATACATTAATTTTATTTTGTTTTTTCTAATTATATCTGCTAGTTCAGCTGGAGAAAGAGGTCTGCATTGGGTTACAATGCTGGCAAAATAAACAGCTTTCCTGCAGTGTGTATCCAAATGTGATACTCCTGCCCCAAAGAGGGAAAGGACTCTAAACCGAGGGAGGAAATATGAACAATTGGGTCTGATTAAGAAGAAACAGAATTTTCCTAGTCTTGATTTGAATCTGGGACCCAATTAAAAACAGGTTCATTTTGGGAAGAGTTAAAATGCTCCCATTGCCACATGCCCAGTGGCACTGGAATGAGGAGGTTTCCAGGGAATGGGTTTTTTTCTCTGTATTATGGTTGCAAAACCAATGCCAGTCCACACAAGAGGTATTGGGAAGGAAGAAAGCATGCACATGCTATGGTTGAACTATTCAGCTTAAGTAAATGATGGTCCCAGCTTGCTCACCTGTCCCCCTTCAGAAAGGAAAGGTTATTTTTTTGCCTCTATCGCAAAATTTTTCGCTGCTGTATTTTGTTCAGGAAACATAATCCTACATTCACCCCTCAGTTGCGGGGGAAGATGCAAGACAGGACACAGCAAGAAAGGAGCAGCATAGTCTGTAGGCTGCTCCTGGTGGTTTGTGTTCACTTGAGAAGTAAATTATTACTGATACAAATTTCATACAACAGTCACAGCTGTATTGTGCACCTTCTCTACCTCATTTAGCGTGGATGTGAGCTCCTAAATGAAAACACTTGAACAGTTGCCACTCCTATTCCCAGCCCACCTGGGGTGAGATGTCCAAGAGACAGAGTGTTTCCATTCCACTAGATTGCACAACAGGGAGTTGGGTTGCCATGGCCAGGGAGCTGGCTTTCCACAAGATCAGCATCTCTTTCTTACTGGGAAGAGTCTCTGAGTATGATCTGGGGGTGGTTGTGTTTTATCTGGGACTGGGGGTGTTGGGGAAGCTGTGAAGGGCAGGAGGGGAGCTCTGGCACTTGTTGCACATGTCCCCTGACAGTGGTCCAAGTGTTGTGAGGAGGACACAGTGACTATTTTCTACCCAAGGCTTGGATCAGAACAGCTCTGGCTGGCTGGCTGATGTCCCACAGCCCTCCAGCAGCACTGAAAGCTGTGTCCCATGGGGACTGGGGTGACAGCATTGCAAAACCCAGGAACAAGAGTGATTCACACTGTGGGAAGTGACTTCCTACAGTGAGACTGCATTTGCTCTAGACAAGGATAGGCTTTGCTTGTCAAATTTATCCTAATCTCATGTTACCACAGCCTGTATAAAATCGTGCTTCGCATGAGTCCTTCTGGAAGAGCTTTATGGTTTCCAAAGTTAATTTGTGGTTGGCAATTTAATAGTCTCGCATAACTGCAAGCATATTCTTGATTTTCCTGCCTTAGAGTCAGCTTATGACTTTCACTACCTAAAGCAGAGACAAAATTGTATGTCTTATGCTTTTTGGAGGTTGGATGCTGCTGAGACATATATTTCCAAACTGATCCAGATCACATTTTTTCTTTTCAGACCAAACAATTTCTCCCCATGTCCTTGCAAGCAGCCAGCAATATAAAACCCAACACCAAAAAAAAGTCTGAAACCAACGCCACCTATTTGCACTATGCCAATAAATTAGGCAGGCTGAAGCCATTTGTCAAAAAGATATTTGTTTGAATAAAATTCACTTTGTGTGGAGAGGATGGTTGGGAGTTTAGTACTTGCTAAATGATTAATCAGCCCATGATTTTTTAAAAATACAATGGAAAAACAACAAGCACAAAATGAGGCTTTCAGCTAATGTGGCTTGGGCATTTGAAGAACATTTAATTATGTCATCCTTTGATCAACATTTGCAGCCTTTAAATACAGACAGAGAAAAAGAGTTTCAGTGGGGTGGCTAATAACCTCCTCATCTACTGATACACGTTATTAAAAGAGGAAAACCCGTACAATTTTATGGCTTATTCTTCTCAGAATGGAAAACACTCTCACTTCTTTGTCTCTTAAATCCCTTGAGGGTTCCACGTAATTCTTGTGGGCACAGAAAGCTGTAAGAAAACCAAAAGTGAGTACGGTTTTAGTCTCTGACAGAGCCACTAACACCTACCATCCTGCTGAGTGGCAGAAGCAGGCTCTGGGAGACCTGGTAGAGAGCATTTGGCATAATCATATCTTCCTCTGGGAAGCTTGGGGGGTTTCATGGCCCCCTGGGTTATCTAATTTGTCTAAGGGTAGAGTTTCCACTTAGCAAACTGGATCACTAGGCAGCTCAATGTTATTTCCAGCTTCAAAGTACTGCTCCCAAGACAGACACTCCTCTCAAAACAACAATTAGTCTTTAAGGAAATAGCAGGGAATCCATCTTTATGGCACCCATGGAGAACCCATCTGCACCTATCTTCCTAGGTAAACAGCAATATCTCCTGGTGCAGGGTAATACCAATTTGAGACACAATTATGAGTAAGGTGATACTTGTATTTACCCTTTCTACCAGATTTGAAGTAGATCTGTACCTTCTCCCAGGCTTGTGGAGCTGGGGCATGAGTCTCTGTAGCAGGGCCATTTGTTACCCCTACAAATGACTTAGTAGGTGAGGTGCTTGTTAAACATATGGGCCTTGTCAGTATCCCAATAATTCTGCATGCCATTGGTCTTGCTTCTCACAGGATCTTTTTGCTTACTCTACGTGTCACATTCAGTACTCTGACAGAATTGACAACGAGAAGATTGCAACACTCTAAATTCAGTCCATAAGTATTTGGAGACTGGAGGCTGACAATGTTACAGGTAAGATTCATGATTTTCTAGAAAGTGCTCACCTGAGAAATGAAAATGGTTGTATCTCATCTTGTCATCAGCTGGAACAGAATGCCTCTGCTGTTATGCTAAAGATGTCATGTCTAAGACTTACAACGTGTGGTCTGATTGTATTTTCAGCCTTTTTTTAAAATTTAGTTTCAAGAGACTTCAATCTGAACCTACTTTGTAGAGTTACAGGCAAAATTTAGATTATTACTCTTTATGGACAGTTCGCAGGTGGTGTTGACTGTGGCACAAGATCTTTCACTACTTAAGAACACAGAACAGAGAGGTTCCCATGGGAACCTGGGTGGCATCCGAAACAGCCTCATATTTCAATATTTGACATTTTTATGGTACTAAGTTCACAGAGAACATTATAAACACTTGCTATAGCCAAAGCCGATTCAGGACTTAGATGAAAAAAATTCCTATGTCCACTTTATAGGAAGATAAAGTGAGTTTGAAAGAGGTTAAATAATCTGCACAGAGCTTGAGAATAAATCAAGGGCAGAACCTGAGAGGAGGCCCTGGGGTGCTGACACCTATTCTTGAAAGACAAACATGCATTAAAAATAAGGAGCAGTAAATCAGGCAGTGCTTCCTAGTTCTCTTGATTAAGGAAACTATTTGTACAAGCCATCTTCTAGGAATTTATGGCTGATTCCTGTTTCCCCTAATGTGTATGGAAAAGCTAGTTCCACTCTGAGTAGCAATTAAATGGCATGAAACATCAAAGTGTAAAAAGTCAGAGAGAATGCTTGATTTGATAAAAACCCCGTGACTTCTTGGTATAATTAAGAATGTCATGAGGAGTATTCACTTGTGTATTGATTTTATTTTTTTAATTTTCAGAAGTATATTTTCATAAGCCCTTTGAGCTACTCAGCATGCTGCGATTTTTGTTAATTTCCTCTTTACCAGGTTTATCAGCCTTAATTATAGCTGAAAGCGATCTTTGTCTCAAGAAGATGAAAACCCTTTGTGAAAATTCACTGATGCAGTTTGTTTCCAAACTCAGATATATTTCCTAATTAGTTCCTTGTTGTAATAGGTTGCATAATTAATGAAAACACAGGGAGATATTCAAAGTAATAATTTTCTTTGAACAAATGTATATGAAAAGGAGAAAACTAAACTATTACTTTAATTAACCTGCTTTGAAAGGCACTGTCAATATCAAGCTGAGTGTTAGCCCTTTTTGGCTGTGTGATATTTTATATCTTACCTGGCTGTTAATCTGTTTAGCCTAAAGACCTGACACCTCCCTCTTATTTCATGAAGCTAAGCAGGGTCAGGCTTAATTAACACTGTACTTGGGTGGGAAATCTTCATGGGAAATCCCACATTTCTGTTTGTTCTGATACTTCTGTGATGCCTGTTTCATGACTGGCTGTAATGACACGGGCCTGTGCCACCAGGCTCCAGTGACACTTTTCCACTCTTCACTTGCAGCTGTCCTGGGTGCCACCAGCTCAGCAATCTGGCAGGAAACTGGCAGTGGAGAAACTAAGAAATAAACACATCTGGGTGTGTCTGTGCCCACCTGGAGGTGACTTTGCAGTGGTGGGGCTGGTCTCTTGCCATGTCACCATGGGACCACCTCTGCTGATGCTGGGCCACCCTCCAGGTGGGAGATGCATCCACTGTTTGTTCCCTGAGACTGATTGATGTTCCGTGCATTGTGGGACAGAACAGGGATGTGTACTGATGTGCTGGTGGGATGACTGATCTTTTCTTGGTCAAGCTTCAACTCAGTTCCAAGGTTTCCCCTTGTTTGGAGTCCTTCCTGGATGACATTAGTCCATTTCTCTTCATTATCTCAGATTCATTATCTCAGATCTGCTGAGGCAATAGTTCAAGATTCAGTACTTCAAGATTTGCTGCTGTCCACAGAACACATGTTGTTTCAGGAGACAGACTGAGACTGTGGTTAAAGAAAGCTTGGGGCTTTCAACTCTTTTGTCTGCCAGGGGTGTGCTTGAAGTGAAGACACCCCATTTCTAAGTTAGTCCCTATTCCAGGATGTGCTCTAAAAAACATCAGCCTGCTTCTCAGGGTTCTTTCAAGGCACTGCTGTTTCCTACTGCAAAATATCACAAGACTGATCAAACAGTGTCCAGCAAAAGCAGATGGGTGACTTTAAGAGCTAAAACACAGCCATTGGAGACCCCATCCTCCCTTTTGCAGCAGAACAAATTTCTCTCTACTCAAGGGGGCAGCCTGGCAGGTGCTTGGGAGAGGGGTGCTGTTGCCCCAGGCTGAGGGAGATCCTGAAACTTCCTTGAGATCCAGCAAGGCTAAACCCTTCTCCCCCTGCAGTGTGCAAACCTACTGGAAGTATCATGAGCTTTTCTTGGATGTGGTATAGGGAATCTCTGGGCAAAAAAGAACATCTGTGGCTCCCTGCTCTTGATTCTTTGACCTCCAAAGGTCAGCGCTGACATTTGATTTAATGCCGGGCCTTTGTGCTGCCTCTATTACATTTATATCGCTGAGGCACCGTCCGTGGGACAGCGGCTACACACATTAGCCAAGGTCTGCAAGTGACAGATAAATCTGTTCTGCTTTCAGATAATGCAGCACCCCCTTGGTTTTGCACAAATGAGAAAAGGGAAAGGAATAGCACTGCATATTTTGTCCTGACCTGTTGTATAAAGCAGGCCTGCTCTCTGCCACACAAACATAAAGGACATGTAAAACAAAATAGAAGGGAAAATCTAGCCAGCAGCCTCCTCCCTTTCTCCACTACAAAGGACTTTTCTCTTCCCCAAACACCAGGGCACAATTCTTGATTGATAGCTAAATAAAGGAAGACTTGATAGGAAGTGACTTTGAGGTAGTCAACTTACTTGGAAGGTTTTGTATTGTAAGAATTTATGAACAGTGGAAGGGAAACAAATGCATGGTTGCATTTAGATTCTGAATTCCCCATTGCTATGCTGACATTAAATTTTCAGGATGTTTTTGCGTACATAAAACACAACAGCTGTCCTATGGGAGGTATAATTACAATTAAAAAAAAGGAAAGAAAATAAGCTGTGAGCATATAGTCAACTCTTGAGGGAGGGATCCAATATCTCAGGCAAATTACAGAATCAAAGCTGCCTGAAATCTTTTAAGGCACAGCTCAGCAAGCAGTCAGGGAGGAAAGGCCAGAGCAGAAGTTTCTAAAACTAAAATGCTAGGAAGAAAAAGTAGTAGCAGAAGTGGGTATAAATATCCAGAAAGGGCAGAAAGATATCTAGTGTTCACCCTTTGAAAGGGACCAAAGACTGGAAGCCCAAGTTCCCCATAGCAGGTGCAGCCAGATTTAAAATGAGCAGGAGGAGATGGTTCTTCACAGAACTTGTGGTAGTCCTGTATAATTCATATCCTGGGGATAGTCTGGGTGCAGACACACAGAGGTTCAAAGGAAGACTAGAGAAATACTTGGAAAAGGGAAATCTTTGGACCTTTTAAACACACGGGCCACAGGAGGCTAAGAGAAAGCATCATACCTAATTGTACAGTTTTACTTTTCCCTAAAGACTTGTGTGTTCAGTAGTGTCACATAGTGTGGCCATTCCTGTGGTTTTTTGCCAAAGTTGATTGACCTTTAGCAAGATAAGAACCTGGAATTTGTGTTCATTGCCATTGTAAAGAAAAGAGCAAACATCTGTTCAAATATCAGCCCTTCCCATCTTCCCAATGTTCCCAGTGTTAATAACATGGCACATACTATCTCTATTTGTGAAACTTTTAAAATTGCTAGAATCAGATTAAAAAAACCCCATTTTTTCCTTCCCTTTTTTTTTTTTCTTCTCGGTAAAACTGTTAACTCCTCTGAAAGGTCACCACTTAGATGTGACTAGCACAGCACACAATAGATAATGTGCTTTTCCTAGGTGGTAGGACTGAAACAAAGGAGGAGAAGGGCTGCGGGCAAGGCTGCAAGACAAGAGACAGGTATAATGGCTCTCAGTTCTCCATCCCCACATGGGATTAGGGACATACACCTTGAATGAGGATCTGAAATCCCCAAATTTGGAGTCTGGCAATGTTTGGATCTCATTTTTGCATCCTTCACAATCCTAAACAGACTTACAGACATAGAAAAATAGACTCAACCCACTTGGCAGCATCTCAAATTCATCAGGAAGAACTAGACAGCACATATTAAAGCCCCAGCAAAGGCTACTCTGCTGTCTGAGCGGCACTCACTTGCTTTGAGATTGTCTGATTCATGTTTCTGTTCCTGAGCAGGGATCATCCCCTCTGTGCTGTGGTCCCTGATCTCCAGCCAGCCCTACAGAGGCAGGACAAGACAGCAGGATGGCTGCATCCTGACCGCTGGAAATCCAAAGAAAAGGAGTGGTGGACTTTGGCCAGTTGGTCCCTGAGCAGCAGAGACTCCTGGGTGGCTCTGCAGAGACCAACTTCTGTCCATCCAACTTTGTTATTGTTTTGAGTCCTTTCCTCCCAAAGGCCATGCGTAGCACCTTGGGGCCCTGGACAGCCATCCTGTGTCTGTTGAAAAGTGAAGTGTCTGGTGAAGAGCTACATCTTCAGGGAAAGGACTTTTGTGAAGCCAGGATCCAGGCATATCACTGGCACCAGAGAGGATGGCCAGTGGACCTGTCCCTCCCCTCTGGCCTGCTTCTCTCACCTTAAGCTGAAAACCCTTCTCAGCAGAGACCATGGCTGCACCGTGTGTTTGTGGATTGTCTGACTCAACAGGACTCTCCTCTCGATGCATTCTTTCAAAGCAAGAAACAATAATGGTGGCTTTGTTCTGGTATTTAATTAGATAGTGTCTTCCAATCCTTATTGCAACCTCCAGCTGTGTAGAGTGTAGGGCCAGGAGAGATGATTAGATTATCTGGTTTAACCACCCATAAAACATAGGACACAGAATTTCATTCTCCATCACAGCGCAAATAATAAATAGAATAGTCCAAGACAAACTCTAATATCCAATTTTTAATATCAACTACAGTATGCATGTAGAGGGAGACATTAAACAAACCCCTGTGTCTACCAATCTACAAGCCCCCTGGCAGTACTTACATATTTCTTATTGCTCACTAGCTTATTTACTGCAAAGGAACAAAGTTAATGCTGAGCTCTGAAGCATTTCTAATGTGAACCAATTTTGCCCTGCGGTTTCATAATGAGCTCCACCCTTCATCCACCTCTGCTCCCCCTTCTTTCTACTTTCCCTTATTTAATTTAAAAATAAAGTGAAAATATGCCTCTTCTATGAAGCAAAATTCAGATTAATTTCCTTTAAACGCTGTTTTGTGCCCAGAGTAGTAGCTTGAAACCAGCCCTGTGAATCACAGGTTTGATTACTCTGATAGGGCAGGAAAGTGTCTTACTTAAGAGATAGGAATGAAAAAATATGTTAGCAGGATTGAGTTATTTTTTTTCTTCAGGAAGAAGGAGAAAGACAGAGCTTTATGGGGAAACTCTATTAAAGTCATCAAATTTCCTTTGCTTAAGGTCAAAAACTGTGCAATACCACTGGAATAATATAATTGTAGAAAATTTCTGTGTGGCCTTTTTGTTTTTCTTTTTCTTTTCTTTCTCTTTTTCCCCTCGTCATGTTTATGCCTGGGGGCTTTTTATTTGATCACTGTTCTATTAATGCCTTGAATCAATGAATGAGCAACTATCTACCAAGTAAAACAACAAGTAAAAAGGTGGGGAGCAGAAGAAAATAGATGATGTGGACAAACCACATGCTGTGAGAAACCACACTGACTTACCTGTGAGCCCTGGAGACAGCTTGGCAAGGGACGTGGTGAAATGACTGGGAATAGAGTAAAGCACATGAGGAGATGGCATGTGGAGTTGTGTAAAAAATCAAATCTGTCCTTCCCTTTTCCCAACATATTTTATCTCTTCAGCGTGTCATTTGCTGCCTGCAGATAGTATATGCAAAGTGCTTTACCCTGAGGTTGGGATTTGGTGACAACTGTCATGTTTTGCCAATCAGGACTGAAGAAACTTGGGTGTAATCAGGGCCTGAAAGCAGCCCACCACGGGCACTTTGAGGTATCTGAGCTCGTTAGCTGTAGGACTAATGAGCCAGAGAAAATAAATTCATATGCAAAAGGAATTTAGTTAGTCATTACACTTACTACAGTGAGTTTAAAAATTTGTCCCTGGTCTGTCATTCACAGCAGCCCCCTAATTCTTGCATTCACATTGCTTTTCAGCAATGTCTCCTTCTGTATCTCAGGGAAATTCATTTCACATCAATTTCTCAGCTTTTCAATGTGTAAAACGGGAGGCAATACTTATCTTGTTGCAGCTAAAATTTATAATTAGCACCTTAAAAGCCCTATGGAGGGTCTATGTATGATTTATTTTCAATAAAGAGTAATACAAAATGAGTTAGGGCTTGGTCTGCAATAGCCTTCCATTTAAAGCAATTTCATATGGAATTGTAGCATTCCACACCAGTAGAACTGGACGCTTCTCAATCTACATGTATGGATTTATATTTGCTTAAAAAATGTAATTTTTTTAAAAAACGGGATATCTTAGGGGATTAAGCAGGATTAGGCCTTCCTTTTGCTAGGTGTTGTACAAGCATATGACAGTGACCTTTTTTTGCTGGAGTTTACAACTTTGAACTTTGATCCCAGCAATTTCAGAAGTGCAGAGATAAGCATTAATTTAAGTACTTTCAATGCCATCATATTCAGGGAAACAACCATGGGCTTAGCTTCCCAGTAGTTATATAATCACAGGCTAAGTTTTGCTGTTACAAAAAACAGTTTCAGAGTCTCCTTTAGAGGATGAGGGTAGAAAGACTTCAAAACCTTGCCCATAATGTGAAATTTGGAGTGAAAAACAGACTTTCAGCTGACCTGTGCTGATGGAGCTCATGCGTAGAGCACACACTTCTGTGTGTGGATGGTCAAGTCCCTACTTGCATGACCTTGGGGCCAGTTTGCACGTCCTATGTCCCTCAATCTGTTTCAGGATGCTTCACCTCTGGGTTCATTACAGAGGCAGCTTAAAAGTCACAGAAAGGTGCTGCCTTTGCTATGAGGGGGAACAACAGGAGGAGAAGAATTTCCCCAGACTGATAGCTAGATTTGCTGCAAGTGAATTTAGGGCTTTGAGTAGTTCAGTGGTAGGGGGCAAGGAACAGAGGAAAGGAAAGGGAAAAAATTTGTTCATATCTTTTTTAAGCTCTTTGGCTGTAAAAAAAGAAAAAAACACTTGCAGAACCTGAATTAGGAAAAAACCCCACATGACTTGTTAATACAAAAAATACCCCCATTTATTTCAAATCACGTGCATACAATGTAGTACTTTCCACTACAGCTTCAGGATTAGCATCAATTACCATGTGAGCAAGGCAGGACAATCAAGTCATTTAGGACTGTATCCTCAGGGGTACTCAGAGCTGTATGATTCAACTTCTGATCTTTGCCTTTCCCCTCAGTATTCTCTTCAGTTTTAAAGCTGTTTTCTTTTTTTTGATATTGAATTCATCAATTCGAAAGTGTAACACAGAGGAACCACTGGCTCTGCACCCTTGGACCAGTGGGGGCTGTGAGCTCCCTCCACAACTGCTGAGTGTTCATGCCTGGCACCTGGGGTCCTGCGTGCTGGCACCAGCTTGCTAACTGAAAAGAGGAGCTTTTCTAGGCTGGGGTGCACTAAGTTCTGCTCTTCCATGGGGACAGAGTATCCACTTTTTCTGGGAGTAAAATGAATGCAAGACACTCCATTTATGGGTACAATGCTCTTGCTTTTCATGGGGAGAAAAGGACAAAAGTAATTAAAAACCAACAAAATTGGTAAAAGTTTAATTTGGCATAGAAAAGAGAAAGAAACCCTTTTGGCTATAGGATACATTGTAGTGGGTTGGAGACTGCTTCCATCAATTGCCAGGGAGAGTTTCTGGGTGTGGATATTAGTGGAAAGGGAAGGTTATCTGTGGGGCACCGGGTCTTAAATTCCTAACAGGCTCCCTTGCCTGTCCCCTTTGCTCTTTCCCCAGCAGCACAGTGCAAGATGCTCTCCTCCCACCTCTGTTTTACAGTGCTAATCCCTGCCTTCCTTCAACACCCTTAACTCAATGCAATCTCAACCTTTGGAAACTGCATTCTTAGAAAGAACAGACGGAGAACTCGGGGACGACAGTCTCCCAGAGTCCCCTGTCAAGGTCTGTGCAAAGTCCTGGTAGCTTCTTCTTTAAATAGATGCTGGCAAATTACAGCAGTGTCATTTGGTCTTCTGCTTAACAAGCTGCGTTCACCGTTTCTTACTGTCAGCTCTATTTTCCCAGGGTTTGTCAGTTGTCAGATATCTGCCAAAAGGAGCAGATGAAATCTCAGCCCTCAGGGGAGACCTTGCTCCCTCACTTCCCTTGAAATCCTTTCCCCACTCAATTCTCTTTTTGGCCACTCTTTATTTACAAATCAAATTCAGCTGAAATTGGGTTTGAGGAATTGGCCTCTTTCTTTGCTCTGGTTATGAATAAAGCAGAGCGTGGGCCTTTCAGTTTTAGATGCCTCTCATTTTTTTTCTGTCACATAAAAAATGACTCCAAACTGGATTTAAAAGAAAAGGATCACTGATAAGTCAGTTCTGGATAAGCAGCAGTATTTATGGCTCTATTGATAAATGGTAATTCATCAGCGGGCTGGCAAACACATGGTTAAAACACATCAGCTTGCTTGAGCATCATTATTATTTCATAAGATGCTCTGGTTATTGAGACTGAGGTAATTAATAGGCCAAGCAGAGCCTGCAGAGTCAAGCCTGATGGATGGAACATGCAGGATACGTCTGAAAGCTTCTTCAGCCCCTAAATCCCTCTCAGGATTAGGGCAATTCCAAGCAGTAACTTTCTGATCTAGAGTTTCTATAAAAAATGGTTAATAAGATCTTCTGTCCCCCTGGAGGAGAGATTTTGAATCTTTAAATAAATTAATAAAAGGATATTCAATATCTCAAACTATTAAGCATCAAAATTCGTAAGTGCCAGAAAATTAAGTATTATTAATTTAGATGAATTTGGACAGATTTAGCTCATATTCATAGTTTGTTTAAAAAATGTAGAATCTACATTATTTTCTTTGGTATCTAGTACTCTGTTTTCTGAGATTAGAGCAAAATATATTCCTGTAAACTGAGAGATAACGAGGATTGAGGGCATAGGTTATGACACAGTGGTGAGAGAGTCAGAGTTAAGTGGGTTAATCTGAAGTTAATAGAGTTAATCTGAAGTCTAGTCACTATTTTGACAAAATTCTCTGAAAGATGTAAAACATGGAGGAAAGGTTAGCATTCCTGTGGAGAATGAGCATGTAGGAAATGGAAATCATTACATCTGAGGTGGTAGCAAGAATTCAGAACTCAATATGATTGAGCTTTGGGACATCTGGCACTCTCTCTCTTGAGAAAAGAAGTTTTGGCACAGGAAATGCACTCATGGACCTGTAAAGGAAGAGAGGGTTCCAGTGCCAAGTAGGCAGCTACTGACACACATGGTGCCCAAAAGAGGGTGGGCAGAGAGAGGGAAGAGAGCAGGCAGCAGGGAATTACTCTAACCTTGAAGATATGGAAAGCATTAGGGCAAATCTGAAGGAAAGAATAATTAAAAGATGTAGAGATAAATGTGAACATATTACAAAAGGTATCAGGGTCTATTGGATGTGGATGTTGCAGAGTACTGGGATCTATCTGTCCAGCCTGCTTTGGTTCTAAACCAGAGAAATTCAGTGGAACTAATCTACCTAAATTGCAGGAAAATGCTGGGTTCAGGGCTGTGTGGGACATGAGAAGGTAAGCCAGAGAGGATGAATAGGTGAATTACAGGTGGATAAAGTAACTGATGAGACAAATCATGCTGGAAGAGGAGCTAATTGAGTTGGACTGAAGTTTTTAAAGGATCATTCTGGGGAGTGAACACATTTGATATTTTCCATAATGACCTTGGCACAAAGAGTGGGTCTTTGCTGGTGAAACACAGATGAAAAGCTTTGCCAGTGTGGAGGAAGCCTGAATTGGCACTTTGGAACAATCAGACTGGAATAATATAATGGGATGAAATATAATTGCCCAGATTGCCAGGTCATGTGTACTAATGAAAGGCATTTCTGCTTTGGATGGATCCACTGGGGAGGACACCAGCAGGAAATGAGAGGGAAGGAGAAAGGCCTGGCTGTCTTAATTGCAGGATCTCTACAAGCCAGCAATGAGATGTGCTATAAAAATGCAAATAAAATCCAATCAGGCAAGATTTTCCCAACACCTTCTCCATTTTTTTTTTTTTTTTGAGACAATTAGCAGACAACCCAATGAGGACCCTTATCTAGAGCATCCCAGGTGCTAAGGAGGAGAGAAGAACTCAAACAGATGAGGTCTGCACAGGTGACCACAGGAACACAGTCTGTTTTACAAGAGGAAAAGGGAGAGTCTTGTGGTCTTATCCTCAGAAAGCAAAAGATGTAAGATGTGACTTCCTGCAGTTGTGATTTTCAAATATCCCACTCACATGAGTACTCCAAGTAATTTTCTATAAAATAAAATCACTGCAGTGCAAAGAATTGTCATATAACAGACACTGTTGTCCAAACCAAGTGAACAATGAGGTCTATATGTGTTAGACTAGCACATAGCCGGTGCCCAGAACTGAACTATGAGGAAAATGATAATGAACATGGGAGGTACCTGCTGTCTTTTCTTCAGGTAACTCAATCACAGTGATGAGAATAACCCCTTGGTTGTTTCTGTTAAAAATGTAGCAGAATAAAGCAGCTGTGTATATAGCTTGAGACCTGCGAGGTCCATTTTTGCTGGGATTCTGGATCTATCTCTTCTCCCAGGAGTCTGACTCTTGGAAAAATTTCAAAACAAGACAGTAAAAAGCTTACCAGAATCAATACATTCTTGGCCTGTGCTTGGGTCACACTTCACTTCACAGGACTGTGTTCAATCGCTGGTTAAATAGTATAAAAGAACTATGTCTGCTCCTTTTTTAATGCACAAATCACAACCTAACCACGATTCTGGAACGGCAGCTGATGCCACCATTTATCGGGGAAGCCACATACAATTTTCAAGTCAGATCTAGCAAATCATAACTCCAAACCAGATCTAATTCCTTGCTTGTTCCTGTGCCAGTTTGTGAGGCAACCAGGTGTCCAGGTTCTCATTGGCCACTGCCAATGTGCCAGCAAACTCTGTCTCCTGGGAAGGGGAATTGGAGTGGAAGGCAGATTTAATCTTCTCCAGGGCACCTCCCCTGGTATTTTATGGACCTCTCATAATTTTGTCCCACAGTAATTCCCAAACCGGTACAAAGCAAAAAGAAAATAAAGTTTTCCGAATCAAAATGGATCACTTGGGTCCAAAGAGCACCGTAAGCAGTAGCTCCCTGTACATGTGCATATGAAAAAAAAAGAGATTATGACTGTGCTGTTATTAATGTGAATTGTTTGGTAGAGGTAGGAAGAGCTAACTGAAATGAATGTTCTGTTTAAACAAACCAGAGGAAACTTCTTGCCACTGTCTGGTTTCACACTTGATGTATTTTCTTTTGAATGTGCAGAGTAAGTAGATTTTTAGGGTGTTCAGAATCTTTTTCCCTGAAAAGAAACACCTAGTCCCGTACTCAAACCTTGTCATCACTGTAAAAATACAAATGTGTCTTTGTGTATCCGCAGGGACAAATCCTAATCCAGTTCCCCCAAGGACACTCACTATCAAGTGTTTTTCTTAACCTTTCAAAGTGTATGAGAGAAAATTAATGAAAAAAACAATCTGAAGTTGTTTCCACTCAGAGCACATCTTCCACCTCCACTCTGTCCTTACTCACAGGATTTTACGCCTCCTGCAGAAATTGGTTTCAGGTCTATCTTGTACCTTGTATCTCATGCTGGGGTCCTGATAAAAAGCAAAGTAGTGGAACCCAAGATTGCCTTTCAAGTAATTTAATCACTCCAAGTCATGTGTGGGGAGCAAGGACCCAAAGAGGGATCCATCAAACCTTTAGTCTCAGCCTCTGCTATTATAAATCTGTCCTCTTATTTTGCTTTCCTATCATCTTATGGATGAGTGCACTAGACTGCAAGGATTGTTTTTTCCCCAACAACACATTTATTACTTTAAGTTAATTCATATTCTCCTCGTCTTTACTTTTACTGTTTGGCATTACTTTTTTAAACTAAGCATCTACCTTACTCATCGTAGATCTATTTACAGTAGCAGAGACACAGCCAGCATTACTTTAGGTGCAATATTTTCAGTGCATCCCGGTGCAAGGATGTTTATGAAGTCCTCATTTAATTCTTCAGCTCTCCTACTGTCCTTCCTAGTCACTTTATTTCCATTTTTTTTTCCACACAATCTTTCTCCTTGAAGCACTTCTAGGTTTTGCAATGCTGGGTATATGGAAACACACATACATATATATAACATATATAAACCCAGCCCAGTTACAAAAGTGAAATAGACCATTTAAGTTATTTCTTCAATTTATTTCACATCTTCTTTTCAAGCTGTCTGAGAACTAGCACTGAAGATATATTCTTGACATTTCTTGGTTTTGAACTTTTATCAGAGGTATGTTCTGTATCTGCTGCTATGTACTCCTGAAAGCTTTTTCAGTCTTTGTTGGGTATGCACAGAATAATGGAATTTTCAAATGTAACTGAGGAAGTACAGTAGGTGATAAATTACCTGTTGGAAACCTAAACTCGACGTTTAGCTGAAGAGCTACAGAATAGAAGATCCTGGTGCTCCTGAGAGCAGAGATCTTCTGCACATGACCAGATGGCATCATACTCATCCAACATGCTTTCATCTACTACCTATTGTTTCAGTTCCCTTTTTAATTAGCTTATAATGTAGTCTCCCACTCTATTCTTGGGTGGGGTTCTTGGGCATTTCCAGTCTTTGGATTGATGTCTGCATGTTGGAATAACTTTATTGGTGTGGGAGATTTCCCTGAAGAATCTTGGGTGGGATATAAAGGATATGGTGGAAAGCAAAGAGGCACAATCTACAGGCATAGTTTCTTCCACCAGCTGCAGTGATGGAGGTTTCCCCCCGGTTCAGTCAATATATCCTCACAATACACATTTGCTGTGATTTTCTCTAGTATCACTCTAAAAAGTCCCAAACAGTGTGTCTGCCTCTAATTGAAATTCTACAGTAATTTCCTTTGCAAGGTTGATTGACAGGATGAAAAATGGATCAGTCCTCTTTTTAAGTCCCAGAACTAAAGAATAATGGTTCATTTAATTAAATTAATGACTTGCAGGTTTCAAAGAATTAGAAAGTACTAAAGCTGTGAAGTTCACTTCCCTAAGAGAGTCACTGAGTCAAATGCTGTTAGTAGGGTTTAGAAGGGATAGAGATAGTGTTACTCCCATTAGAAACTCACTGGTAAGGTTTACTTGGTGAGAATGATCAAATCCATTTTTATTTTAAATGGTGAAATACTCTTCTGCTGAGAGCCTGGAAGGGTTATTTCCCCTCACTTCTCACCCGCAATGTCATTTACTGTGGGATTTGCTGGTGAAAATCTTACACTTTTTACAAGGTGGACTTTGCATAGGTCTCACTAATGAGGCTCTCACTTGTGCCCTGATGCAGCCACTCCAAGCAGAGCAGATATGTGACCATGACGCCATGGCAGCAACCCTTGGATTGTTTAAACATCTGCTAAGGGCTGGCCTACTCTCCTAGATAACTCCAGCAGCAAATACCTCAGTGTCCTGGTAGCACAGGCAATGATGGCAGCTCTTGTCACCTTGTTCTTTGTTCACTCTTCAGATACTGAAAGCTGTCCTGGTGAGACGAGGTGGGCACCCTATATGTTTTTCTGTCCCAAATGCTCCTTATGGACCGGTTGTTCTATTTTCTTCTTCCCAGGACTGCTTAGGGACATTATGACTGTTCTCTGTGATTTCAGCATCAGCTGTCCTCCTGAGAATCAGGGCAAGAGTCAATCCTAGTCAAGAAGCCATTCTGATACCTTGCACATTCTTACCTTTGTGCCAGCTCTCAACTCCAATGGACATTTTGTGTGGACTCAGCCCCACTGCAGAGGACATCTCCTTGGCAGGATCTCCCCAGCCCCTCTGTAACACACTTGAACGAGGTGGAAAGGCATCCACAAGCTGTGGAGCTGCAGCCCCATTTTGTCCTGACCATATTCCAGCCAGCGAATAAACTCATGTCCCATAGAAATGTCTTGCAACTTGGATGAAAAGCTATGAAATGATGTCACCTTAAAACATTTCAATACTAAATGTGTCATCCTCCTCTGTTTGTCCTTTGAGATTTGACTTTTTCTTATATAACAGATAGGGTTTTTTTGATATATGGTCTTCAGATTAACTCAAAGGCAAAATAAATAATCTTTAGGCCAGACAGAAAATAAGCATCTGCTTCATTGCAACAAATGCATTCAGCGAGCTCAATAGAAATATCCCATGGAGATGTTTGAAATGACAGGGAAATCAGCTCTGTGAATCAATATGTTTGCTGAAAAAAAAAGGCTCAGTCACATCTTGTTGGGCATAATGGAAATTGATTGTCAGTTATCTATTAGTGATAATTTCTGTTTGATGACTTGCCATATGTTATCAAGCTTGAAATCAGAAGGGAACAGATTAAATGAATAGATTCTGTCACGAAAAAGCACAAGGCACCAGCACCATAGCAGAGGATGCGTAACATGCACAGCATCTTTCTAAGAGAAATGAATTCTTTAATCTACCATAATTTTAAATATTCAGGGTCTGTGTAGACTGGCAGATTTACGGATTAGGGACTCGAAGGGACCCTTTCACTCAAATCTTTTACTTTCTGCCTTTCAGTGACAAGCAATCAGTGAAATGTCTATAGACCTTTCAAATCGTCTTTCCTTTAAGATTCAATAGGACTTTACATCTACTGAGGTGAACCCATTAAAGGAGACTTTGTGATACAGTCCAGAGCTCTGCCTAAGAGCTGCAAACTGCTCTGTACATGTGCATATGAGTGGGAATGTCACTTGGGGAGGAGGGTCATCTATAAAGCTGTTCCCCCTGCCAATTATAATTACAGTGAGTTGAAGAACAGACCCTGAAACTCAGCGTAAGAAGTTATGAACCTCCAGTCAAGTAAAATACTGACATTCTGTTGAAGCCCCATTAATCCAATGTACCAACCTGGGCATGGAGCATGAATTCAGTAGTGTGAAAGCTGCCTTATTTCATCTTCAGGAACTACCTCTGATAGTGTTAAAATTTTGCTTCATTCTTCAGAGGAAAATACTGTCATGATTGCACAAAAGATGCTGTGCAATGCTTGTGAGCAAACGCATCTTAAGGGAGCTCATTTCAGTGAGTGCTGACAGAAGTTTTAATGCTATTTGGGAAAATCTGAGCACCTGAATTATCCAGCTACCTGAATTACTCCACCAGCTGATGCCTTCTTATGGTAGGAAGAAGAGGAGACTGAAGATGCTGAGAGAGATTTATCTCCTAACTGAGTCTCCCCCTCTGATCATCCCAACTGTGGCTTTATAACAATGCTGTATATGACACCAGAACTTTGTCATGTAGAGGGCCTTGTGCACACAAAGAGTAAAACACTAGTTCCCTGCCATGTAGGGTGATGTAAAGGTCTCTTCATTTATCACACAATGCCACAACTTTCTCGACTCTTAAATTTTCCTCTTTGGTTTTCTGTGAATTATTCTTGTAGAACCACTAATTTCCTGCAAATTATTGAAATTTAGCCCTGAATGGTTTCAGATTCAAATTTCATCCCAAGAGCCATAGGGGTTTAGAGAAAAACTAAGGGATTCCCTTAGTCTCCAGTCCTTCTCTGGTATGTCTGGGAGGGCTCTCTTCACCACTTCTCTGCTGACTCACCCAGATTGACAGAAGCTGAAGCTCTAATGTGAAGGCTTGTGTTTTACCTCTGAGACAAAAAAAGAAAAAGCACTTTCCATTTTAATTTGAAAACACAAGCCAAAGAGAAAATGCTTCCATAATTTATTAAAAAAAAAAAAGCAGCACCAGTCCAATGCTATATGCTATATTCCCAAATCTAATAAAATAGGTTGTTAACTAAAACTACAGTGTCTGGAATGACTATTGATTTGCAAGTGATTTGTTCCTGGGGGGAGGAGGAGAGAAAGGGCTTGACAGTTTCCACTGAACAGGGAGCTATGTAGGAAAAATTAAGATGAACCTGTGGGTGCTTTTCCTTCTTGTATTTTTTGGGGCCTGATGCCGCAGTACAGTTTAGATATCCAAGGTGGTTCTGCCTGTCTGTGGCTGAAAGGCAGTGATTAGCACAGTGTGGAAGAAAAATAGCTTCACTTAATCAGCATTACACCTTTTTGGAGATAACAGTTTGCTAATTTATTCAAAAGAGTTGAATTATATCCTGGCAAGGGAAGAGGAGTTTTTTAATCACTTAATACCAAATAGCTAATGACCAATAAATGGATGCCTAATTCTGCCTTCTGCCTTTGAAGAATCTCTGCAAAACTTCTGCTTATTCACTGCCAAAGGAAAGGTGTTATTTTAGCTCAAGGAAAATGTCACATTTTCAGTATAAATGAGTGTGAATAAATGTGGGGCCAGAATTAGAGCCAAACCAGTATCCAGCAGAGCAATTTGCTTCTGGAAAAGCTTTCTGAGCAACACAAAGCATCCTTCCCAGTAGCCTGTTCCAAGAAACCTGTTATGCACCAGTAGGAATGCAGACACACCTATGTGGAGGTGGGCAACACACCAGCTGTAATTGTGTTTGTGAAACAGTCATCTCTGTGCAGGAAGTGCTTTGTGGTTCCAGCAGGAGTTCTCAGAGATAGCCAGACTGTAAAGACTGAAGCTTTCAGGATTTAAATAGTTTTGGTGAACTGCTTCCCACTTCTGTTCATTTGCAAGGCTGGAGTTTCCAACAGAAGGATTAGAAAATCCCTTATGAGATAACTCTCCTGAGACTGGCAATCCAATTTTGCACACTACAGAAACCTAGATAAGACTCCAGGCTTCTGGATGCTTTTGCTGCATAAACTCTTTGACATTTATCAGGCTCGCACCTTTGCAAGGTACTAAACACAGGAGAGGAAACCGACGGAATAAATCTTTGTGGTGTTTGATGCTCTTCTGATCTACTCCCAGTTGTTTAAAGACTTAGAAACTGAAGGGAGAGAAAATATGGCAGTGAAATAAAGAAAAGCTTATTTAAGGCTTGTGACTGGGCAGCTCAGGCTAAACACATCAGTTGACCTGCAGAACCGAAGAGCTGTAATATCTTCACTGTGGGTTTTAAGGACTGCATCTCATTGCTGTTACTGGTGAGTCTGGTGTCAGCTCAGCTTTCCTGAAGAGAGGTGCAGTGCATGTAAACACAGGATAGGAGCAAACTCGGCACACTGCACCACTGCAGGAGGTGAGGGGGCTGCCACTGAGAGAACTGCAGTCCTGAAAGTAACTCAGATCTCAAAAAACCCAGGAACAACTGATTTATTGCCCTAGATACAGAAGAGAATTTCAGAAAAAATAATGAAGTTTGCACTTTGAGGCAACTGTGCTAATAGGAAGAAAAATAGTCTGATGGCAGCTTTTTGTGCAGCTGGATTATTTGCTCCTCTGGGCTCACATCTGCACCTGCAAACCATCAGCAAACTCCCAGCCTTTGCTTTGCCTCTCTGCATGTCCCCAGATGAAGCCATGATCCCATCTGTGCCCCTTGGGAGTGAAAGATACCCTCCTCATGAACTCTTCCATTTGTACAGGATGCTGGCTCAAAAAGCCAAGTGCTTTCTTCACCTCTTAATGCTGCATTTAGAAGTAAAAGATTTTTAATTACTCTAATGCTTTCTCTGGGCTTTTTATATTTACAAAACAGAGGGGACTGTCTATGGAGCTTGCTGCTGTATGCACAGCTTCAGTAGAGGCACTGAAAAGGCAGCTCTGTGGAAAATCCTTGGAACACAAGGGCTGTCAGACCCACCCTGGTGAGAACAGCACTCTGTGCCCCTGCTGGGGATTTTTGGGCATAATCCAGGTGTTACACAGTGTAAGATTTTGTTATGCCTCAAGTTTTATTAATGTTTCATTTAATAAAACCCAAATCCTTTCCTACTGATTGAACAGTAAATTCTGTGTTGATAGAAAGCAACAGACCGCAGGGTGAGCTGTGTGCCTTGCTTTGCATAGAGGCCCTGTTTATGTGGCCTATAAAGAATAAAACAGCAAGCAGATTTCACCTCAGTAACCCAACTGACTGAGTCTGTAGTAATAGACACTAAAGCTGGATCTCAAAGTCACTCCTGTGCAAAACACCATTGTTGGATGTGAGCTCCCCCGAATTCTGTGAGAAAACAGAGCCAGCCAGGAGCTAAGGACATCAAGGAAGAGTGGACCAGGGCATCAGAGCCCCAACAGCCTGCACTGTACCTGCCCACTGCATCCCTGACTCTCCCACACCCTCAGCAGTGCTGTGCTAGTGCTACACAAGAAATAGGACCAAATTTCGTATTTTAAATTCCACCCAGGATAAGTGTTTGACAGAAGGATGTCATAGTAGATATCTTAACGTTGTACTAAAAGCGGGGTGATTCATCTCCCTATGAAGACTTAAAGGGTTAGCATTCAATCTCTTCCTTTAATCTTCTAGATATTTTTAATGTAAGGTACTGAATTTGGAGGGAATTTGTTTTGGGGATCAAAACAGTTAGGCAGAAATTATGTCATTCCTGTTTTGTTGGTACCATAATCTGAGAAAATATTTTTCCACAGCATAAAAGGTCTCAGTACTGTGCCACTAGGCAGTTTAATTACTAGATGACTTTAAAACATGGTAATTTAGTCCCAATTAGTGTTATAATAATTTATTTATAAAATTCTACTATGAATAGTTACGTTCCACAATCCATTTATTCTTGTAAGATGTGTGCCCCATTAGACAGGGAAGTAGAAGGTCATTAACCTGCTTTTCTAGTTCAGATTATGTTATTAGACTGAAATTTAGTTTCTTCACTGGTGGGTGTTGACATTTTAGAGTGCTTTCAGGATAATTTATCTATTGTCATTCTGTTCTTTTCAGCCATTCAGAAACATTGTGGATCTAAAATAATGCAGGCCTGATGAAGACAGATTTCGTGATTAAATTTCAGCTGTGGCTTGTCTTTGTGCTTCTGATATTTTTCATGTTTGTTCTATGAAAGTGAGTTTATGGCACCACTCATGCAAAATAGTAAAAAAATTGTGAGTCATGTCCTATCAAAATCAGCAGCTATAACTTACACTGATGGGTTTTAAATATAATCAATTCTGGCTCTTTTGTTCTGATGTTTTCTGTATTTAGGGATTTAAGGATTGGCTTCAAGGCAGCTATTCTTCCACAGCATTTTTTTTTTTTGTGGGTTTCTTCTCTCCACATCCACCTCTTATCCATTCCTTGAATAAGCAGGTGGAGAGGACTGTCCTATGACCCCAAGAATGAAGTGTGACCCAAACACAAGCTTGGGCAACTGAGACCTGGAAAGGGAAAACCTCCAGATTTACAAGTGCCACTACAAACCATCAATCAATGATACCAAATGAGATTGTGCCTCCCTTGGTTCTGGCAAACCCGTGGACCTTGCACAGGGCAGGAGCTGCCTAAGACTCTCACAACTGCAGAGAGGGCATTACAAGGGACAGGATGGTCAAAATTGTGTCCCCTTTCTTCCCTTCACTGTTGAATTGGCAACATTATGGACTCAGAATAGGATGAAAACAGAATGGGGTGTCCACAGCAAAGCTGTCGTGTCTCCTCTGGTGTCCGCAGTCCCTCAGGGCCTTGCTTTTGGTGGCCATGCTTCAAAGAATTGGTGGTGTGAAACTGGGAAATCCACTTTGGTTAAGAACAAACTAAAGAAAGGGACAGTGGAGGGGAAGGTTTTAAATATGTGGTGCTCCTTTGGGCTTGTTGAGTAAACACGCATTATTCAATTCCCAAAAAAACCACAGGAGAAGCATCCAGATAAAGGAGAAGATCCTACTGTTGAGAGTTTGCAAAATCTCATTTCTTCCCATGGCTTTGTTCTGGCAGAACTTGCAGAGGCCTGTTTGAGGATTTTTTCCCCAGCTACAAATCCTACCTAAGCTTTCAAACTCTTCGTTTCCCAAGAAAACCTTCTGGTCAGCCATTTCAATTTCTTTTTAATAAATGGTCTTCTCTCAAATTGTCTCTGCTACAAGAGCAATTCTGGGAAAACAGATGACTCTGCACACTCTTAAAAATCCCAGCCTCTCAAATGGCATGTGCAGATACCATACAATGATGCTAAAAGGGGTTTTGCAAATTGCTGAAAGGCAGAACCAACAGCCACCTGGTTTGCAAGGAAAGCCTTGTCTATGAGAAGATGAAAAAGAAGATATCTCTGTCTTGGTCAGAAAATTATTTTTTCATAGTTTTTTTTTGTTGTTATTTTTTTTTTCTTTTTAAAACTTTCAGTCTTACACTTTGTGGCCCTCCCCTCTCCTCCGTCAAAAAAAAAAAGAAAAAGAAAAAAAAGAAATCATGATATGGCTGCAGGGCTGAAGAACAGTCTCACCTTCCATCCCTGCTTTTAATGATCCTCATGCCTTTTACTGAAAAGATAACACCATTTCTTGGTTTACTTCTTTTGTAGCTCATAGATTTCCTTCCAGTATCCTGAGCAAGAGGAAAGAAGTGGGGACCAAATAGGAACTTTTTAAAGGGTGTAAGGGCTCCTCCCTTGCTCAGAGAAGTGCAGTGTCAGTACCTGTGTTCATGGAGATTTTGTGTGTGGTGTGGCTCCCCATCCCACCACACTCTCCTGTTTGGCTTGGGTCTGATATCATCTCTTTCAGGCTTAAAGCTCCCTGAAACAGTGTTCTCTTTCTTGACTGATGTTCATTACTTCAAAATACCTTGTGTCAGGAAAAAAGCTGTTCATCTCAGGAGAGGCATCTTGCAATCCCTTAAGCTGTTTTTAGGAAAGATGCTGGGAAACCTATTTCTCACTTTGCTTGCTTTTGCTGCCTGCCCAAAGGGTGAGGTGGGGGGGGCAGTGTGTGAAAGTGTCTCTGAGCCCCAGACACCCGTCTGACTGTTTGTATACTTAAACTGGGAGTCAGTTCAGCACTTCAGGACTTGGAAATGCAACTTCTAAACTCAGTTTTGTCAGATGATCTGCTGCCAGGGATATTGTGGTGAGTTCACCGCAGATGTGATGGCAAGAATAGTGTGGAGATTTGACCCTGGCTGGATGTATTCCAATACTCCTTTTGTACAATTAACAATTCCAGTTTTGATTGTGAATGAAAAATAACAATAAAACACATGGGTGAAGTGAATAAATCTCAGCCAATCAACTGGACAGCACTCCATACAGAGGTGGGAAAGAGAGGATTACTAAGCAGTCTTACAGTTTCAAAATAATAAAGGCATAAATAAACCATAACATTTTATACTTGTGCATTCATGTCCATTAGAGATACAGGAAATAATGCCATTTTCACTGTTAACTACAGCTTTCCTGTCTGTCTGGGACAGTACAAGTTATTTTTTAACTGTTGACAGCAGAAGCGCTATCTAACTTGTCAAAATCTTGTTCTGTGTTTCCTGCTATGTGTTTGATCAATAACTACTCTGATGGAAGTGGATTACACAGGCCCAGCCACACTGTAGGTGTTACAGCCATCACTTTGTCCCACTGCCTTGCTGTTTGGATGCATTTATGGGCACAACAGGCTGGCTGGGGATCATTTTATCTCTTGATCGCTTACCACATTATAAACAGCTTCTTCTCTGTATTAGGATAATAAGAAAAAATAACAGCTCAGGGGAGTTGCGAAGGAATCCATTCACCAATTGTGTTGTAGGGACTGTAGATGCTCATTAACACTGCCTGGTGGGACCTGTGCACTCAGACATGTGGAATCAGGCTGTCTTTCTTCTTAATGTAGCCTGCCTAGATCCAGCCTCAAACCATATACCTAAAATTCATGAAGTAATCCAAATGCCAGTACATACCTCTGCAGGATTCTGATAGCCTGTCATTTTTTCAGACACACTAATCTCATAGTGAGTGAATAATGTAGGTTATCATTGGATGGAAAAGAGTGGAACAACCTTAACCCATCAGTTTAAGCCATGAGGGTAACTCTGAAAACTCCTCTGGATAAGTCTGTCATATTGGCCTGTGGTGAATGCTAGATGAAGGCAGTGCTGAAATGATGGTGGAAAATGTGTTAAAGATTGAGAAAAGTGTGAGGTTTGTTTTAGCAATGGGGAAATCTGCAGAAGGAATATCTCCTGGATGTGATAAATACCCCTGGAGTTCAGTTCATCATTAATTCATCACAGTCTTGAGGCAAATTTCTGCTCAGAAAGACTTGAAACTGAGGAATGCCAGAAGGTGAAAAAAGTTCTCAGGAAATGAAACCTTTTAACTTGTTTGATGCACCAGTTCCCTAAATGTCTGCTACTGGCCAACATCCAAGGCAGGTTGCTGGGCTGGGACACAACCCTTGTTTTTCTGTTAGGGGCCCAGTGCCCTCCGGACACGCATCCTGCAGAAGAGGCAGGGATTATAATGGAATTGGTTCCCTGGATCCTGACACTGCGATTAGCACTTCTGGCTGACTGAGGCAGGTGAAGAGGAGATTCACACAGTCACCCACAGCTTTCTTGACAAAAATCAGGCCAGCAGCTCCAAGCTCTGTCGAGTGTTCTGCTGGTGCCATAGAGACCTTCGCAGCAGGCGAAGCTCTCCGGCTGGCAGCACTCTGCAAGAGACCCACAGAGCTTCAATGTGTCCAGGTGTAAGTATAGAAGTAAAATTATTCAATTCCTCTTCTTCCCTTTACACATTTCTGTTTCGACCCAGCATTGTCTCTGCTCAATAGCAAGACAGCATTTTTGCAGATTTTGAAACGTTTATCATAGGCAATTATTTCTAAAAAGATTTGCTTGCAGCAGGCAGACTTTTCTCTTAACTTGAAAGCCTTGCTTTTCTATTCTTCCTTCTGTTAAAAATTATAATAATTTTCTGCCTTGTGTTCTCTACCAGTTGAAATACCTCATCTTCTGACATAGTTTGAATCTAACTAATCTTCAACTGGAAGGTTTTTATTTAGAAAAAGAATCTATAGCAATAAAAGCTTTGCCAGCAAACACAGCAAAGCAAGCAGCTGAAGCTGTTTATGTACATATCTTAAAATATAATTTTGGCCTTTACAAATCAGCAGTCTTTATTTTCTAAGGTGGTCTTATAAAATGAAATTAATTTTCCACTCTTAGAATTTCAGAACAAACCAGAGAATGCAGATTTCATGGCATAGACACAAAGGACAAATTTATGTTGCTTTCCCACAGCTGTTTATGATAAAAACCCCAAGAATCCTGAAACCCATTTAAATCAATAGTTTTTTTCTAACACTCTTACATGAAATATTTCAAAATTTTGGTACAGGACTTATTTATTTTCCTATTTTCCTTTAAATTATCAACACTGAAATTCAATATTTATTGGCTCAGGATGGATAGTTTAATTATGCCTTAAATAAAATGGCTGTACAGCTTTCAAAATTGTTCATTGATTTAAAATTCAGTTCTTGGTCCGTTTCTAAACAGAATGTCAAAGTCCATTTCCCACCCTACCACTGTTTTTATATGAACCCTGATCTTAGTTTCTCTGTGTTTCACCTACTGCCTGTTCATCACTTTCCTAGAGCTGTTATCTGCTTTCCTTTGTAGGTATTTTTCATAATATATCCTGATTTTTTAGACCATAATATTTGGGAGGCTGGCACTGATTCTTTCCATAAGCATGGATAACATCTCTTTTTAGGGGATCACAACAACCAGCTGTGACATATCCTATGGCAAACATGAAGTGATGAGATCAGGATGCATATTTTTCTGCAGCTTGGTGACTAGGGATGTGTTTAGTTTTGTGGTGATTAAGGCAGGCATTACCTTGGTGCAAACTGCAGTCTAAAAAAACATTTTTGGATCCAGACTCAGAAATCTTATCAACTCCTCAGATCTTGCCTGCTTCTTAGCTGGCATGTAATAAGCCTAATAATTATTTTAGAAGTGTGTGAGTCTCTTATTGTACCATCTTTGTTGGGTGAGTGTGTGGATTTTTGCAATTTAAAGTGTTGATTATTACTATTAAAATTTCACCATTTTCCATCAGTTAGGCATATTTTGTTGTGCAGTGCCATTTGAGATGCCCTTGGGTATTTAGTTTAACATCTAGTAGGTCTGGATATCTCGTAGGCATGTGTAACTTCCCAGCCTTTCCACATATCTTGGAGATCCTGGGAAATGGATATTGGAGTCTTTAGGAGGGCAGTCCATGAGTGTCACAGCATATTTGGGGATTTCTGGCAAAGCAGCCAATACTGCATCTTACTTTCCTTCTTCTGTGCTGAAGCTACAGGACTGATGGACCAGGCCATGACTGCTGTTGCTGGCCCTGAAGTGCTCCAGATTCCCCCAGGGAAAGGCAAGCCTTGTGCTCCACGTTCCAGAATCACACCCCACAGTCTAAATGACCCCATTAGAAATGCATCACTTTTCCTCAGTTTTCCTCAGTGCCAGATCTAAACAAAGGATTTGGTTTGGATTGGAATAGTTGTCAGGTATCCTCCACACATTGTTTCTTGAGCATCCCCTTACAAGCAGCTTTGCCAAAAAGGGGAAATTGCTGCCTTCTATCAGGCTGGCTCCTCAACGCTCACTTTTTCTCTGTCATTAGAGTGCCAAGAGAATGCACCCCTCCAAAGCACTGGCAGGCCAGAGCACTAAATGAAGGATAGTACAGTGGCTTCTCTTTACAGAGAAGTTCAATAGAGATGAGGTACATATGTAAAAAGGGTCCATTTGCACCCTTTTTTAGCTCTTTTTATATTCTTTCATTAGCAGCACATTCCCTTTTCTGAGTGTGGGATAAAGTCCTATCTTCTGCATAAATTAAATTGCAGCTTCTGCTTTTGATATGATTGCTCTCAATGCAAACCAGATTTATAATGAGGTCTGCTTTTTTGTTCTTTTTTTTTTTTTTTCCCAATAAACCTCCAGTGAAACAATTACTGCTGTCATGAACTGAAATTTCATCTGTAGAATCTGCTTCTGGGGGTGCTTCTGGGGGAACTCTTTCCCTCAGAGTTCTCAACTTTCCAATGAAGATAAATAACCACATCTTGCAGCTACAGTTTGTGACTGAGTGACAGGTTAAAAGAAGTTCCCTGTCAGCATTCATAACATAAGAAAAAATTGTTCCAACAATTCTTAGCAAAACGAACAAGTCCTTTTTTATACAAAACTATTTTGCTGTCCTACTGCTAAACTGCAGCTCACACTGAGGCCCTGCAGGTTGGTTTCTTATCACAAAAGAGAAGGAGTGACCTGAAGGGCTTCACACATGAAGGGCTTCACACATGAAGTCAGTTTCCTTTGTTTTATCCGGATTAATTTATAAGTCACAAATGCAAGTTGAATCAAAAAAGCTGGCAGGTGTAATCTGTCTTCTAGTGATTTCAGTTCCTCAGTTTCTTCATCTGAGGAACCACCTTTCCACCATGTACAAAACTGTACTTAGAGAAAGAAAGTTAAAGAGCAAATGTTTGCTGATCTCAACAGCCACTATCCAGAATCTGTGCATCAAAGAAAGCACTGAGACTGCAAGCTCTTCTGTGGAGACTACTGAGATGAAAAGCAAAGGTGACCTGCTGAGTATTCAGCTGTTTCTGGGATGAGCTGTGTCTCAGCTGCTACCTGAGAAGAACTCAAAATGCTTCAGAATCAGGTGAGAAGCTCTGCCCCCATTTCAGAGCCATACAGGCAAGATGGGAATGGAGAGCTTCTCATACTCTTCCAACAGCTGTTAGTAGATGGTTTGTGCAGACTGGATCCTTCTGATGGTCATTATGACACAACATTCAGAGGGCAGCACTGGCACAATGGGGACAACTGACCCTAGAGATCAGAGGTTTTGAGAGGGAGGGGTTGACCCAAACCCAGCTCACTTTACCTTAGCCTTTCCCAAGTTTGGCTGGTGATGAATTGTACCCCAACTGCTCAGAGGTGCCTGTGTCCTGTGACACTCCTGTGTTACTGAGCACTGCAGGAAGTAGAGGAGCATAATGTGTTGTTATGGGACTGGTTATAGAGAATGGTGAAGTTCTGCATGAATAAGAACAAGCAGAACTGGGGCTTGAATGAGGGCTTTGGGGTTTAATTTTCTAAACAATTCTGATTAATGCTACTTCTATAAGTATCAGCAGCTTACATCAAAAGGGAGCTGCTCAACAAAATGTTTGTCCTGGAACTTTCACTGTTCAGGCTTGATTTTCTTCCTTGAAGACATGAGATTGAAAGCGGAGAAAAATGACACCTGAAAGTGTGTTTTGTGTGTGATACAAGCAAGATCAACCATAAAACATGCTGAGACACTTCTGGTTTTGTTGGTTCTAATAAAACTGATAAAATTTCTGTTAGTGGCTGTTCACGCTCAAGAAAACCCAGGATGTGGCCAGAATAAAAGGTAGCATTGGTGATTGCAGGAGAAAGAGACTTCACACTCTTTCTTTCTGTATGACCTCCAATCTGGTTTAGCTGTGAAACCTTTTTTTGAGTGTTGTCTGCTACTTCAAGGGTGATGGGGATCAAATACTCTGCTCTGCTAGCGCTACCCTGTTTTACAAGGAAGTTCAGCACCCAAGAGGAAGGCAGCTTGGAAATGCAGCAGTAACTAGAAAGGAGGTCATAGAGATCCTTTCTTTGGGGATCCAGAAAACTTTTAGACACAAAACTGCTTCTGGACTATCACCAGTAAGGGACTCCTGGGAGGAAAACTAAATTGGTGAGCAGTTTATAGGTGAGAGAGCAGCACAAAGTGATGGGGAGAGGCAGTGGCTGCTACAGCCCAGTTACAGAGATAAGGGACTTGGAAATTGGATTCCAGGTCCTTGTAAAGGTGCTCAGAAAGTGGAGAGGGAACAAAGCTAGGTCTGAATGCTCCCAGTGATCCAAGTTTCTTTACTTCACTGCTTTACTCCCAGGGAGTAAACTGAAAACCAAAGAAATCCCAGAGAAGCCAGTTGCAGAGCTAGGCTTGACCACCAGCCAACCATAGAGGGGACAGCAAGAGGGAGCATAAGTAGAGGGAACCAGGGCAGGTTCACAAGGGCAGAAGATCAGCATTACTACCTTTCTTTGAAGCTTTGAGAATCTCCCAGGCTAATTATTTGTCTACTGTGGCAACATCCCATGGGTGTTCACTGTTCTGGGAGGAGTGATGCCATCCTTCAGAGTGAAGATGCCAGTAAATGCTGCGAGATGATAATTATGATTAGCTTTGAATTTCTCATTAAATGCTTGGAGACATATAGATAATGAAAAGCTAAAGCAGTGCTTTTTTCCCTCTGAGGTAGTAGATCTTCCTGAAATTTGTAGGCATTTAAGCACTTGGGAGATGCTGCTTACAAATGAATCACTGACATCCTTTTTACCTCCATAGAACCAGGCATGTCCATCCTTGCATCCATTCATAGTCTCAAAAAAATACTCAGAAATGTATTCAACTGAAGAACATAGTTAAAAAAAAAAAAGAGAGAGAGAGAGAGAGAGAGAAATGGAGACACTAAACACTGCTACTCTTGCAGAATGATAGAATGATTGCATGGTGAATTTTTCAAATGAGTTACCTGCCCTCTCTTGCCTGCTGAGCACCAGCCATGGTGCTAAGAAAAGTCTATATTCATTTCAGCAGGCATGAAGATAACAGGTTGGAATTGACAACAACAAGCTCAGTACTCTGAGTTCTATTGCCCATCCCAAAGTGAGGCTGCTCAGATTTTACCAGACAAAAAGAAAGTGAAAACAAGCACCAAAAACTGAAGTGGCATGGATCCAGACTGTAGTCCTGTTCCCCATTTCTTGCTTCTGCTCACAATCCTTTTCTGTGCATATGGTCAGGGTAGGGAGGGCAATGTCCAACCACTTTCATGATGCTTCAGGAACATCCTCGTGCTGAGAAGACATATGGTGGGTTAAACTAGAGAAGATTCTGTTTGGCAGTGGTAATAGGCCTAAGGCACCTGTTTCTCAAAGAATGTGAGTCACCAGGTTATAGAAATCACCCAGTCCAGATCTGTATTAGTTGTAGCAATAACTACTATAAGTATTACTTGAACTTAGACCTAAGATCTTATGAGGATAAACAGGAAGAAATAGGATGGGAGAGTTTTCTGCTTTTAGTGATCTGTATCACTATTTGAAGAAGTTACCCAGCCTGGATACTCAAGACTTCCTCTTTGAAGAATAAAAGGTTTGCTTTATTTTTGCCAGACATGAAAACTTGCAGAAGTCAATTCTCATCCATGCAGCCGAGGAGGACAACTCAGGTCAATCAATCCATTGTGATGGGATTCAAGAAAGCACACAACCCTTATTTCATCTGAGGCTGCAACAGTTCCTGACATCTTAGAAACAAAAATGTAGACATAATATAAAAGGCAAAAAGTCACAGACTGATGTTCAGGCTTCTCCAGCATTTTTCCTTTGTGATGCCAATGTTAAGTTTCTTGCATACATGTTTGTCTCTGATCTGAGGAAGTTTTATCAAAGGTTGTAAAGGTGGATGTTGTCCAAACTTTGTGTTGGTAGCTGGATGTTCCTCTTGTCTGTTAGCAAGAGGAGTTGTAGAAAGAATATTTGCAATGCAGAAAATAAGGCAACTTACTGACTGAAATAGACTGAGATATGCCTAGATCCACTTTGTATAAAGGGCATTTTTGATTTTGAGATCCATAGTTGAAAAATATTTGCTGTTATAAATGGCAATGTCTCAAAACACAACTCACTGACCAAATAAATTCCAAATTTCCCAAGCCCTTGGATGTTCATTCAATTGCTTAAGTTATCTGTAAAAGTTAAAATAATATAGAATATGTCTTTATTCTTCAGGTAGTTCTAGCAGCAGTTCTAGGGTGGAGCAAACTGATGTTATGCATAATGTTCGCTTTTTCTGAAAGGTTATGTAAACAGATTTTTTTTTTAAATCACCAAAGTCACCTGGAAATATTTGGGCTCCAGGCTTCTTTCTGAACACAACTTTATTGATTTTTGCTGTAGTGTGAAACAGTAGAGCAAAATTCTCATGTTATCTGTCTCCAACAGGTTTGCAATATTGCAAGATTAATTATATTAGCTGCATTTCACGACTCAGTGCATTTGTATTACCATTTCAAAAGCACAATCATTTATCAACAGCAAACTTCGGGGCATTTACTTTCTGTGCCCTGGCATCGCAAACTTCAAAGTATGTGAGCTTACCTATGAGATGCACATGAATTTATGCTCCCTTTCCCAAAGCAGCTTCAAAGGTTTCAACCTCCTTCGTGGGTTGGACACTCTTTTCCTAATTTCATTATGATTGGTTGGGTCAGATTCTGATCCCCTTTTCCACTCAGCTTTTGATACTGTAAATTTTAAGTAATTATAATAAATAAATATGAAATAAAAAATAAATAACGACTTGCTAGATGTGATCTCTGGCTTCTTGTGGAGGTTGTCCTGAGTCATTTCATCTACCCCCCTCCCACTACAAGATTGCTTTCTGTAGTATGTTCTCTACATCTTAGCTCTAATCAGTTCCCAAATAATCCTTTCTGAAATGAGCATCACCTAAACTTCAGCCTCTTTGAAGTATATTACCTGCACTTCAATGTGTTGTATATTCCGCTTTCAAATTCAGACATTTTCTTCTTTCAGACTTGATCTCTTTCTGCACTCTGGACTTGCCAGCATTAGTTTTTGAGGTGCCAGGAGCATCTACGCAGATACTGCTCTGATTTGTACAGTGAGCTGCTGCTGAGCTCTGGATTGCCCCTGTTACAGATGGCTGGTAATTTAAAGCTACCTCAGATACGTCCACATTACAAGAATTCTTGCCGTGGCTGCAGCTAACCATGCCCTGATTTTTATCCAGTTTTCTCCTTAGCTGCTCTCACTTAAAAGCCTTTAAACATTTCCAGTCCTTTCTTCAGGGCAGGGGGATGAGGGTGCTGTGTGTGCAATGCCACAGTGCTGGCTGACCGCTGGGAATGCGAGTGGTAGGAGGCTGACAAATTGCACGTTGTGTTTCTGTGTGACTGGCTCTGGCAGGGTTTGTTATGTCAATGGCAGTGCTGTGTAAATAGCAACCTGGCTCTTGAACACCTGTGTGGGAATAAGAAATCTCCAAACGGAGATCTGCTGTGGGAAGTGCCAGAAACCCCAATTCACTTCCCCGGTTCCTCTGATCGTGTTGAGTCCTGTGGGAGTTAAAGTTGCCCTGTGGCTCTTTTTAGAAAGTTGTGATTTCCTTTCAGTTGTCACCCCCTTTTCTGGAGAAGGAATCATTCAAAGAGCAGACAGACATACACTGCCTGCCTTCAGATACAAACACATGGATTGCCCATCTGCCCACTAAGCAGTCACATGCTCAGCAATTTAAATAAAAGCCACCTGGTACTGGATAAAGTGACAGTCCTATTCAGCTGATAGTTGGCATAAAAACTACTGTCTTCCCTTCTATTTTCTACTACATTATGGTTTGCAAATTCCCATCATTCTGAGTAATTCAACAACAACAAAAAGCAAGATCTGAAGCTGAAGTGGGCTGAATGCTTCAAAAACCACAAAAATTAGTTCATGTTCATTTTGACAAAGAAGGTGGTTTGGGACCGCAGCAACTCATTTCTGTTGATGAAATTGGCTCACAAGAACCTCAGGCGTGTCATTTTACCTTGTAGAGCATCAGATTTCAATGTAAATAATCACAGTTTCACAGCACTTAACTCCTGAGGATAATGATACTAATTTAATGGTAAATCATTTTGAAACCCTGGGGAGGGACATGTACTCGATAAATACATATTGAAGGAAGAAGAAAGCTCAGACCTGATCTCCTTTAATAGGCATGACACCACAACTTCAATTTTACTCAATTTACATAAATGTTGACTATATTATGAATACAGTTGTCCATATGTAATTTTCCCACACAAGGATTAAGAGACATGTATTTTGTGTATAAATGTCATCTTGGTGTCCCTGGGACAAAAAACATAACAGCTTCACAGCTGTGAGTGATGCTACATTGCTCAAGACCAGACTCACCTCAGAACAGAAATGTTTACCTGTAACAACTCATTAGGTTGTGGTGGTCAAGAAAGGTGCTGACCTGCCCATTGGTGCACTGTTTCCTTTATAGAAATTCAGTTCAGATTCTGGGAAAAGCAGTAAGATGCTGGTAAATGTTATCATCATGCAGGGTCCAAGAAACTTGAGATATGAGATTCCAGCTGTTCACCACCCTTGCTATTATTGCAGGAAAAGCAGCTTGGATGACACACTCCAAGAGTACAGAATCAAAAAAAAATAGGTATATAAGGTTAAAAACTTGTTCCGTTCACTAAGTCACTCCTTGGATAATACAACTTCATATAAAGGAGGCATTTGAAAGTCCACTGAAATGTTTTCTATCTTAGTCTTTGTTTATTAATTTTTTTTTTTTTTTGCCTATGATGTGTGGCATAAGGGAGCACTATAAATCACAGTAAGAAATAAATAGTCCCATTTAATCTTGCAGGGGCATATTAAATTTTCACATACCCTAACTGCCTATTATTCCTTCACAGTCCCATTGAATACTTCAGTAGCTTAATGCTGTGCAGGATTAATACTGGGACTTAACTCACAGTAGCTGAGGCTTAGAGAGCAGACCCAGATGTCTATTTTCTATGTGCCCACTTGCAGTCACTCTCCCATCAGACTTTTACCAAGTCTTTCTAACACTACTGAAAAATTGTGTGACAGTTCAAGTGTGATGTGTTTCACTTCTCAGATCATCTGATAAAAGAATATGTGCGCCCTTGTAATTAAAAGGACCTTTGTGCCCATCAGATGAGCTTGGAGCCAGCACACAGAAGCCTGTGTCATATGTTGGGCAAGGGCAACCACAGAAGACTTCAAATGTACCTGCCACTCTTCCCTCTCACAGACCTTTCCAACTCTCCTGTTTGAATACTATATTTCCTTTTGGGCAGAGGTTAAAACCAAAGTCTGCCTCTGTGCTTTCAAGAAGCTCAAAATGTAAATTTTTTGGACAGTGTAAAAGCAGGAGAGAGCACCTCAGGCTTCCTGTACTCCTCAAGGTTGGTTGGAAGACCATGCTACCTCCTTCAGGCTTCCTTTTAAGGAGTCATGCTGAGGATGTTGGGAAAACAGTGAATGAAATTCTTTTTACCTTCCTTTTCTCCTTTTCTTCCCCCCATAAAATAGTGATCAGCTCAACAACGAAAGTGCAGGAGTTGTTACTGCTGGGTTTTGCAAAAGCAGAACATCTTCATAAACTGTACTGGAATTTGGAACATGACCGTACCTTGCACCCAAGAAGCTGTGCTGAATCAAGTCAAGTTTTAGAAGAAAAGCCAGATTATTTTCCACTGTCTTTATTCTCTTGCAGGACTCATAACCATGAGTGATTAACAAGCTGTTGTTTTTTATCAACAGTTAATAAAGGGGTTCTCTGGTGTCCTTGCTGTTGTCTTTAGATAACATCTAGGAGAAGGAATCAAGCAATTAGCCAGTTAATGTGCTGTGTGTCAGCAGTTCAGATGGATGGCTGATTGTGCTCTTCCTTGCCCTGAATCACACTGGAGCCATTTCACTTATCAAGGGAGCAGAATTGCTCCCAGGAACAGCATCCTCATTCATTATTTGTATACAGAGCATGATCTTATATTACTGCAGGATCTGTCTAGATCCACTGTGTTGTGGTACCATCTCCTTGCTGGGACGACATAAGAGTTTGACGGACAGGGCAGTGGTTCCAGCAGCCCCAGGAGCAGTGAGAACTTCAAACACTATGAGGAGAGAGGTTTTTGTCTCCTCCTCAATGCAGAAGCTCCCACTGAGTGGGAAAAAGCAATTTAACAGGCTACCCAGTTTGCATAGAAATCATAGTTTGTCTGTAGTTTGTACATACAAAGTTCACATCCTTGGAAGCTCAGAGGTGCATTAGGTACAGGATTAAAACTCCCTTTTATATTGTAACTGGAGGTTGGAAGAAGAGGGTAAGGCTTTGGAGGGGAAGGGAGATGAGAGGAGGTAACCAGTGAAGCTCTGAAAGGACTGGCACCTTCTTGGAGCCCCTGGCCTTCTCCAGAATGCCTGGCAATTCAGCTAACACAGTCCATTCATTTCATGCTCTGGGCCTGTCCCCATTAGAGCATTCCCCACATGGTGTCAGAGACAGCCACAAAGGGCAGCACTGTATCTGGGAAGTAACTGCTGTGTAGCTGGGTCCAACTGAAAGAGAAAGACAAGCGAAAGCATTTCCCAGGGACAATAAGAAGCCTTGTGTCTCAGGAAGCTTCCCAGTCCATTAGCATCTGTGGAGGACAATGGCCTTGTGTGGTGGAAAGGGGGAGAACATGGCCTTGCTGGTGGCCCTGTCCATCTCTGGCTGAGGGCCCTGCTCGGACAAGCCAGAGCCTGAAGGGGCTGGTTCAGGGACACACAGCCCCAGTGGCCCGCTGGCAAGGACAGACCATGGCAGGGGATGGCACTGCCGGGTTGATCCAGGATATTGAGCAGCTTTCTGACCTCTGACTGTGCAGCAGCCCAGCCTTAAGCCTGTCCTTTCTGCTGGCAGCAAACGAGGAAAGGCTTGTCCAAGGGAAGCACAGGAATTGTAGGAGTCCCCTCTGCAGCCTCCATCCTGGATACTCTCATCCTCAGTCAAGACAGACACAACCGAGGTATCTTCTTCATGGGCAGCTCCTGGGGAGGTCAACAGGCACCTTCCTCCTGCAGAACTTTATACACAGCCTCCAACAGACCTGAGTGAAAATAAGGGGTTTTTTTGAAAAGAAAGTGCTGGCGTTTGCCGAACAAGAGTGGCATACACTTGGAAAGCAGTGATATTTTTCCTCCATTTGTGACAGTTTCAGCTAATTCGCTCATTCTGAAAGGCACTGAAAAGCTTGGTTATGCTTTTAACAAAATAAGTGTTTGGTCCATTTTAAGATATACTGGAGTTTTCCCTTTTGAAGCGAATTTAATGCACTTTAAAATCATTCATATATTCCTCAAAATTCCACGTTACAAAGTAAAGTTTGTTTTTTCATCCATGAACCAGTTCCTCTGATCCAAAAATTTGTTTCCTCTTTTCAAATGGCCAATTTATTTTGCAAAATCACCACCACCACTGCACAGGACCAAAAGCTTTCACCTTCTCTTGGGAGAGAACTTTTGTGGAGCTCAGATTCTGTGGCCTTTTCTAAGCAGAACCCATGAAATACACTTTGATGTTGAAGAGGTTGTGTGGAGCAATATAAAATCCTTTTCAGAAATATGGAACAGATGTACCCAAGAATTGAAACAGTAAGTTTGTCTTTAGTTCTCCTCTGCAGTGAAAATGGGATGGACTTTAGTTTTATCAGGAAAATCTCCCTTCAAGAGAAAAATGGATTTGTGAACCCAAATAGCCTTTACCATTTACAGGAGGTGAAAAGAAGTGTACTTGGTCAAGAAAACATGAAGTCATGTTTACATTGCATCAGTAGGGGATCCACTGAGTGTTTGACGCTAAGGAGCTCAAACACACACTAGCCCTGCCTCAGGTTCTGTGCAGGGAGAGCCCATTTGGGATTGGGGTACAGTAGGTGCATCTTCCAGTTTTGCTTCCCGTGGAAGAAGTCCAGAGAAGCACAACAAATAGGTTCAGTTTGCCTTCATACCTCTGACCTGACCAAATGCACAAGTTTAGCTGTGCCTGATCATAAAACGCATCCATGCCCATATGCACACTGTCTTGGATTCTAAGGTGTTCTGTGGGGAAACAAAAATATTTTATTCTTGGAGCCAGAGGGAGTAAAACCATCTAGTCTTGCCATCAACATGTTTTCTTAACTTTAAATAAGGTTAAGAAAGGGAGTAATTCAACCGTGGCAACTCTAATTGGCTACAAGTATAATCCAATAACCTAATTTCACCCATATTGTTAGTTGAGTTAATTGGACCTGCACAGCCACCAGCTAAATATATTGGTGTATGCAAATGGTGAAACTAATTTCCTTCATAAACCTTTCTTCTGCCAAAGTAGGAATTAGGTAGAAGGGGTGGAGGGAAAATCTGTGCTGACGTTGTTACTTCAAAAGATCAATTCTCTTCCAATTATTTGCTCTCTTTAGATAGGCAGGACAGAAAACATCATTAATTCCCTTAAATAGAGAGGGGGAAGGGAAGTAATTTCGTTTCCACTTGAAGAGACTGCAGAGCAGAAGTGATTGAACCTTTAGCTTCTCAAATCCAAATGAAGCTTCTCAGCCCTTGAGTTAGGCAGCCCAAATTTCTTTGCAATATTTGGAATGGGGGAACCTGCAGGAAAATGAGTTCCTGGGTATCCCAAGGGCTTGCATTTCCAGGGGGGTCAGAAGGGCAAGCTGATCTTAACTCTAACATTGATTTCAGCAGGGTCTTTTGCAGTAGAGGCTTTGTAATATGTACCATGCTGTGTATCAGCCAAATCCACTGCCACTGTTCTCTTACGAGCCTTCCAAAACATCTCCTGGAGACAATGAGGAGGACTGACAGTCAGACTGTGTGTCCAAGTGTCCACATGTAGAGTAGTGAGCAACCTGATCTGGCTGAAGATGTCCCTGCTGGCTGCCAGGGGTTGGACTAGATGACCTTGAAAGGTCCCTTCCAGCCCAAACCATTCTAGCATTCTATGACAATTTCCTCTCTGCCATCAAAATACAGGACAGTGTTAGGAAGTGAAGGACTGATGTGAAATGCAGTTACTCCAGCAAGCAAGGACCTGATGGCAGCAAGGTTCAGTAATTCCAGTGCAAAGCTGACATTTTGGAGGTAAGGACCAGCATACACATCCACAAATTTTGGCTTAAAAGCATTGGCTAAATCTTCAGGATTCCCTGTTTTTATTCAGCTGATGCTTTGTATTTTCGTTCTGCTGCTTTTTAGGATTCATGATTGTATCTTTGCAGCACATCAGGTCCATGTACCCTCTCCATTACACTTGGCTACTAAATTTTTTCTCTTGCAGATTGGAAGAGCTGTGGGTGGATCACGTCTGATGCTTCTGAACTTGCCTTGTGCCTCCCCCCACAAAATTGGCTGCAGCCATGAGTGTGATAGCAGCAGCAGCATGTATTAATCTCACTTTCCATCTCTCATAGGCAGTCCCAAACGAGAGGATATGCACATCCTTGGGTGTCTTTCAACTGACTTTGGAGCAGCCTGCTGTGAATTGGGACTTGCACTGTGTGGGGGAAGGAAGAGATGCTGCCTGTGATTACTATTTGAACTTGATAAGGGGATGAGAAGGAAAAGGAAAAAGGAGTTTTGAGGCAGTTAATGCTTTCCACAGTTACACTTGAATTTCAGCCCCTGCTAATATTCCTGGGGAAATCACAACTCACATGCATACACACACACAGAGGTTTAATTTCAGCAGTAAATGAAGTCATAATGCAAACAGATAGCCAACAGCAGGGAAGGCTATGCTTGGCCAGCTCTGCTCGTACTACAAGTAATACATATGCACCAGTGCAAAAAACTGGCCCCAGAGAGCAGTTAAGTCTTTCTAGCAGAAACACACACTGAGAAGGCAGCCTTTACTTTTAACTACAACTTTCTACAATAGAAAGTGCTGTGGTCTTCTTTAGTATCAGGAAGGGAAGGGATGAAGGACAGCAAAGACCCACAGAAATCAGGTTGCAAACCTGCCTGCTTTTAATGAACAGAGGCACCCGGCAAGAAGACATTTTCAATGAAAATGTTAGATTTACCTAGTCTGAATTTTGCACATTTTTGTACCTGAGTGTTGGAAATTGGGAAATTACTGCAGAGTGTTCAGCAGAGGGCTGGGTGGGGAAAGTCACAGCTGAGGAGGTCATGGCGTCACCTCTGCCTATGAAAGCTGATCTTCAGCTGACAGCTGGGAGCTACCAGCTGAAGGAAAGTGTTTATGGATTGGTATGGTCCACCATGGACTGAGCCAGGTCTTGCACTGGGGAAGCCAACAGTGTTCCTGTGCTGCACACAAAAAGGTTAGGCTTGGTTTTGTTTTGTGAGCTTGAGAACTGTGTGATTCAGGCATGACCTACATGGGAACGGTGTGTAACCAGAAATATGGGGACTAGGCAGAGTGTGAGTGGGGCATAACCTGTTCCCTGTGGAGCAGCAGAGTTGCCCTGAGTTTACTCAGCTCTGGGCTGTGTGCTGCAGGGCTGCCAGTGTGCCCCAGCCAGGGAGGAGCAGAGCATGGCACAGCCACCATGCTGGCACATGGCTCGGGGTCTTGCAGAAGCTGCTGCAGGATTGGGCTGTGGATCTGAAAGCTGAGCTTGTTCTTTCTGAGAAATCCAGGCTGCACCACAGTGTCAGATGTGGTGGTGCTGGTGACAGGATCTGAGAATCCCTGGGCATGTATCCTTTGAGTTCAGTGAGGTGTTATGCTGGGTTTGGCTGGAGCAGAGTTAATTTTCTTCACTGTGGCTGGTGTGGGGATGTGTTTTGGATTTGTGCTGAACACACGGTTGATAATATAGAGATGTTTTTGTTATTGCTGAGCAGTGCTTACACAGGCCCAAAGCCTTTTTTGCTTTTTGTATTGGCATGCAACTGACAATTCTTTAAAAATAAGACTAAATTATGAAAATAAAGAAGATATGAAGTCAGGGAGTATAAAAAATTCTGAATTTTATGAAGGAGTTTACTTTTTCCCCCACAAGAACCTAACACTTGTAATGCATTATACCAGGATGGGAAACATTAAAAAAATTTTCCAGTGACCAATCATCATCTATTAACAACAATTACACCCCAGGACAGCTTTAAAATTTTCTTTTTCTTTCTTTCAACTTTTCTTATTCCAGTAGGAGAGCAAGCTTTCTTGTTGCAGTCTTAAGCAAACACTGTAAATATTTGGAGACCTAAATGACTTGATTAGCAGTGATGCCGTCATTAACAGCAGTGACATGAAAGTGTCAGGGTTGCAATTTTTATGTTTTTTAATAGCCCTTACATTTCTATTGTCAAAACATTTACCCAAGGGTGTGATTAATAATAATAGGTGACAGCTCCAATTATCCTCCAACTTATTAGAATATATCAGCACTCAGATATAATCTTTAAAGGCACAGCTTAAGCTGCTTTTACAAGTTTACTGTGACAAGAATAAATACAGAGATAAAAAATTGAATTAAAACTCCTGCTTATTTTAATCAGGGTTAGTTTGTTTTTCCTTCAAGCATCATGGAACCAAAATGCTTATTTATACACCAATACTTATCTGAGGATTACCAAACATTTTGCCTGCAGTTTTACTGAGTTCTCTAAATCAGTCCCTGACATGGCCATGACATTGAGAAGCAAAGTCATCTGATGCTGTGTTAGTCATATGCAGCCCATCAGAGTTTTTGAAGGATAAAAATAAAACCGCACAACCCCTAAATAAAATTGAGTGAAAACATGAGTTATCTTACACATCTGAGTCAGAGGCTTTCCTTTGCAAGCAAATAAAAGCAAGTTTTGTGTCTCCACATGTTTGATTTCCTTCCATCTTTTCTCACATGGTGCATGGTGGTGCATTTATCTTTTTCTTATTTGTTGTTTGCAATCACTTCATGGACCACCTTCTCTTCTTCAAAGGAAAAGCAGCTGTTCATGGCCTCAGGAAGAGGTGAGTTTAGTGGCTGTGGGATTGGCTTAGGAAAGGATTTAGGAGAATTTTTGTCTCATCATTGACAGACCTTGTAGCACTGTACAATGCAGCACTTGTAGTGCAGGTACCAATGGCCACAAGCCACCTTCCAGAGCCAATTCCTGATCTTTATCCAGGATATTTTCCTAGTTCTTTACAGATGAAGAATCCATATCTCCACCTGTCTTCCCTTGAAAATTTTTAAAGATTTTAATGACATTGTGAAAACAACCTTAGTGTTGCTCAACTCTTTAAACTTTTTAAAAACCTTGGTCTCAATCCTATCATTTAAACGAAGGAGCAACATATAGTGTGAAGTGATAATGACTAAATCATGGGGAAAAAACCTCCATAGTTTTTGGGCCATAAAAAGTGAAAAAAAATCTGTTCTCAGATACCTAGAGTATTGCTGTGACAGGTGTGTTGTTGGCAAGAAGAACAAGGGCTTTGTTTGATCCATAAATTATTGAAAGTATCCCAGATCCAAGTGCTCCATCTGTGTTATTTTTAATTGGGATGTCTCACAGGAATAGTGACCATGCAAAAGTCATGAGCTTTCTTGAAAAAAGGCAGCTGAAATCTCCTTACTTTAAGAGCCCTTGGGCAGCATTTTGCTTAAACATGTATTTATCACTCACTGAGTGACAAGCCGTGCTGACATACAGGAGATTCCTAAGATATTGAGGGTTGGGCAAGTGTGCAAGTACTTTTGCCAGTATAAGAGTTGGGAAATTAAAAATATCTCCTCAGCGAACTGTGATTTAAGTTGATTTTATTGGGCATTTATTTTGTGTGTGTGTATTGGACATTTTGTGTGTGTGCATGTGGGGTTTTTTCCCCTTTTTTTTTTAAATGAAGAACTAGGTAGAGCTTCTCTAGAGGAAGGAAGGAAGGAAGAAGGAAGGAAGGAAGGAAGGAAGGAAGGAAGGAAGGAAGGAATGTGTACTGTGGTGAGGGGTCTGAATGGACTCTGAGCCCTGAAGTACTGCATCTAACATCCTTCTGCTGCTTATTCTGCACTTTGATTATGTGAACATCCTGTTCCCCTTTCTAATCCCACTAAATTGTGCATCTTATTGATTTCCCATGCAGTAAAGTCAATGTATGCTGCTTAAAGACTTACTCTCTTTTATATATTGTTTTAATTTTGCTGCCAGTCATTTTCATTGACCATTGCTTTTGGATCATAAGGCTGAAAGATGCAAAGCATGCAGCCCTCTGGGTTGTAAATCACTTATATATTTACTAATCCCTCTCTTTTCTGCTGCTTCTTAATTTTCTTTTCATGGTTTTTTTTTTAATGTGCTCACAAGTGAAAGCTAATGGGTCTTTGAGTACATGAATGCCATCCCCCTCTGTTGGGACAACACAGCTGACATACTGCACTGGTACTGCAGCTCACAGAGCTCCTCAGGGTGAGGGCCTCCACTTGCTCAACAACCTGCCTGTGGGTGGGAAGCAGTGACCTGGCTGCAGCAGAACAGACAGCACATCATGCCCCAGTCATATAAATCCACTGGGTAAATGTTGTTATCTTGAAGACATTGTTTTGGGAGATGAATAGCTGAAAGATGAAAAAAAGCATCAAGATGCAAAAGGTGAAAATGAACTTTTGTATATTACAGAAATTAGGAAGAAAGAATAAGAATCTCTCTAGCTGAGAAGCCTGAATGAGAATCTATCAGGCAGCTGCATTATCAATCTTATTATATTAAGCATAAGTGTAAACACTGAAAAATTCATGAAGCAGAATGAAACAGTAAAGCCTAGTTAAAACCCAGAGCTCTAGTTTGATATATGTGGTGCTGACAGGATAAAGTGAAAGGAAAGAAGGAGAAAGAGCAAGGGCAGTCTTACATGCTCTTTCCTTCACGGATTTTTTGAGATGATTTGCATTCATGGAGTTCAAGTGCTGTAAAGTCAATCTGTGCATACTGCATAGGGCACATCTCACTGATTCACCCTGGAAGTTTCTCTTCCTCCCCTCTTGGCCGCAGGGAGTGTTTCCTTTGGTCAGACTGCTCAAAAGTACAGCCCTGGATAGTATAGATGGACAGCTAGACTTAACAAAAGCTGAGAGTATGAGGAGGGAATTTAGACATTAGATTAGGGAGTCAGACTTGTCTGGGAACTCTTGGGAATGAGGCCATGAAAGTGTCAGAGTGGTGTCACTGCTGGGAATTAAACTGCTCTGTTGCAATGGACTCTCCAGGACATGTGAAGGGATTTCTGACTCAGTATCTGTAGAAATTTCATGCTTTGTATGTTAATGTATATATTGTATCTACCTGTGATGAGCATCATATGGATATTGCAGTGTGAGGGGTGTTCCAGTCGATGGGACCTTGGATGTACTGCCCATGGGCCGTGGAGGATGACACTTCTGCAGGTCTAGCGGGGTGTGTTTGTGTGTGTGGGCACAGCCATGTGCAAGAGGATTCATCTCCAGTTTCACTCAGTGTATTTGCTACTGGGATTTGGCAACAAAGGCTGATAAAAACTTCCCCCTCTCTGTGGCTGTGCAGAAAATACCAATAACAAGGAGAGGGATCTGAGCTTTGACTCCATATGCACAAAGAAAGCATAGAGATTTTTAATACTGAGGCTTTAAAGAAAGACCCTGCATACAAAAAGGAGGGGAAGTAAAAAGAGAGAACCAGCAAAAAAGGTTGTGTGGAATAAGACAACACACTGATGAAAATTTATGGAAACTCCAGTGAATAAACAAATGGATATTGTATATACAGGGAAAGAGGACAAATGCAAGTTATTGGTGCCAAAGAAAAGCAGAGTGTTTTGCTTATGAAGATACAGGTGAGATAAAAAGAATAACTACTTGCAGTGGAGGGGCAATTTCCTTAAGTTTGGAATGTTCAAAGACCCAGATATTTTCTTTTTTTGTGTCTCATTTTCCTTCATCTAATTTGGGCTGTTCTCAGCTATTGCCCTTGAGGCCCCAATGGACACGGCCCAGCAATCAGTTCTCTTTAGGTGGAGAGAAGGAAACCTCTGGAGGACTTTTGCCTGCCCTCTCCTCCTACCCCATCAGACATGGCTCAGTCTAGGCTGCATGAATATGGGACAGAGAGCTGTCCTTATGCCAGAGCTTTCTTTAGGCCACTAAATATTGGAATGAAGAGATTTGTGGATATTCTTAGGAATCTGCTGAGGCATTGCCCCCTCATTGTCCAAATCCTCCATAAATACATTGTACTAGGAGCAATTTTCCTCCTCAAGTACTATGATGTTTGCTTCCTTCATTCCCCACAAGGCACCGTCATCCTCAACTCTGCTGGCCAAAACAAACCTTCTGCACTCAAATCAATATGCCTTCCTTCTCCTTGACTGAGGAGAGAGATGAGGTACAGAACATAGTCCTGCATGCGGGGAAACATAGCAGAATTTTTTGCCTGGAGACAAAGATTTTTTCTTTCTTCCCAGTAAAGATATAGTGCAAGGGTTTGGAGTCTGTATTTAGGTTATTTAGTGGTGTGGGTGTTTACATGAGATTCGTGGCATTCAGTTTCTAATCCCTGGATCCTACCTATGTAAGGCACTGAGGCCTGAAAAATCATCTTTCTCATCTATCCAAAACTGAAAATTTTGGATTATAAAGTGGAGGAGACTTGTTGAGGCAGGCAGTCAGTCAATCAATCAATCAACCAACCAATCAATGAATCAATCAATCGAAGTACCTGTTGTGTAAAGATGTTTCTTTTGATCTACAAAGAACTGAAGTTGATCCAAACCCAGGGGCAAGCACATATCAAGGCTCAAGAACAAGGTGAAAATCAGCAAAGGTTCTAAAAACTAAGCAAAGAACCTAACCAGTAGTTACCTTCTGATGACAGAATTTTAATGAGTATGTATGTGTGATAAATACTGACATACATGGACACAGACACACAGTCATGCAGAATTTGTTTGAATAAACTGATTTATTCCCCTTAACTACTTATCTCAAACACAATGTTAACAACTAGCAGAAGCTGACTCAGTCCCTGGCAGATACTCCTTAGTTTAAGACTGATATTGATGCATTTTGATAATTTGTCTTTGTAAGTGGCATGATAAAGTAATGGAACTATTCAGTGTTCATCTGTTTTCTACCAGGTGGACTTTTGCTGCATGACTAAGCCCTAAATTCATCTACATAGTGAGAAGTAGCTATAACCTGTAGAGACTAAATGAACAGGAGTTGAGCTTCATTACCTGAACTTAATCTGGAATAAAATGTTAGCAATACTGATATAATTTTATTATAAACAAGAGGACTTCCACTGTACATGTAGCTCTGCTTAGAGGTCTATACTAGCTCTGAAAATTCTATGCATGTTTTTCAAGTAAAACATGAAATCTATTTACATGCTATGACATCTTTCCTTGCAACTTATCAAGAAACCCACTGATTTCAAGGCTGCAAGTGGGAAATAATTGTCTCCTTAGCACAGATGACATTTGTAGACCTTTCTCAGCTTTCATTTGGCTGAAGGATAATGTCATTTTATGGAGTTGAAAACCTAATTTGATCCCTTTTGAACTTCTTTCAAGTAGTAGGACATTCTTTGATGAAATTTTTTAGTTATTACATTGACTACACAATTTACATACAGCCTCCAGTGACACTATAGGCAGGAGCATCTCTGTTTTTCTCTTTTTTCTGTCCTTTGTCTAGAATTTTACACCTCATGTCAATTGTTTGGGTTGTTCAAAGGGACAGCCATTGACTTTATATCAAGGCATTTTGATAGCTTCACCATGGGAGCTTTCATCTTTACTCACATTCTTTAAAAATAACTCATTGTGGAGGAAGCCCCATGGTGAGAAAAGTGTGCTATTTAATGCTGAATAATTGCTGCACAGTTTTCTGTCCACATTTTTATACACTGACCTAGTCCTTGCACACAAACATGCACTCATAGATCAAAACATTTACTAAGTATTTTCAGACATCTGAACAAATAAATCAGAGACAACCTTTCAGGCTCCTTGATATTCATGAGAGGCAGTGGCAATGTGTTCAGCCATCTCTCAGGCTGCAAAGATGAGTGAATCAAGACTCTGATCCGAGCTCCATCTGGCTATGGGGAGAGGAGACACAACCCTGACCTGCTTCAAGGAAGAGGAATATGTGCCAAAGAACTACGCTCTTTATGAGAGATATTCAAAATTCTTATACTGTCTTCAAATGAGATTTAGAAAGGGGAGAACCCTTTTTAGAAAGGGGAGAACCAGGTTTTTTTCATTTAATAGTCCTCTGGAATTCTTTCATTTGTGCTAGCATGAATAACTTTTAACTAACTTTTCCCTAAGAAATTGCCTTACAATTCCAAAATCCTTGAGAAGATGTATGTTCTGGAAATACTGCCATGCTCTGTCTCCAGGCTCAGGAGTTTTGCAGTATGCACAGCAATATGCAGGGTAATTGATATTTTTCCCAAGTGATGTGATGAGTCACTGCCCTCCCAGGGATTTCTGCATCCAGGCTTGGCACAGCGAGCAACTTAAATTGAAGTTACCAGAAGAAAACATGCTGCACAATTTTGTTGTGTCTCTTACTCCTATACAATCTCGGGGAAAAAAACCCCAACATTTTATTTGCCCTCTTGTGACTTATTAAACCTTTGACAGTTGCAAACTCCCCTTCTCCCAAAAATAGATATAAAAGATGACTTATAATTATAAAGTGTTTGGGATAAGAAATTTTGATGCCATTATAAACAGCAGCAAAGCAAATCCTTCAGTCCTGCCAAATTCCAAGTCAACGTATCAGTTCTGGTTTTACTCAGGGTAGTTCACCAATTATGGGGAGATAATGTGAAAGAAATTACATCGCTACTGGCCCTGGTTTTCCATTAGTCTGAAAATTGCAAACATTCTGATTTAGTAGCAGTTTATATTCACTTTGTAGGGGTGTAACATTGCAGTCTCACTAGCTGGAAAGGAGATTAATTGGTGCCAGCCAAGAATCTGGCCCTTAATGTACTTAGATGTACTTTTGGTAATGAGCAAATTGATTCTGATAATAGCAGAATCAACCCAAATAGCACAGGAAGCTCTTAAGGCCAAGTCCTTGGTAAGATTCAGAAAGAAAGATTGGACATTTATGTGGATAATAAGTTTATATGGAGTCAGTCTCTCTGTTAACCTCCACCATGCCAAACCAACCCTTCTGTAGATTTTTGAAAACTCCATTTTCCATTAAAAGTAGCTGCTGCTATGAGATATTAAGAAATATTGGATTGGATTGGACCCCTTACAATTTGAGCACCATTCCAAGTGGATAAGGTGCGCTTATATGTCTTTGAACATGACAAAGTCACTAAGCACAGCCCATGTATTAGAGACCACTAGCTTAGATGGTGAATAGCAACCTCTGTGCCCCAGGCCTGTCTCAGTTTGGGTAAATACATTTTTCCCGCTGGATCTGAAAGTTATTTCTCACTCTGGATAGGACTATGTTCCAAGGTGTTGCTGTTTCAAGAAGAGCTCAGTACTTTCCTCAGTAGTGGGAGGCAGTATTTTCCTGGAGACACTCTACCTACTGTAGGATTGGGTTCAAAGTCACTCAGGTGTGACTGCACTGGGTCAAAGCCAGAAAAAAGGCAATTCTTGCATGTAGTATGAAGACAGTACAAAATGGTGCGGTAGAGGCTAACACACACTCTGTGAGGTGCCCATGGAATCTGATTTTATACTGGGCTACATTCCAGTCTGTTACTACCTTCTTGTTTGAGCAGGCATAAATTCCTTGTAAAGTCATTTTGATTTTTGCATCTGACAAGTTACTCTTGTATATCTGCTATTTTTCTGTTTCCATCCATATTTTTCTTACAATGATGCCTATCCTTTTATGATCATGCTGACAACTGCCAGTGCTTAAGTTGAGACAGAAACTACAACTGAACACAGCAATCCACCCTTGCATTTCAACCATGATCTGGGAGCATGAGATTGCAGCAGGACCTTAATTTCCCTTGTTAGAGCTGCAGCACTTGAGGCTGATGAAGTTCGCAGTAAACCCTTCACAAATGAACCTTACTCAATATATTATCTACCAAGGCAACGTAAGGAACATCTGGTGGGGATTGTGATCTGTATGCATTGAGGCAGCAACTATTATACTGCTGAGCTGATGTGCACTGAAGTTCACTGTGCTTGCTGAGTGCAGCCATGAGAAAGTAGAATCAGGATTTTGCTGAGCTTTTCCTCACTCTCACCCAGGACAGAGACCCAGCCTGCTTGTGGGCCCAAAGGGCTCTGCAGAGTGCACTTAGAAAACAATACCTCAGCCTGCCAAGCAGCTGTACATCCTTGGCTGAATCTCTTGGAAAATAAAGGTCTATGACAAAGTAAGATCACAAACAGGATTCACTTCTACACTCTGCCATGACAACCGATGCCAGCTGACTAGAGAAAAGCTACTTCTTCCTGACTCCAAAACATGCAGCACAATTGACAGGTGAGCCCGGATTCAGAGATGTGTGGTATTTTGTCATCCACTGCTACACTGACCAGGACAGAGGATCTGCAGGGTACATCAGGCCTTCAGTTGGAGATACACAGCAGCTCTGGCTTCCCGACAGCTTGAAAACACATAGATAATTTATGACCAACTTCTGAATGTGAAAATGTCTGCACTGGGGCGAAAGAGAAAAAGCAAGTGCTTTCAGGGTAAAATGTCATAAGAACAGTGAAATCTTTGCATGAGAGATTGGTCACTGTCACTTTCTTAATGACCTTCAAGAAGCAGAGCAGAGTGAATGTCTTTCAAAGCAGATGTGGGATAATTAGTCTCTCTCTTAAGTGACTGAAGGAATGGAAAGCAGTCAGTGATCAGCAGCCCATAGCTGTGGTCTGTACAGATTAATGCACTGAAAAGAAATGCTTCCTGCTACAACGAATAAGGAATACAAACAGACAGGCCAGCTACTCTGAATTCAAACAGAGAACCAAACTCAGTCTTATAAACTGTGTGTGTGGGTTGTGTGTTTGTCTGTCTGTCCTTGTTTTCAATTCATGGTGGCAATGACCCAGATCTCAGCATTACCTAGACATCACACAATACAAGCCATGTTGTAATATGGATAGACAGGGTGTCTTGGCTTTTTATTTCCTTGACTGTAAAGCATCTGAATAGCAGCATGAGCAACTTGGCTGATATGCTCACAGGGAAGAAAAAGTTCATGCACTTGATGAACAAGTTCAAGAGGTATCAATTCCCCTGTCCCCTTGCCAGTGATCGTGTTTCTCTTTAGTATTCAGTCTAATCTTACACAGATTCTGCATTTTTTTCCAAGACACATCCACGCACCTTTCTGTCAAAGATCAGACATGCGGAGCTTTAAAACCTGGATTTTAAGGATTTTGTTTTCTTGAACTGAATAGGTTTAGGGATTTTCATAAGAACTGGAGAACTGAAACTGCCTCTGTAATGGAGATCATGGAGTCCAAAGACCTGTCTGTGGCAGAGGTGAAAATATGATCTGTTCCTGATTAACAGGAGGGTGGAGGGAGTTGATTTCCAGTTTTTCTCCTTTATAATGGATCTTACTGCTGTCATTTTAAGGTGTGAGGCACATTGCCAAATATATGGGGCTCGAAAGGAAGGAGTCTGAGGTTTCCTTTAATTTGCTGAAGTCTGTCTACTCCTAATCTAATAAAAAACAGATATGTGATGAGATTTATACAGCTCCTATTTGTCTGATTTGCAGACAAAACAGCTGGAAGCAGTTGGGATGAAAATGAGCTACAGGGAATTGTGAATTCCTCAGGGAAGATGGCAGGAGAAGAATTTATCTTGAGGTAGAGGTAGGTTATCAGAAAGAGACTTTTTCCCCAAAGATGGGGCAGGAAAGAGTTCCCCTCTTACCCCAGGGCTTGGGGTTTGCTTCTAGATCAGAAACCATTCACTGGGTTAAGGAAGGCTGACAGTGCTTGTTGGATCATTTCACAAACTCTCAAAAAATGGGACCATTACCATCAGTGCCGCTCACAGGCAACACTGCTCAAACGACCTTTCCCACACACAGTTTGCCCTGCTGAAAGGCCACTTCCCAGCTGAATTGCTGAATCATCAGCTCCAGTTTAGTAGAAAAGCTATTTGCTTAGCAGAAGGGACCCCATGGCAATTTAAGTTCATGTCCTGAAAGGAGTTTTTATTCCCCCTTTCCCTCAGTTTTTTAAATAGGCAGTGTTATGTCTCACATTCAAATTCTGGTAAACTGAGAGGTGGAATGGGTTTAAATGTGGGTTTATGCACAAATCTGGATGAGACAGAACAACCCTCTCCATTATGCCAAGCACATGTGTAACCAAACTCATCCAAAGACATTTCCTAGAAGTGGGAAATTCCAGAGGCTGACTCATAACAGCCCTTCACAAGAAAGATTTCTCTGTGAACCATGCCTCTATTCAAGCCATGGCTGCATAAATGCACATCCTTTTCTGAGTGCAGCCTCTATTTCCTTATGACACAAAAGAATTTATCCTCTTTATAGTCAGGCAAACAAAGGGGAAAATAAAACTTAATTGTTCCAGGGTGAATATCTGCTTCTGGTATTCAGTCGCAAGATCAGAGATAATATAATTAATGTAGATAATGGATGGATATGGAAAACAGATGGCTCTACAGACTCTTTGTGTCAGTGGTCACTAATCAGTATTGTAGATTATTTGTCTCCAAAGTCTCTCTCTCTCAATGAATGGCTCACTGAGGACCCCATTTCACTACAAAGTCAGGTTAGTGTATTTACAATGGCAAAGTTCTGGTAGTGGAGATAGAACTTGTGCAGCCAAAAAAATTCTTTTCCTGGTAGTAAAACTGGTTCCCTAATTGACATAAGATCTACTGACAAAAGGGCTCTTTTGTGATAATGAGTTGCATCTGCACAGGGAGTTCTGACATTCAGACTGTACAAAGTTGAGTCATCCTGTTTTGACTGTGAATGAACAGGGCATATCTCAATGTCAGTGCAGGGGAATCCCAGTGGTACTTGTAATGCAGGAAATTTCAACTGTGAAGTTAAAGTGTCATTTTAAAAATCTCCTTTATCTGAGTAGAAATGTAACGATTCCTCCTTCCATGATTTTCCCTTCCCCTTAAGGTATGTGTAGGGACCAGTGTGAAATGAGTTTCATTATCACAACCCTTTGCTCCTTTTTGTCTGAACTGGGGCACCACTACACTGGTGGCAGTGTCCTTCGGCCCACAGCTGACATCACCTGCTGATTGCCTCTTATCTACTCTGTGCTGCCTGTGCAAGTTCCCTCATGAGTGTAAAAAGGAAATTCTGCTCCTGGATTTGAGGGAATTAAGGAACAATACAGAGTGGTGTACCCTGCTGATATGGTTAATTATTTCCATTGAGATGCTTGATTCCATTTTCACAGAATCATAGAAGATTCTGAGAATTCAGGTCTTGGAATTTTTCCGGCCATACAGAAGGTTGAAGAAATTCTCCCTAATTTATGTCTCTGTCAATGAATCCTACCAGTGTCGAGTTCACAGGTGCATGGTGCCAGAATGGCTGAAATAGATCCACTTCTAGGTCTTAAACAGAGTTCATGCCTTGATTTAAACTTGAACAAAACCACACCTTAGTTGCCAAGTTCTAAGAAGGACATGATCTTCTGGCTGGTGAGACTGAAGGTGGCCAGCTGAGCTACTCCTGTCACTGATTAAAAATGTGGCTACTTCTAATCACCGTGGAAGAACAAAAGTCATGTAAACTTGGCTCTGAGGCAGCCACAGAGACAGCACTCACTGACCTGGTGGGACTGCCAAGATGCTGGAGTAGCTGGGAACAGATCCAAGCTCTGCTGAGCCAGAGCCCAAAACATGCTCCTTTCCACCAGTCTTAACACTTGTAAATATCACAACAGCTGCTGGATGAGGCACCTTGTCCAGAAAACAAGTTAATTGTATGTAACCAATGAAGAGGTGTTACTGGCGAAGTTGTTCTTCATGTTTTATAATATTCATACCACAGTTAATTTGGGTTGTTATTTCTGTATTTCTTTCTTAGTATTGTAGTTGGGTTACACCAGCACTGTGTTTTCTGCAAGTGTAGCACAAGAACTCCGGGATATTTATTCCTACAGTACTTCGAGGCAGTGGAGTATATTAAATTCCAACTCAGTGGAGATTTATTGTGTTCGAATGAACATTGCCTACAGTACAAGAACTCACAGAGATATGAGGAAACATGCTACAGGTACAAGAATTTGCATTTCATAGTTTAGGATTGTAACTGATATAGAAGGTGGTGGAAACCAAAGGCTTAGCTGTGGGACTCTGCTGAAGGTCATTTCTGCTTAGGATAGATATTGCCTGGATTGTGGCATAGCAGATTCAGGCTGGTGATGTCTGACTCAAAAGAAATGCAAACAGTTCAACTGTTTTCACAGTAAATATTTGCTAGAATACAAAACCTGAAATTGTGTCTTGTTCATGCTTATTTTTATTTGCTTTCTAGTAAATAACTGTGAGATGAGAACATGTATTAAATTAATGAATTTTAAACAGAGACCAAATAATACATGTCCCATAACACCTTACTTTAAAATACAAGGAATGGAAGGCTAGGAGGGATATTTGTAGACCCAGAGAATAGTGACAACTCCATGCAATTTGTCACAAAGCATACAAAGCAAGTCTCTGTGTGTCAAATGATGAAGCCCATTAAAATGGCAAAGCAAATATCTCTTCCTCTTCAGTCAAAGGTTAGGTAATGACAACCTCCTTCTTTGTGTTAAGGCATTACTCTCTTCTTAAATCTTTAAATTAGTAAAACACAAAGGAAACAAAGGCCTCTGAGAGCCAAGAAAGTCCATGACTTCTAGAAAAAAAATTGAGTTTTCTTTTTTTTATTGAGAAACAAGGGTCACCAAGCATTTCAGTGCCTTCTTCATCTCTGTCTGGATCTCCAACATCAGGCAAAAACTGTCCTTCATTTTTCTAGTGCTAATGTCAGTGGAGAAGATCCTATGGACTTGAATGGTGATTTGGACCTTTGCAAATGATCAATATAGGTTTAGAAGGGACTATGCTGCATTCTAACTACTTAGAGTAATTGTATTTATACATATGTTTATATGGGAAGATCTCATTCAGAGCAGGTCATTGGAAGTGGTAGGTGCTCATCTCACTGCATGTCCTATGACTCTTACCCACACTGAAACATTCAGAAAAAAGCACCAGTTTATTGGGAAAACCTCATCCCCCCACCTCCTTGCCAGCCTCTGCTAAGAAGAGTAAAATAAAAAGTAACAGACTTTAAGTAAGATTGAAAAAGAGGAAAAAATATGCTCCCAGAAGGCAAAATACTGATGACATTCTTAATAATATGAAACACAAGATCACAGTAGGGCAAAACTGAAATTCATTTTGTATGTCAAAGAATTGGTTGCATTTAATTTGTTTGGGATATTTTACTAGGCTTCTATTTCTTACAGGATAAGTTCAAGGTTATGACAAGTTTTGCTAGGACTAAATGCTCATAAGCCTTTGAGACAAAAGAGAATAAAGCAGAGGAAGGTCGCCCAATTCAGTTTTGATTGATGAAGTCTTTTGTGAAAAATCCTCTTTTTCCTTCTCAGTTTTGCTTTAAATTCATATTTCAGGAACTAAGAAGGGGCAGTATGAAAAATGATATTGTGACAGCTATATTTTCTTTTTAGAGTCCTCACTCACTTTTATTCCAAACATCTTGAATTTGTCTATATGGTTCCCAAATGCTACGGCAGGACTTAAATATCTGCAGTCTTGAACTGAATTTGACTTTGCTTCTTTCTTAATTATTGCCTTAATTATTATCTGATTTTGGTCAAATCTGTGAAAGAACAGCTTCATTTGGACTCCTGATATGATAAATCAGTAACAGGGGAACTTCAAAAGCTTCTGAAAGGTCATGATAAGCCTCTGAATTGTGGGAGGTTTATTAAGGGATTTCATGCAGGTTCTCACAATGTGTCCGTAGTTTGAAAGGAGAGGAATAAACGAGTCCTGGGAAAGGGGGCACAGAACTGTCTCCAGGCATGGGGCTCTCCCTGTGTAGTCAGATGTCTTGATGTGCCTTGGGCTGGCTCTCAGCCCCACGGCAGTGAGGGTGTGGGGGGGCTGGGGGGAACCACCATGGGTCCCACGACGCGTCCCAGTTTTGGCCCTCTGGATCTCCTGGATCTGCAGTTTCTCCACTAGATGTCTGTGTGCCCTCTCCAGAGCTTCCAGCTGCAGCTGAGAAAGTCTTGCCAAGCAACCCTTTCCCCTCAGTTTTTAAGGAAAACAAGTTCAAAACACTGTTCCCTTTTTTGGTGCCATTCTGGACTGATACTCAAGACTGGTGTGCTTAAAATCAGGTCCCCACTTCCCAGAATTGCAAAGAAAAGAAACAAAAGATATTCCTCCCTGCCCCAAACCTTCAGGATGATTGACTGACAACTGCCTCAGCTTTTGCCAAGAAAAAAAAAACAAAACCAAATGATTTCAGTTTTCCAAAGTGTGAAGAGAATGTTTCATGATGGGAACTTTCAAACTAAATGGTTTATAAGACCCGGTATTCCTCCATCCTCATTTTCTTTACCTTTGTGGAATTTAAAAATAAAATGAAACAATCACCCTCCTGCTTTTCTGAAGATCGACAAGCAGCAAAATAAACAAGAACCAAAATTGTAACAGTTTGTGAGGAAACAGCCACGTTGATGTGCATGTGTTTCCCCTCACACAGATGCACAGGACTGTCTGCCAGTAAATAGAGCCCTGGCTGGGGAAGACAGCGTGATGTGCTGTGGAGGTGCCATGGGGGTGCTTTGCTTCTCTTTGCCTGTTGCCTGCTGTCCCACGGAAAACCAGACGTTAATCCCAGCTCATAGGAGTGGGATCATCCCCAGGCTGCCCTGGAGCTGTGTGGCTTGGGCCTCTACAGCACCCTCACAGACTAAAGAAATTCAGAGGACAAGTTGAGTCTATTTTAGGTTTTTTAGCTCATGCTTAGTCAGTGTACATTCAGCAGAAATTTATGAAGTTTTTATTTTCAAATGAGATAGGAGTGCAAAATTTATACTGGTAGAACTCCAGGAACATTAATCAAGGAAGAAATTCATCTCCTGATTCTTTTTTGTATTTCTAATCTAGAAAGAAAATGAATGCAGGTAGATTTGATGATTTGTAAACATCTGTCTTTTCATTTAAATTGCATTCATAAAACAGACATTGAAATTTATTTATTTTTTTAAATTTAAAAAGCCTCACTGCATTATCATGTTTCTTTAAAAAGCAGATATAACCAATTTCATGAAAACTGTAAGTGTGAAAAACCAATGAACTGCAAAGTGCAATAAATCATTTCTCCAAAGAGGTTCACCTATCTCAATCTTGCTCTCATGCTGGCTGCAATGCTGAGTGTAACTACTGAGGAACAAAGTTATTTCATAGATTCTTTTATTAACAAGAACAGAATATGACCCACTAGCTGAACAGAAAAATATTGACATTTCTTTTATGATCTAAGGGAAATAATTTGAAAAATATAGTACATGACAAAGGTAATTTTTATAGAAAAGTCAGAAATGCAGTTAATGAAATTCTCAGCTACTAAAACTTCTGAAGTAATACAACCATAATATTGTCTTTTTGGAAATAGAAACAGTGATTAAAAAGGAAGTATTTTGGAAAATTAATTCTTAAAGGGTGGGGGATGGTGGAAGAGATTTCCTGGTTTTAGCAAAGAGCCGAGTGATTAATGAAATAAAATTAATCTCTTGTTAGTCAGCGTGAGAACTAAAAAGGGATTGCCCAGATTAACTCACAACTCATTTTAAGTGTTGAATATCTGTAGAGATGCTAGTCTGAGAGTAGGTATTTAGAGGAGAGAATTAATCTCTGCTCAAATCAATGAAAGTTTTGTCTTATCAAAGGCAGGAAGGATGTTTTAATGTTAAGTGAGTAAAGACACACACTACAAGTTCCAGAGGTGGGATTATATGCAGAAAATAACTAGCAAGTGGTTTTGAATAATGATGCATTCAAGAAAGTTATGATCCTTAACGGAACTAAGATTTCACCCATGGCATTCATGGGCATATTGGTGATATCAACATGTGGACATCAATCTATGTTATTTGAAATTATTAGCCATTGTGTTCATCACATCTTTTTTTTTAGGAAAAATTAAACAAAAACCCAGTGATTGAGGATTTCAGTAAAAGAATAAAAAACCAAAACCAAAAGTCTGTGTAATTCTCACTTAAGCATTTTGAAATTTTGGAATTTAATCAAAATCCATCAAAATTAAAATGAACAAGGAAAATTATTTAAATTAAGAAAATTGAGCAGATAATAAGGTGTAGCTTAAAGTTGTCTATTAGAGATGACAGTGAAAGATTAATATCAAACAGTGCTCTATGTCTCTAAGCAGAGTAAAAGCAGCACGTATCTTCTGATATTCACACATTATTTTTTGACACATGATTTTCTTTACTGAATCTTTAGTAATCATCTCTTTCTGCAACCTGAAGGCACAAACACTTCCCAGATGCTTCTGCTCCCATATCCAAAGCCTGATATGAGGAGAACACAGTCCCAGAGTAAGTAAAATCCACGGGATCCACTCAGCAGACAGACACAATTCTCCTTTGGGTGGAGAGGAGCACAGTGCCTTCCCCTGGGAGATGCACAGGGCAGCCCTCACACCACGCCAGGACATCATTTGACAAAAACGTCAGAACCATTTTCTAATATCATAACTGCTGCAAGGAACCAAATGATTTTACTCTGTGTTTAACAGCACTGGATGGAGGTGACTCGTCGGGCTGGAAGCTGCTGGTGGGTCAGGGAGCAGAACTCTTGGTCCCTTACACTTGCAGGAGCAAACAGAAGGTAGAAGCAACATTTACACTTGCAAAGAGATGCACAGATAGTGCTGCAAAGAAAGCCCAGCTTCACCAGGTAAAAGGAAAATCATTAGCTGAACCATTTGAAGAGGAAGGAATAGAAAGAAGAATGATAAGAAAAATTGAGAGCTTTTTTTAATTTTAGGAACCAACAAATCAGGAAAAACAATGACTTTGGCTAAAACCTTGTTCTAGCTTAATGTGCAAGGGAGGCAGTTAATTTTTTTTTTTTTTCAAAGCAATTTATAGGTAACATTGGAAAAGGGAAACAGATGGCAATCAATAACCTTGGGAAATTGTGAAGTGCAAGAAAAAGTAACAGGAGGCTACAAATATTAGAGAAAAATCCGTGCTTGTGAGTCATACAGAATATTTCCTTGTCAGTATGAAAATCCCTGCAAAAGATATTACTCTTGTTGGTAGAGAGAGATAATGAAATGTTTTTTGGTGCAGAGAAAGCCAAATTTTTTCAAAGACAACTTTTGTCTGGTAGTTGGGAAAATGCAAGTGATGAGCTTATCACACAAAGATGAAGAACTTTCCAATTCATGAATAAAATGAGGATGTTAGGCAATTTCTTCTAGAGAATATTTTCTATCTGATAACAGAGTCTAGGAGTTGACAAAAAAAAGAAAAATATTATAACAGAGGAGCATCTGTCTACCTGATCTTAGTGTGTAATTAACTTTAGCTGGCTAGGGAAACTGCAGAAGGGAAGGACAGTGCTAATGTTAGACTGATATTAAAAACAAAACAACCCAAATATGATGAGCTCGTGGCTGAAATGAAATAGCAGCTAAAGTTATTGGTCTGCTTAATTAACCCCATATGGCTCACAGGAACACTGGTGGAAGGGCTATACTACATTTATACTACATAATTGCCCAAAATTAAGGAAGATTTTTGCTAAACTTTAGGGAGTTCATGATAGCATGATAAGAAATAATTTTGAAGTGAAAGAATCAGGGAATAAAATCTAGCATTCTCTTTTTGAGTGTCATGAATAGAAATACTTGCAAGTGGATGAGAAGCCTGAAAACAAAGACGCCCCTTCATCACCTCTGACAAAGCTTAAGCAAGAGCCAACATTGGAAAGTTTGAAGAAAACTTTAGAGAATGCAAAGTATATTTTATTTAGAGAAGAATACTGATGGTTTCAAATCAGTAAGTTATGATTGGTGCATCAGCATCTCTACTTGGAAAGATGCAGTGAATTGTTTTATAAAAAAAGTGCAGAAAAGTTTGTGTGCTGCATGAATTTCAGCGAGATGAATACTAGCTGCAGCTGATTAAAAGCTTTATCTTCTCAGTTCCCTGTGTTTGCATTAACATAGAGAAAAAAGTAGGAGAAATTAAGAACCTCTTTTGCCTGAAGGAGACGTGCCACAAGAAGCAAAGGCTGAAGTTGAATTAAGACTCAAAGGAAGCTTTTCAGAATACATGGTAATGGTGATTAACTGCTGGAACAAAGTACAAGGAAATGGATAGAGACAAAGTCTCCTCAGATTTTACAGCAAAGTCTGAGAGCTTTTATAGCAGACAAGTTTTAATCTGAGACAAAGAATGCTTTAGTTAAATACAAGTTATTGGACTCAGGGCTGCGTAATTGGGTGGCCTGAGATATTTCAATAAGAAAACAGAGATCTCTTTTGATCTTGTTCTTGTATATCTGTAAGTTGGATTCTATGTGATTCCTATTGCAGAATGCCACCAATTTACTTCTATACCAAGATCTGTAAGACATTTTCTTTGAAAAATTAATTTTCAGTCAAGGGCAGTTTTTATTTAGAAAAACTCCATAAAATACAAACTACTTAGGAACTTGCCTTTTCTAGAATTTATCAGCTTATTGTAAATGTCTTGTCATCAGTCCTTGTTAGACTGTTCTCTGGCTGGTAAAAAATTTCTTTATTATCCACAAATACTCTTTGTGCTTCTCTGAAAGTATTTTGCCACTTTTACACTTCCCTTTTCCACAATTTTGGTGCATATTAATGGATATTTAAGTTACGAAATAGAACTTCTCAATGGGAGCAGGCATTTTATCAGAGTATAGGTAACAAAAATAATTTCAGGGGATGCAGACTGGGACTGAAGAGAAAGTGAAGGATGTAGGTTTATCCCTGTATTGAAAGCTTTGCATCATGGGAAAATTTCCTATTGTTTGGCGAAAAAAGCAAGAGGAAGGCTTTGAAATGTGTTAATTCCATCCCCACTGAGAGATGCAGCAGGGCTCCCATGTAAATGAAAGGAGCAGCACTGGAGCAGGACACATCACAGCTTTGTATTCCAGACTAAAATATTATCCTCCTTTTTTCACTTGCTTGGTGTCTTGTGTTCTCATTTACAGCAGTGCAGAGTGCAGTGTAGGTACAAAACAACATTAGGTCAGACTTTTCCACTCTTTTATATCAGCTTTAGCATCTGGCAACCTATTTACATTAGCTTTACATAGCACAAATGAGTGTGTTTATGCAAGAGAAACTGCAGAGGTGCTCCCAATAAGCTTTTACTTCCTAAAAAAAAAAAAAAAAATAGTGGAATTCTCCTTAATACTACCCAGGTATGTTGAATTACCCCCTTAATGTGTTTTGCTGTAGAAAATATACAATGTAGTACTTTTTATTATCTGTTGATGTAAAACAAAGTGATTGACTTTGCATCCTACACTCAGTACTGTGAATATTCAGGTGGAGCTCATCTTCATCTCTTGTGACTTCACATCACCTCTATGGACTTTAGTGGATCCAGAAGTAGCATGATCTAGTCCTCTTCATGGAACTAGGTTCCTTACTGCCTCAGATATTTGGTATATTTACAGTTGTGGATATTTCTATATTCCAGACATTTAGTATATATTCAAAAGATAATGAGGCAAAACAATTCTGCAATGTGCTGTCGTGAAGTACACCCCTCACTCTCACAGCCCACCCAGCAGCTTGCTAGAAGCTTGATCAGTTCCTTAAGAATGATGAATAGTGTTAAAATTTGCTATATTCCTTTCTGCCAGATGCTCTGAAAAGCCTGTTAAAAGTCTATAAAACAAGCAAAATAAGTTCAGTTATGCTCTGCACTTTTCGAGCACTGCTGCTAGCACAAAAATTGATTGATTGTTCTTTGTGCTGTTCTAAATCTAGCCTGTTCACCTGCAAAACACTGCTCTCTTGTACTTTTTCTGTTACCCTCAGCAACATTCACACAAAAATGAGGGAATGCTTTTCCCGGTACAGGGATTTCTCTGTAAGTCTGGTACTTTCTTGTCTCTTTTCTCCTCTGTGTGCTAATCCCATTAAAAGATTCCCTCCTTGCCTTAGCGGCGTGTCCCCCAGCTGCCGGCCAGCGTCCTGCTGCTCCTCTGCTGCTTTCCTGCACAAAGCTGGAATTTGTCACATCCCTCCTGGCACAGGGATGTGCGTGTAGAGACACGGTGGTTTGATGGCTCCCTCGGAATTTACCGGGAACTCTCGCTGGCTGCATCAATGCACAGCGCTCAGGGCTGTGATGTCAGGAAATGAAAGGGAAAAGCTTAGAGCAGAGGTACAGCCTAATCTTGGGAAATCAAAGTCTTGCCGTGGTGGTTGGTAGAAAAATTAAGCAGCTGTGATCCTTTTTTTTTTTTTTTTTTTTTTGGCAGGAAGGAATGTAAAGAATGCATTTGTCTCAGCTGTAATTGTGACAAGAAGTAAGGCTTGTAAGTGTGTTGAAAATTTTGAGGACAAATGATTTTTCTCAAAACATGTAATATAGAATCATTAAACTCTACAGTGGTTTGGGCTAGTGTGAAGCTAATGGGAAACTAAAGGTGGATCCTGCCACAGATGTGTAGACATTATGGAGAAAAAATTTTTGCATCTCTAGTGAAAGATGAGTAAATATTCAAGATATCTGGGGGAAAAGTGAGAGATTATGGTACAACTGGAGTGCTGGCCACCAGCCACAATGAGAAAATCAAGGTGAAGGACAACAGTCTAACTTCTGGTAAATGAGAGGAATGGAAGCTGGGGGATAAGGAAAGGACTAATCCACTAGTCTAATAACGGGCAATTGAACAAAGTAAAGAGAGAGGAGAGGAGATTGAATTAGGGTAAGAAAGTTTGAACACAAAAAGGAATTTAAATAATTCTGCAAAAGAGCTGTTGGGGTGTTCGAATTTAAGATGTTGCTAGTGAAAAAGTGCAGGCAAACAGCTGAGTTGCAGTAAGAAAAGCTGCAGGTTTGATGACAGAAATGTTGTTGTGAAGAGCTTGTGGGGGCCTGAGTGGTCCTGGGGAAGCAGAGGAGAAAAGTGTACCAGGGGCAAGAGAGTAAACTTTAAAATTTAAAAGGTAACAAACAGCCTTTGAAAAAGAGGAAGGGTAATAGAGATTACAAAGAGCCACGGAGCCTCTGCAAGCAGGCTGTGAGCATATGGTGAAGACATAAACAAGGTACTGAGCAAGATTAACCAACCTGAGCAAGTATTGCTTCCAAGAGACATGTCACGTTCCTTGGAGTAGAAAACCCTGGAGGTGTTTTGCATGTCTGGGAAAATATCTTGTATGTGCCTGGCTGTACAAATAGTGATTCAGCAAAATCATAGAATATTTTGGGTCAGAAGGGACCTTTAAAGGCCATCTAGTCCAACCCCCTTGCAATGAGCAGGGATGTAGAAAAGGAGAGCTGTGCTCTCCCGAGGAATAAAACATCTCAGGACAGGCACAGAAGATATTCCTGCGCCCTGGATTCCAGCACAGGGACATCTTCAGTTACATCAGACTGCTCAGAGCCCTGTCCAGCCTGACCTTGACTGTTTCCTGGTGCTTTCCCAGAGAAGTGTTCCCAGCAAGGGGTGAAGGGCAGTTTTGCACTGCCCTGCTCTCTGTTGGCCTGTGTACTGCAGCACACAGCTGCAGTGGATGATTTGGTGTCTCCGCCTCAGTTACCACAGCCAAATCCATTTGTCTTGGCACTCCTGCCCCCACAGGCTGCTGGTTACAGTTGTTTTTTCATAGCCTAATCCTAGGAGTTTATGGTGGTGTCTGTGGGATGAGAGCCTTTGTTGAGGGGAAGAGCTAATGACTCCGGGACAGAAGAACACCTGCTGTGGAAGAGGTGACTGGTTTGGGGATGAGATTGAGGGTTAGCCTCAGGCAGAGAGCTGGCCTAGGTTCTCTCACAGGCTGTGAATAAAAGTAACAAGGATGCCTTTCAAACAAGTGAAAGGCAGTGGCCAGCCATCAAAATGCCAGACAGACACTCCTGACAACAATCCCAGTCACTCTCACTCAAAAAATGCCTGTGCACACCTGTGACAGTGCCAGGCTTGCCCCCACTATCAAAATGTGGAAATGTAAAAATGTGTTTGTATATCTGTACTTTCGCTTTCATTAGTTTTCCCAAGAATTCAAAAATTTTCAAGGTACATGCAGCAGTCACTGGGGACACTTTCAAGCTGTTAGTTAAGCAGAGGTTTGAGTTCTATCAAGAGCAATCTATACTTTAAGCCTCTGGCATAATTTCTGCTCCAAATGAGAAATGCCCTTGAAGACCAAGGTTTAAGGTCAGAAGTATTGCTGCTTATACCTGATCTCACTCCCCAGTGGTTTTTGTCCTATTGAGAAGCAGGGTGTGAGAGAAGCCGTGTGAGTCCTTCAGTGCTCCCCTGTCTTTCAGAGTGTCACCCCCAAGGTACTCCCTTGGTGGGTGGTGCCTCTGGGGGCTTTGTCAGGTGCTTGTTCCCAGCAGTCCCAGGTCACTCTGCTAAGAACAGTATTATGTGATAGCCTTGTCCCAAATACCCAGTGAGGCTCAGTTAGTTTTTAGGTAAGCAGTCCTTTTGTTAGGAAGTTTCTGTCTGCATCTGCAGTTGAGCTTAACATGTACTTTAGAAAGAAATTATAGCAAGCATACTGATTATGGAGAGATAATAATAAATATATAATTACAGTCTATGATATATATTTTTCTATAGATATAATTAAAAATTACGGTAGTAAATAGTGGTAGCATTCCCTGCTCCCCCTCAGAGCTCCATTCACCACAGAGTTTCATTCTGCTCCCAAAAAATAGAGCTAGCTCTTCATCTCTCAACAATGGATACTTGCTGACAGGTAAAAGAGGATTTTGGTCTTATCTAGATATTGTGAGGTGTACAGCACAGAAAAAGAATCAGAGATTGATATCTGTACAAAGGCATTATAAAAGGAAGAAAAGCAGGGCAATTATCCAGGATAAATATGTCACACACCCATGCCAAAGAAAGGGGATATAAGCACACCATGAAAGATCCATCTAATCAGAACTTCAAACTCTCAGTTCTGGTGCAAAAATTACCTTGAATAAGAATCAAATGGATAAAGGAGTGGATCATTGGTGCTTGTGATGAGAGACTGTTGTTGCAGAAAGCCTCCATTTAGATCAAAATGACATTATGATTTGTGCTGTATTTCTGATGGTGTTCTCAGTAAATTTTAACTAAATACAGGAAAACAAACCCTTCCATCTGTCCCAGGCCATGAACTTGTTCTCATGGCTGTGAGGATGGCAGAATTATTTTCAGTGCAACTTTTTTGGGGCCATGGGTTGGGCAGTTTCTTAATATGTTTTTGTGGTTAAGGAGTTCTAAACGGGGAAGGATTCCTTTGCTTTTCTCAGGGAATTGGATATGGAGTTAATGCCTAATCACACTTAGCAATTTGATACTCCTCAGTAATCAAGTCTCCTGCTAATTGATGAAGACCTAATCCATCAGTCATTTTAAATCACTTTACATTCACATTAAAAGATAAAATTTAGAAAAAATTAAATAGTTTTTTACCTAATAAAAAAACATTTCTCAATGGCACAAGCAAATATCTATCAAATAAAATGCCAGGCAATTATCTCTTCTAGATATTTTTTTCTATACATACCCCACAAGAAATTTTAGGCATGTTCTTATCTTATTTGTCTGTTTTTTTTCTAAGCCTCGATGATCAGACAGACCATGCTGCAAAGTTGGAGGTTGGATCTGAAACCTTTGGAGGAATGTTAGAGCTGATATTCTGCTTCCAGCCTTAATCAACATCCTCAAAGATTCAGCAGATAGTACGAAACTAGAGTTTGTATCTGCATCTTTCAGGAGTCTGTCCCAGTTCTGGCCCCTGTGCTGAGAGCACCCTTAAAAGATACATCAAACAGCACAACAGGAGTTCAAAGAACTTTGCTTGTAACTGCAATGAATCTGAAATGTACTGATGAAAGATTTATTAATGTCATGCAAGGTAGAGTGTCCTCCTGTTAGCAGAGACCTTCTGAATCGCTGAGTGAACAGGTCATCAAAGAGAAATCAGCACGATAATTGGAACGGCATTCTTGAGCCTAATTGCAACAGAGGTTAACTCAGTGTCTGAGTGTTGGATAATGACAAGGACACAACTAAAGCAGTAGTAATCGTGGCCCCAGCTCTCTTTCTGCTGTTGCAGGGAGCAGGGATGTGCAGCTCAGGCTGAGGTGTTGGTACCTCCCTGGAATTTTCATCTGCAGTGGCTCCAGCGGACTCCAGCCACGATGTGCGGACAAAACAATTTTCCCTGGGGAAGAGACAAACCTCGTATTTTTGTGCTTGTGGAGGTGCTGGGACAGAAACAGTGAAAATTATGACTCAGGAAAGGTATTCCAATGGATACTTTTCTAGTGTGCAGAAATACACAGTTTTGTAAGCCTTGATCATGCTGTCCTTTCTGACATTAGAAGATATTTGGGGGTTAAGAGGGTGGGGATACTCACTAAAAATAATAAAAGCCACATACAGAACAGTCCATTGCTTCTAGGGCCCTCAGAAATATGATCCTGGGCTTTGACCCACCACTGCAGAATTTCTACAGCCTCAACTACTCAAAGGTGATTTTAGCATCACTATAGTAAATGGACATAATTTCATTTAGCAGTCTGAAATTAATTTCTGCTCTTATTTCTAAGTCTGAAAAGCAAGCTAGTGGTATTGCCTAGCACTCAGCAGGGTGAAATACTTTGAAGTGTGTAACAATACTTTCTTCTGGCTAAAAGTGTTCTGACCTCGCACCTCAGGTTTTGAAGCCTTTTTTCTAAGGCTTCTGAAAGTTGTAATTTTATTCAATGCATTTTGTTTAGAGGGGCTAACTCATGTACTATAACTGTACCATCTTACCCAGGCATCATTTGTTTTCTGCCTTTTATCCTAAAGGCATGAGTCATGTCCATGGCCAAGCATCTGACCCTTGTCGGCCTGATACTGCCTCCGCTCTGATTCATTGTTACATTTTCAAGAACATATCTTTCCGCTGTCTCCCAAGTTCTCACTTTCTCCTGAGTTCTTCAGGGTTTCTCCTCCCATTTTGGAGGATCACTGTAGTTGCCCATGGGGCTTATTGAGGAGCTGGTGGAAAAGTCATTTTCTTGGACTTCAAATTTTTTTATCCAATCTTTTCTGTCACAATGGCCAAAACACTTAATATTAGGCCATTGATGGATTGATTTTACCGTCTCTGGAGCTGACCTTGCATGTGTTTTCTTTGTCTTTACTACACCCAACTCTGACAGGCCAATATTGAGACACTTTTGCCTGCTACTATTAGCCCTTGAAAATGCTTCATTGATTTGTACAGCACGGGTTCTTGGTTCTGAATGTAAGCTTCAACTGATAAAGGCTCTGGAAGTAGAGTGCTATTAGGCTATAAATGAAAGCTCATCACATGCTGACATTCATCCCTCTCTGTAAGTCAGATTGGCATGGTAACACAGCAGGTGTTCTTGTTTTGGATTCAAAGAAATATAAAAACCACAAAAGTAAAATTAAAAACTTGTGTATAAGAAATTAACAACAAAAACAAAAAGTAGCAGCAGTCAGGCATGAATTTTTCAGAGCACTGTTTGGTTAACCCCAGCTTTAAAAAATCATCAGTTATTTTTACATGATAGAAAAATTCTCTGATGAATATTTACCAAAGGAAGTTGCAGACACTCACTATCCAAAGTCTCCCATCCTGTAGCTCAAATAAATTCTGTTAAGGGTAGAAGAAATACATGATTAATAGATATTTTCTTACACTAGAGAGGAATAAGTAAATTAATCCTTCCTTCCTCATGGCATGGAGAGTTGAATGGCTGAAAGATTCTCACCCAGACACTACGGCTTGGGATGGTTCCCAGAAGAGTGCATCAAACTTTCTCCAGAAAGGCTATTATATGTGTTATAATTATTGCTGCCAACAAAGCTCCTGGTATAAAGAATTTGCAAGGTCCTTGTTTAATTCCTGTTTAACATTTTGTCCTTGGGTTTTTCCAGTTTTGCACCTGGTACCTTGTAGCTCATCCAGCTCACCATGCAGATGCTTGCATGTGTAGGTGTGCCAGCCCATGGATAAAACTAGGCAGGGATGAAGTGGCTGGAGAATGGCTGTGCAGAAAGGTTTAACATGATGTTTGTGAGTGCACCTGTACCTGTTGACTCTAGTGGAGGAGAATGGGCCTAACAGCAACGTCCATCACCTGGAAAAACACTAATAACTTCAGCAATGCTATCTGTGAGCCTGGCTTACTGCTCAGACTGCCCCCAAATGGGTTATTGCAACTACCAACATCTCTCTAATCCACGTGAATTTAGATACAACCACAGCTGCTGTAAATACCACACAATGCTTCTTGCTCTCAGGGACTGCTTTGTTCTCCTTTTCACTAAATTTGAATAAGCCAGTTTATTTGCCTGCTGCAACGTGGCTGAATCTTGGTTGCTGAATTTCTCTGGCATGGCTGCAATACTTGCTTCTTAGGAAGGTTTTCCAAGAGCGCTAGGAATTCTGACTTAACAGGGCTGCCTTTCAAGTTAGTCAAACATTTGTCTATCCACTTGCTGATGTCTTTTTTCATCAATAACAGGGATATATTTAGAAAATCCTGCATTTCACAGACTGTAAACAAAATCATATCTAGACATGATACTATTGAAACCAAAGGGAAGTTGGTGAAAAAAAATCTGGACTGTCATAACTGATACAATAGACAGTGAGACTCTGTTTAGAGAATCTCAACTGTGTTTGTAACACAACACAACAAAAATGTTGTTAAAATAGAAAGATGTCATTCAACACAGAAAGAAAAAGCTCCTGCAAATCATCAATGGTGCTTTTGTCTAATTTTTACATCTGGAAGAAAAGAACAGCTTTCTTTTATATCTGGAAGAAATGAACACCTGTTCATTTTCACCATTGAAGAAATATCCTCACTCCTTGTAGTACCTGACATTTATTCCTCTTTTTTGTCCTTTTGGGTGTGTGTGAAAGATTTATTGATAGCAATTTAATTATGGAGAGAAATTGTTTCATACTTTTCATGTGCATGCTCTCTTGCACACCTTTCTCCAGACTCTTCATTGTGAGGCTGCGTGAGATCAGCCACAAACAGGGCTGGCGACAGGGAGAACATTTAGCCCACTTTTCCACACTTCAATGGACCAGGGCTTCACTAGTGGAACACACTTTTTTCCCCAGTGGCGCTCGGATGGTATCCAAGGTGTGGTGATTTATACAGCTGGTGAAACTCCTCATGTCTCAGTCAATGTCTCAGAGTGAGAATACATCATTCAGAACAAGCATGAAATATTAAGTCCTGAACTCTTGCAGACATTAAAGACTTCAAAATACCTACACACAGAAGTTAATGCTGTAGGTTAAGTTTTGCTCTGTGTGCAGGATTCAGAATATGGTGGGGTATTTTCACAGATTCTTCCTTTGCAGCTAAATATATACTGCAAAATTCTTCTTCCTGTCCTAAAATGTTACTACATCTGCTCAGAACAATTAAAACAGCTATAATGTCCCTGCCCTAGACATAGATGCATTTCGTGAGTGGAAGGATAATGCTGCATATGCCCATTATTTTATATTTTTTTGATAACAAGGTTGATTAGTCTTGATTATACAGATGGCAACATGGAGATTTATTATGCTGCAAAAGTGTTGTGAAAAAACCCAAATTTTCCTTTAAGTGAGAACCAAGGAGGCGATGGATGTCTCAGCATCACTACAGTGAGAGGAAATCATGGTGACAGTGTTTCAAAGATTTCAAAAGCAAAACTGTCTGTCAGCGTTCAATACTCATTCTTGATCTAAGTGAAAACAAACAAACAAACAAACCCAAATTACAATATGAATCTTTATTGAGCCTATGGAAAGATATCAATGAAGAATAAAACTGGAAACCATGAGAACCAAGATACATCTGCAGCCAAACCAGGTATTGGAGGATTATAAAAATCTTCCCAGGGGTGGTGTTAGCTAATTACAGGTAGGTGCTGTCAGATTGCTCCAGAGAAATGTGCTAAGCTTGCAGAGCTTTACTGAAGCAAGATCTTGCCTTGAGAAAGATGAACTTACTGGTCTAACACAGTTTATGGACTAATTGCACTGGGTTGCCCCTTATAAATGCGGTTTTCACCTCATAGCATACGTATCTTATATACAGACTGGAAAACAGTCTCAAGTGGCCCCATTTGGTAGAAAATAAGTGCAAGGAGGAGACATCTTTTCTTCCTCTAACCTGTGACATGTTTTGTCTTGCTAGGATCTGATGTGCTATTAATAAAAGGTGCTTTTCTGTGCTAGTTTCTAGCTGAGAAGTCCTCCAAGAAAAGCAGCTAGGAAAAAACATCTACAAATGAAGGATCCATCAGATTCCCTACTGGGACAATTCTGTAGCTGTCTTTGTGACTGCACCAGAGGTGAATTTGTTTAGAAGAGTCTCGCAACTTGCTAAGCCCAAAGTAAAACACTTCGAGAATTATGGAATCTTACTGCAGCTGGTGAAATGATAGATGCAGAACAGAAAGTGAAATATCCCCTCAAATATTTTTGATAAAAATGTCACACTAAGTTGCTACCAGGACCCATATTCCTTTTTCTTTTTCAAAAAATAGTATAATATCTATTATTCAGATTTCCTGTCTCATCCTGAGTGCTGTTTTGTTATTGAACCCTTTGGAATAATAATAGGAAATGGACTAAATGGAAAAATGGAGAAAGTGAAATCCCATAACAGCACTAACTAGCAATGACCTCTATAACCAGCCACCACAGGCACTGAAACCTTTTTAATTTCTTACTAGAAAATCAGTTTTGCCCTTGTGAATCAATGACATACTCATGCAGGGTGCCTGCAGTAGGGTACTTCATGTACTCTGGGAGAGAAGGATGAGAGGAGAATGAAAATTGAAAGTAGATGGAAAATCTGTTGACCGATTTTGAAATATAGCTGCCTGACCATCTTCTTTTATTTAGGCAAAACAGCTTGTAAGCAGAATTCTCATCACTGAGGTGCTATTGTTGCCAGCTAAAGCGCTGCTCACTGCAGATGCACCTTCTGTGTGCTGCACTTCAAACCCTTTCAACGAAGGCTGAACATTCTGCTGTGCTCTTTGTTTGAGAGATTTTCTGAAAGATTTTCTGCCAAAAAAAGCATCCAAACAGCTCACCAAGGAGAAAAGCCCCAACTTCAAAATACTCCATGCTTTCCACTATTTAACTTTCAGCTGTATAGAGGGATATAGTCTGTCAGAAGGCACAAAGATGTTACAGAAAACAGGGAGAACACATTTTAAGAGTCCATTGAATGCAACAGGCAACATTAATTTTTTTTGCCTGTAGAAAGTGTGATGTGAAGGTATTTGGAAGCTGGAGGAAGAAATATGCATGGTTCAAAAAAAGCGCATTTATGTTAGTAGATATCTGTGCAATTTTAATAAATATCCTTACCAACTGCAGACAATTTTAAAGTCTTAACTTTAGAGCTAATATTTAGAGAGGTAGAGTTGACAATACGCTAAATAAGTGATTCACAATTTGGTTAAAAAGTGATAGGAGTAAATTTTACCTGCAAATATATTCATGTATTCATTCTTTTAATTATGTAGTTTAAATGATTTCTACATTATTATATTGTGTTGTTATGCTTGCAGTAAATGTTTATATAATTTGGAAGTTTTCAATAGTGGCAGGACGACTAAAGTATTAATGAAGTTTTCGATGTTGTTAGGTTAAAATACCTAAAAAAAATTGGGTATAGAAGAAAGTTAGGAGCCAATTTGGTATCCAGACATCCTAGAATACAGTTTATGGTTAAGCTAGTGGAAAAACACACTGTCCTGTTAAATATTCTTTGTTATTTAGTCTTTTGTAATCAACAGCTATTACAGAAACATTTAAGGCTGTATTTTCTGAGACATAGAATCCCAAAGTTTAAAGACTGTTTAATCTTCTGAATTAGATATGACTTCTTTACACTTAGGTCAAAAAATAGAAAATATTTTCCAAAACAGCTTTTTTACATCATTGTACCTCTTTCTTAGTCAGCTCCTAAATTAATATTGCAGTAATTTCAGATTTAATGTACAGTCTAAAGAATGAAGATACTTGATGGCAATTACTTAACTTGTCACTGATCAATTAAGGTTCCCCAAAGCAATGGCACTCTTCCCTGATGAGTCTAACATTGGGCAAGGACGTGAGAGAAATTCAGGTTCTCTTTGCATCCAAGTCAGGATCTGGCTGTGTATCAGTTTCTGTCTCCTATCCTGTTTATATAAATGCCAGTATTTGCTTCTATAAATTTATAAATATTTGAGAAAGGAAATATTTCTTGTGTAAGGTCTGTTACCACAAACAATTCACCTTTACTGGAATTTTCAGATGATATTATTCCAATTTTAGGACTGTGTCAGAGTTCTGTTTTCTGGAGCTGCTGCTCCTGAAAAGGAGATGAAGCCTTCTTTTCCAGCTTAATGGATTGAACTGTCTCTCAATCCTTTATATGATGTATCATTGCTAGCACTGTCTTCAAGACACTAATAAAGAGAAGACTCAATAGTATTGGCAAGATAAAGTGAAAACTATTGATAAAGAAAAGCAAGTCCATCATACTCATTAATTTAAGTGTAAGGGAAAGAATATAGTGCATGTGTGATGTGGCTGGGGAATTATATTTATTACAAGGCCAATCAATTTCCTTGCAGAGTTTTTTTTGTTGGTGTTGTTAGTGAGTAATTAATATAAATAATGCTGACTGTTTTAAAATATTGAGGATACTAGGGAAAAAAGTATAGAAGGTGGCAAGCAGATGGATCATTTAATTTATTCCCCAATTACAGCTGACATGTTGGGTATAGAAATTTGTGAGTCATCTATTGTTTTTTATGGTCCATTTTACAGCTGTGTTTATTGTTATAATAAATAAACACATTATCTCATTAGAGTGGTGTTGTAAAAAGCTTGAAATATAACAAATATCCTTCTCTTTCAGCATTTCCCCCCTGTATCAGGGTCTTACAGTCAAAGAGAAAGGATGTATTTATACCTTATTAAGAACAAGGTAGATCTCACAGAGCTTGTAAAAGTACAGAGACATCCTGTGAAAACAACTCTCTCAAGTCAAGGTAAATAAATCTGATTCTTTTTAGTGGAGGTAATGGGAAGAGTCCTGCTGTATCTTTTCCTTGTTTGACAGAGCAGAAAACACACCACTCACCCTCGCTCTCCAGGCAGTAAATATACATTGCAGATAAATGTCAGATTGGCAATAAAGTTCATTGTATTTAAGTTTCAGACTATCCCATAAAATGGCAATTTGATGGGGAAAACCAACTGAGTCTTAAGGTATTTAAAATTCAGAAGCTGTCTTTCTGAGCCTGGCAATGGGAAGGACTTGCGCCATTTAGCTGGATCCAGTGGGGGTGGGCACAGCCCCCTGTGTGGGGCAGCTCTCTGGGGTGGCAGAAGAGCAGGGACCAGCTCTCTTTCTCCTCTCTCTGACAGAGACTTGGGAGTTTGGTAATTGCTTTGGGTGAAGGGAGAGCAGTGGAAGCAAATGGTACCGTCACTATGTCCCAGCCTACCTATAGAGACAGCAAGTCTGACTCCCCAGGCCTCCCCAGGCCCAGCAACCTGTGCCTGCATCAATGCAAGCCATCCCCAAATCTGCCATCCTGTGGCAGGAGAAATTGTTGGTTGTTCAGCACTTATGTTTTCAGAGACCAGGATTCAGTTTCGTGCATCCTGCTGAGAGGAGCTGCACAGATCAGGGTTTGGAGTGACCTGGGGCTCACGTGTGTCCTCTCCCTGCGCGTGACAGGAATCACAGCATCCAAGTTGGAAAGTCATTAGTATAGCTGTCAGAGCTCAAGCAAGCTACTGCTGTTGCTGTGTGGCTGTCCTCTCACTCTTTTAAAATCTATGGACAAGGGGTAGCCAGGCAGGCTGGCATCTTCTACAAATGAGGTCCTCAAAGTTTAGCACAGCAAACCTGCCAGCTGCTACCCAGAATCAACAGTTTTAAGGGAGATGCCAACTGTCCTCCAGTGCAAAAGATCTAGCAACTTTATTAACTATTTCATTGACTTCAAGCTCTGAAAATGAGTAAACACATTAGCTCAAGCAATATTGGCATCTCAAATGGGCTGATCTTGCTTTCTGTGTGGAATAAGATTACATTTACTGGTGGTAAAAATGATCCACCAACACACTTTCTCACTGTTTATGTATTTGTCACTTTGCATTATTTACTCCCTTTCTTAGAGCAATTGACAAAAAAAGTAATTCCTAAGTTTCACTGTTTTAAAAGAGGATGACTAGATCTCTGCTCTTCCCTCCAGAATAAAGCATTCAGTTATTCTGTCAATGTTTATTTTCATTGTTTTGAGCCAGGTTAGGAAGTGTCTCAAATAATTCAATGCTCCTTCCTCTGTAGAACCATAAGTATACCATATGCTCTATGCAGCACATTTGAGAGAGTGGGGATCTTTTCTTCTGCATGAGAAGTGGTTGTTCCAGAACACAAAGTTTTTGTTTTACAAGCTCATGAAAGTTCAGTGATACAAGTTTTAAAAGCAACTGTGCTCAGTGGTTACACAGCAGAGCAGATAAGGCTGAGCTCCATCTCTTGTGACCATGGTGAAAATCCAGCCTTCAATTGAACAATTTTATGTGGGTGACCGAATCAAAAGCTGTATTATCAGCTGATATCCTGGGAATGTTCATCTGAGGACAGCAGTTTAGTCATCTCAAGAAAATCAGTGAGAGTACTGTTCTCCAAGAGCTGTGTTTGCTTAACTGATGACAAGGGGAAGACAGCTCTGAGAAGTCCTGACAGAAACCAGAGAAAAAATGACCTATCCAAGGCCACCAAAGAAGAAGAGCTCTGAGTCAGACCCACCCTGATGCTCCTGCTCTGCTGAGCCAGGATGCCAGTCTCCAAGGATAATGAAAAACAGGCAGTAGGAGAGATTTTCAGATGTTGTATTTCAGCCTGGAAACAAGCAGCTTCCCCTTCATCACTTCTCCCATTCCCTACAGACACAATTCTTCATGATGAAGCTGATACATGTGCTATTTGTGTTTTCACATTCCATTTAAAGAGAAAACAAGAGCTTGAACTTTGGATGAGAGGTCACCAGTCTGGGGGAAAAAAAAAAGGAAAAAAGTTTCAGAAAGACTCTTTTAAGCAGCATTAGTTCCTGGTTGCATAGCACACTCATCAGCTTAATCCCCTGAAGTGTCACAAGAACAGAGCTTTTCCAGCAAGCAGAAGAACAGCATGTACAAGCAATTTCACATAATGTTCCTTCCTGATGGCTCCACAGTCTCAGCCTCTTAGGTCTGCTGCTGATATACATCAAGCTTCTCATCTGATGTATTACATCTACCACTGAACTCCTGTCCAAAGGAGATTTCTTGTGGAAGGACTGTATCTCTAGGAAATAAAAAGGAGGGTTATAATTTAAAATATACTTTCTAGAGTTCAGTCAGTAGAATACTGGGGGAGAGAACACAGGACAAATTTTCAGCCCCTGATCTTTGACATGAAAATGTTTGTAATGCATGTACAACCTCATCAGTTGAGGTGAGACCCTTTTCTAGGGAAGAGTAGGAAGGATGTTTATCCACCAAAAATATGTTCTGCTAGTTATATTCACACCATGCTATTCAAAGGGAGGATGCAGGTATACTGAATTATACTCACCTAGTGTGATCTGGGTAAAGAAAAAAGACCTGTGGTTCACAAAGTAAATCAAATCTGAATTTCTGTTGCTGTAGGAGCAAATATCTCAACTTTACTATGTTCCCTACAGTCTGCTGAAGAGCTATTACCCATTCAGTTATCTATGGTTTCCTCCTGCTTGGTTGTACTGCTACTCACAGCTTAATAATTCTCCACATAGCCACTTGCCCTTAGTTGTTTCCAGCTGTAATTAGACTACAGATTTAGCAATGCTTTTTTTCCTATTTACTTGTAACATATAGATGAGGACTTGGTGTCTCTCTTAATCAATACCTCTATCTACAGCTGGTTCCACTGGCTTTTAAAGAACTGCCAGCACAGGACAATGCTGATGTCTCCAGTGATGTGCAAACAGGGAGAGGTGTAAACAGAGAGCTGTTGCAGCAGTGCAGGTGCTTCTCTGCTCTGCAGCAAGAACCTGGAGTAAACAGCCTTGCTTTAAGTGGATGCTAGCAGAGTAAGGCAACCTTTTAGCCTGTGCAAAAATTTTTGAGGCAGCAGGAACCTGCACCCAGGTGCCCTCGCTGTTGTTCATGCTGTGCTGAGCATCAGCATGCCTGGACCAACATGCCATATTTCTACTGAAAAAGGCCATCAACATTTGGTTTTGTTTTAAATTGTGTTAAATGCTGTGGGTCAGAGTAGCAAAATAAAATCTGTTTTCCCTGTGCAGTCAAATGTTTTCAACAAGCTTTGGAGATGTATGTAATATATTTATAGAGTTTTAGTGTGGAATTATGTATTGTTTATTATTCAGTTTTCCTTGTGGGAGCATTTGGTCTTTTTACTTAAATATAGTGCTTTATTATATGAATTCACATATTTTTGTGTGTGTAAAATGAGATTAGGGACATGCAAAAGTGATACTATTAACAAGGATTCAAGGGGCTGTTCTAACAGAGACTCCTTTATGTTTGTACAGGTCCTCAGTGGGTCTGCTCAGACCCCAGGACAAAGCTTGCAGACAAGAAGGATTTGAGTTTGCAGGACTGGAACCAAACTTTGGTTTATTATCAATGGCAATTCATTCCCACAACTCCATTTCATTTGGGAAGTGGCAGGTGGCTGGACCCTGTTTTGTTTCAGGATGCTGAGGAGCTGGGGAAGAACTGAGTTTGCATTTCATCATACTTCCTGCAGCAAAACAGGATACACAGATAAAAGGGGAAAAATGCATCAGTCACTGCCTTACCCTTCTCTCCCCTGAGATGGAATAGATTCAGAGGTTCAGCTTTTCTGGTGCTACACCTTCATTTAAAAAGAGTAGACCTTTGTCCCTTCCACCCTGGGAGCTGCCACTTGCTGTGTCACATCTGGTACCTATCTTTACACAAGGCATCTCTGCATTCAGCCAAATTGTTCTCCTGCTCCTCTTCCAGAATCCAGGGACAAAGGCCATGTGGGGCAGGGGGTGCTGATCTCTGTTACTGGCGTCAGGAGGGAGCAGATCTGTTCTGCTCAGCCATGTTGTGTAACGTTTTGTTGCCAGGCTCAAACTCCGTGAACCTTCCAGGGATTAAAATGGATGAGATTCTCTGCTGCCACCAGGCTCTTCAGAATACATGATTTTCCTGAACTGCAGTCACTCAGACTGGGAATTGCAGTCAGAAGGTCAGAAAGCTGTTAAGAAAAGAAAGTCTATATTGCTGTTTTCTATTATTTGAGGTATAGAACTGATACTAAACATTTATTGGTTTGCTAAGGCTTCCTGTACCCCAGCAGCTATACAAACCATAGAATTAATCAACCAAAATTTTCTTATTGACATGTAAGAGAAGAAAAAGGCTCTTCCACTGCTTTTTGACTTTTTTAAAATTGTAGGGAACTATACATTTAAGAAGCTTATGTTAAGATCCAGTGTGTGATGCTTTTCACAGGCTTAAGCTGCTCTGTGCTGATCAGCCAAGATAGGATGCAACTCTTGTCTCAATATACTTGCCTGATTAGTTTCCTCTACTGGCATTAATATATCAGCTGCATTATCTCTGTTTGAGAGGCCATTGCATCACAAAGGAATTATTTTATCTTGGCCTGTAAAATTTGAAGAGTTGGTGGCTCACAGACACTTCCTGTCCAAGTTGTCTTGGACTGAAACTTCACAGAAGAGCTTTTGTCTCATCGTATCACTGTTACCTGCATTAGTATTTCTATTTTTCTTTCTTTTTGTTCATGCAGTCTAGACTTGCTTCAAACCTGTGGTGAATATGATGCTGCTCTTTATCCTGCTGAGTTTACATCCAAGAAAAGAAGTGAATTCCCCTGATATAATTTAGGAAGGGGAAGGAAACCAAGGCTTGCCTGCAGAGCCATCTTAACCCCTGCTTGTGATGAGATTCTACTTGTTTCCAAAAGAGGTCTAAAAGTCCAGCCATGAGGCGACAGAGAACTATGCAGAAAAATCAACAACATACAAGAACTTTAACTGGTGAATTTATCAGCAACTGCTGCTCTTTATCTGGAAGCCCCAAACATTCAAATCTTTTCTTGTTTTTGCTACATACAATATGTATGTTTTATCCTTTTGTGATCTGGGGCCTCAGAAGTATTTTGTACAAGTGCTTTGTGCTGTAAGTGAAGGAATTGGTGTTTCCTTTTAGTTTACTTTATTCCCCATGTGCTGAGAAAAAAGGGGAAGATATGGAGAGAAGGTGCTCAGATGTTGACAGCTCTGGGCAAAGTGTGGGAAAAAAAAAGAGAGGCAGCTCAGATAGGAAGGAAATTTAGAGCTGGAAAACAGGTGGGGAAAAGGAAAAAGACTGCCTGGTATGTATTATCTGAGTGAGGGTTCCTCTGTCCTGACTTTTTATACGCTTTGAAAATTGAGCAAATTGGAGCATTTTTCCAGTCTGAACTCAGTCTAGTTGCCCTCCCTTTGATGCTTTCAATCTCATTTCTTCCTAGATGTAAGGTTACCCAAAGTAGATAGTGCATTTCCAAAAAGGCATTTTCAACATTTTCTCTCTTCATGCATAAAACATCCATTGCATATTTAATTTCCACTGAAATAAGGGTCACATGAGCAAGAGCTCATATAATGCCTTGCTTCCACTTCTTCTAATTTATTTCAGAGAGCCAGATACAGCTGCATTCTTTCATCTCACCCTCTTTCTGGCCTCCAGGCCTATTGAGGCAGCAACTGTTTTCTTTGTCAGCACTCACCAGACCCTGACTCTAGACAATTTTTGTAAATATTTTTCCAATACAACTGCACTAATTTTATATGCTTCACAGTCCATTTGTAAGTAATTTAGCCACATACCTATTTTTTCTAACCAGGGATTATAATTTTCTCTCCTTGGTTAAAACGTTGCACAACATGGCTGAGCAGAACATTTTGATATGTTTGTTTTTACTAATTAGTAATTTCTGAGAAATATTTGTTTCTACTAGTTAGTGGTTTCTCCTAGTTAGAAGTTGCTGTCGTTCTGAGAGCAAATCTTTAATTTAAGAACATCAGCAGAGGAAGACAGAATATGAAGGAGAAAACATTTTTCCCATAATATGGGGCAGTAAGCTCTTTGGAAGGAGTGAGATATCAGCCACTGAACAGAGCTGTGCCGAGACGCCTGAGTGTCAGCTGAGCTGAGGTGGATGAGAACAAACTAATTTCACAAAGGTAGAGCATGAAAATAACTATTACAACACAGCCAGGTCAATAGGAACTGATGACCAACATCCCTGAGGAGAATTTTTTTGGGCAGAGGAACCTCAGCCAGGTGGAGAGAGGTTTTGTCTGAGCTTTGCAGAAAGGCATTTCCTATTTCTGCTTGCAATTTCCCAGCCATCTCTGCTCTAAATAAACACTATTGCTTTTAGTGTTCTGATACAAGCCACACTAAATATAAGTATCCTTTGGTTCATTGTTATGAGTGTTTTATAAATGTTACAATGTTATTTTTATTCATTAATGGGGGCTGAAATGTCAGCATTTTCCATCTGTATTCAGTCTTTCACTCTGACAGCATCACAACATTTATTCCCTCCCCACTCCCTGTATAAAACACAGAACTTGCCATTTTTTATTGTTCACAGAAGAAAAACCCAGGAAGGGGTGGTGTTTGTGGGGCTGTTTTGTTGCTTTTTTTACTGCTAGATAGCTTTCTATTTGTACAAGTCCATTTTCTGTATGTTAGCAGAAAGGGTTTTCTTCCTCTGGTATCTAAATACCACATAACTCAGTGCTTGAAGAGCAGCATTGCATAGCCCTCATTGTCAGAAAAGTTATTAAAATGAAAGGTGCAGCACAATGGTCATGGGGACATCAGGGCATAACTACCCAGCATTACAGCAAGCATTCTGATTAACTTCAGACTTTGGTTCAATTTACTACTTACCTACCGCAAGCTACTGAGATTCCAGTGAAATTTTTGATGCATGTTTTCTTCCCTTCTGCTTTAAAGCCTGTAGTGAGAAACTGCTTTGTATTTTTTGCATTTTCATCTAGACTGGAAGAGTGCCTGTTGGATAACATAGAATATGCAGTGATTAAAAAGACCCAGCAACTGAACCACAATCTAAGCTCCGACAGGAACAAGTCTCTCTTTAAAGTCTGCCAACAACCCAGAACTAAAGTATTGTCTGAATAACTTGTGCTCAGAGCATTTGAGAACCTAATCTCAGCATACACTCTGTGGAAAGAACCAACACTAAAGAGAGAAAAAGACTACAAAATCTGAAGCTCACACAAATAGATCAAACAAAGGGAGTTTCTGCAAATAAAATTTTCATTGTGAAATCACAGGAATTTCTCACAGTGTAGACATCCCCTAACAGAAATCCCCTGCGCTTCCCAGCCAGTATTTCTAGGTGCTCTGAAATGTGCGTTCATGCTTAGCTCAACCTACCCAAGAAAACAAGCTGATTCCACTTTTCTCCTATTTATAGGCTTTCTGGCTATATTAACACCCTTCACTGAGCAATGTATTTCTTTTCCTACTCTGGCTACAGTAGTAAAAAGTATAGCTGCTTAGTCTTGTGAGCCTGGTAGTAATGTTCTTACTACACTGTGCCATGCACAGTACCTCAGGAACAATGTATATGACTTGGGGTGGCTTTCAGCGTTTGTGTTGTTATTGCTGTTCCCCAGATTTTGGCACAGAAAGCTCAGGCAAGTTGTAAAAAGACCTCCCTAGTGGCTGTTCCTGCACAAGGAACTCACTGCAGAATTGGGAGTGAGTGATGCTGCTGGGGTTGTGTAAGGAGACAGGCAGTACTGGGAGGGAACCCCTGGGTTTTGGTTATACCTTATTGCTGTGAGAACAGAGTCTGAAAACACCTTATATGTGAATATGGCAGTAGGAACATAAACTTAGAGGGGACTTAATCACCTGATCATATAACACTCCTTCACAGGCAAAGCAAACCTCATCCTGCTGCTGAGGAGAGTTATTGAGTGTCTTGGCAGCCCCTTGCTCTCACCAGTCTCATTTTCACCGCGGTTCCTGCCTCAGCAGCCACCTTTGCTATGCTAATAGCAGAAGGGACCCGTGACACACATGATTAGAAGGAACATTTTGGTGTGTGCAGCTCTGCCAGCCACAGCCTCAGCCTGAGCTCGAAGCATCGCATGCCAAGCTGGGGCTGCTGCTAACTGAATACGTAAAAGTTTAGCTGCAAGCCACCGTCAGGTTTATAATTGCTTATTGCATTAAGTCAGATGCTACCACAGAGCACGCTGTGTGTTACTCTGATTTTATTAAAATACAAAAGATGAAATGACAAATTAAAGAAAAATGAAGGGGATTATCATGACTTCAGGTTAAACATAAACAGCAGGATTCAGAGAGCTCCTGGAGAACAGAGCTCCTCTTTCAATAAAATCTCTCAATTTATAAAACATTTAAAAAGAAAAGGGGGAAATATCTATACGCCATATCAGGAAAATTGCCTTTAAATGGTATGTTTCTTTAGATTTTCTAAAAGGCATTAGCAGCTCCCCAAGAAACAGAACCATTATTTTCAGGCTAATGGTAACTGAGATAAAAATGGATGGAGGAAAAAGGTAAAATTTGGCTCTGCCGTACAATCTAGGTTGATTTGGATGTTTGTTTATTCTTTATTGAAATAAATTCTTTATTTTTCATTGGCTAGTGGCAATTCTTGAAATATTTTTTTTTCTTTGTTACTTGATGATAATTATTGCCAAACGCAGGAGCACTGTGAAAGGTGAAAGATTTGGTTTATTTCATTTCCTCCTTTGATTTTTGTTGCTTTATTCTCTCTCTCTAGGAACTTTAATAATGATAATAAACACAGGAAAACGCCCTCAGGTAACACAAAGGAAATGTAGGAGATGTGTTTTTATAAATGAGAGTGCAAATGCCACTCTGGTAAAAGTAGAAAGATATGTCCTTAGCTGGGAGTCCTTAGCTCCCCTGATCTGGAGTAGAAGACTCAGGGGATTTGATTTCTAGGTACTGCCCATAAAAGGAGCTACAATGGAAACCTCTGTTTTCCTTAAGAGCACAAGCCAAACCCCCACCCCTACCAAAACATTTCTCGAAACTGGTTAGGAGGCCTTAACTTTGATCTCTATTTTAGTTTCAATGCTCTTAGGAAAAGATAAATAAAATGTATTTCAACTCAAAATCTCTGACATGGCCATGGCAGGGTACAATCTACAAGCAAATGTCGGGTAAAATTGTTTGGTGGGAGCCAGCACACCAGAATGAAAGAGCAAGAGAAATGGAGAGAAAGGGAATAAAATTATTCCTAAAGGTGCATAACAGTCTAGGGAAATGCTCAATGTTTAAATTTGTTCCCACTGAAGCACTTTCACCAGAGGCAGCCACGCTAGAAGGCTGATGTGATATTCTTCCCTTTTATAATAATGTCATGTTGCATGCAAGTTCATTTAGGGTCTGAGTCCATATCTAAAATGTTTTATCACAGGAATACCCCTTTTTAAATTTTTTTTTTAATTTATTTTTTAATGTAAAAGATCACAATGCTCACTGGGATGCATTTTGAAGTCTGTTCCAATAACTTGTGTACTCCCTGTGCTGTACCAGCTCTGTGGGTTAATAGACAGCTGCCTTGCTGCAAAAGACTGCAGCAAATGAGCCAAGCTTGTATGCTGGAGAAGAGAATAAAATAAGAGGACTGGTCAAATGTGTTTGTGCTTGAGGGGAAAAAAAAAGGTATATTTTGTTTGATCCTATGCTCAAAACCTTGGGGAGCTTGGCCACGATTGTCCTTGGCAAAGCGTGATGTTGGTACACTGAGGTATATGGGTGAGAGCTGTATTCAGTGATGTTTTTAACCACTACATTGCCCAAAAATTCACTTTGGTATCTTTTGCTATAAGTTAATGAAGCATTTCTATGAGTTCTCTAAGATTTGTCATAGGATCATTGCCAGGAGTGGTTACAGCTGCAAATTTAATAGTCTGCTCCTGTATCCTAATGCAAATGCTGAAAGCCTGTGGAGAAGGTGAGCTCATCATTTATGTGCAGAAAAGTTCACTTGCAGTCAATGTGCTTATAAATCTTCACCTCCTGAGCAGCTTTACAAGTTTTTCTGAAATATTCAAAACATTTTTTATCCAGTACACTCTTCAGCCGTGTTATTCAGATACCAGATTCATACCAGTGGACCTGTCTCAGGTGACTATTTGTAATTTCCTTTCTCTGTCTGGTATAAAACATTCACAGAGTTCATTAGAGGAAAATGCCAGATAATTTTCTTAAGATGGATGTGCCAGGGTCTGGTAATAATTTCTCTGGATATGATCTGAGTATTTGAAATCTAGGATTCACTTGAGTAGGTAAACAGCATTTTGAACACTTTTCTGAACCATCTGAATTTTTAAGGCTCATTTTTTAACTGGAGTGGGGTTCTTAAAATCTCTCTTGAAACATCAGATGAACCACTGGATTTGAGAAATGCCGGAGGACACAACAACATCACAAGGGAATACCACCCAATCTGAGCAAGCAGCTTGGCCCTCTCCCCATTTCTGTCAGAAAAGCTCTACATAACAGTGTTTGTCCAAAAAGTGATAAAAAATGTGCAGAGAAAGGAAGTCTCTTTTCTGAAGCATGCTGTGACTAGGAAGGACACTTGGGCAAGTCTTTGGAGAGGAAGGGGTTATGCTGAATAACTCAGAGTCAACAGCTCTGTTGCTCGCTTTGCAGTTCCCACACCTAGCTCTGAAGATGTAAATTCTTTGTGTCTGTCGTCAGCAGCTTTTTTTGAACCGAGATGAAATATTGTAAAGTTTTCAAAACAAGTTTTGTATTTTATCTTGATAAAAGACCTTCTCCCATCCTCACAACTTCAGAAATAACCTCCCTTTTCCTGCTCAAAGCCATGTATTGCTGACAGCCCTATATGATTATGTGATTCTCTTTCTAGATTCTCTTCTTTTTTGGAAATAAAAAGAAATTTCCTTGACTGAAGTAAAAAAATGGGTTATTTTCCCCATTAACAAAGAGAATACTTTGTCTGTAAGACCAAAATAAACAGAAACCAATGTCAGATCTACACTCAGCATGCATTTCTACTCTCAACACTCTTTAGATGGCTTTGCATTGAATTCTGATGAAGTTGACAGTAGAATAATTTCAACATTTGTAATTTTTCCAGGGCTTTTCAATGTGTTAGCAGTAATACTTCTTAGACTGTACTTCCTGGGAGTAATGATTTCTTATAAATGAGCTAATTGAAGTATCTGCCCTGTCCTTTTAGCAAAGAGAAGATAAAATCCTGATGTCTGGATATGAATCAAAGCCCTTATGTAGGCCGAGCAGGCTGCATATACATTTATGGAGAGGTTTACTTCCCCTGTGTCTCTCTATCACCTGAACATGCGAGCTGTGCATGTCTATTTAGAATGGCAGAAAATCTCTTCTGTCCTTTTTCTCTATTTCCCTGCACTTCTGTGGACTAAAAGATAAAATACCCCAAAGCAATGGAAAAGTCTTTTGACAGTATTTCTAATTTGTGTGGAATCAGAAACTACCTGCAGTTGATGCAGTAAAACCTGGACTCCTTCATTTTCCAGAGCACCAGACTTTGCCTTGTCAGATTTCCAGATTAATTTTTATTACATTATGGCCAAACAAATGAGAAGGGTCAACTTAGTAGGGCAGCCATAGAGCTAAAATTGTGGCTGCTTTCTGCACTGAAGAGAAGCAGATTTTTTTTTTTTTGTGAAATGGAAGCATTCCTCCAAGTGTTGTTTTTTTTTTAATCTGATGGGAAATGTAATTTGCCTTTATTATATTGCATTTCAAAAGAAGCAATTTGTCTTACTGATACAAAATATTTTGACTGCCTCAGAATTAAATGCTTCAATAGCATTTTGAATTTTTGCTTTCACCAAAAATTTCAACAAAATGAACAAAATGACAGCCCCTCACGCTGAGTAGGCATTTTGTCCAGGGAAACTTTTCTGTCAGGGTGATTCTGCTCAGCACTAAACTCCAGGTCAGATTTCTTCCTGGTTGCTCCCAAAACAACTCTACGCAGTCCAGGTCAGAGGCTACTTCCTCTTGATGCTTAAAATGCCTTTGGATACAGAATAACTCCTGACCTGCAGCTCCAGGGTGAGAGGAAGAAATGACAGTGTAAGAATAAGAAATTATTTTGTCAATACTTCATCTGGAATTTTGGACTATGAGCAATCTCACTGGAAAATCAGTGACCTGTGGGTCAATATCCATGATTTCGGAGGAGCTCCCACCAAGTCATTAACTACCTTGACTGCAATGTCTTAATCATTGTGAGCATATCCCTTTCCTCTCGTGTTTTCTGCCCATGGTTATAATACACTCTTGTTACGTGCCAGGGAGATAATGATGTGTCTTCAGATAAACACAGCACTAGCTGTAGTTTTGCTGGAGCAGTTCAAACCAGTTCTATCTTCTCCCTGTAACTGTTTTGGAGCTACTCTTACATTACCATAGCTTAGGGATAATATTCAAATGATGGCTATTTAAATGAAAAGTATTTTTCTATCATGTAAACATGCTCCAGACAGTGTTGTGTTCAGTGGAGCAGCAATAAACTCGGGAATAAGGCCTGGAAACTAAAATGATAGAGAAATTGAAATTAAAAATATGAAAATCCATGCATCTTTGAAATTCAGAAGGTCACCAAGTGAAAAATATTGTCCTAGTTCTGCAGTCAGCCATGAGTGAAGTGAGCAAATATAGTGAACATCAAAAAAGTTTAAAAAATTCTCAAACCAAACAAAATCCCAACCTTCTCCCCCTGTTCAGTTTCATGGTGGGTGCTATCACAGGTAAATAAAAATTCCCATTCTCTATAGCAATAACATTTTTCCACCTTTGCAAGATGTTTTTAACATAAAACAAGAAAAATATTTAATATTCTCCAATAGGAAAAAAAAAAGATCTGCAAAAAGTACAGAAATTATGTCTTCATTGTGAATTAAGTCCATGAATGAATAAAACAGAAGGGAATTTGCTCAAGAATATCCATTAGTGTCTATTTTGCTGAGATGATTTATGCCAGAAGTATGATTCTTTTCTTTCTTTAGGTCCTTCCAGAATATTTGTTTTAAAAACTGTTGCATAAAAGATCCACTTTCTAACTGTTCTGAGTGAGAAATAACTCCATTGTGAAAAGAGGATGGAAAAAGTGTCTAAACCTCTCCAGGTGAAAATTAATTCCAAATTGAATTTTACTAGTCATTGTGGTTTTATGAACAAAGATAATAAAATAAAATAAAATAAAATAAAATAAAATAAAATATGAGGGAGAGAAGGAGAGAGAGAGAGAGAGAAAAGAAATTCAAAATCCTATTTTTCTGAAGACTGTTTGGTGACTTACATAAAATTAATCTTGCTTAGGAGCAATAGGAAGTACATAACAGAAAATAAGGGAAGATTGATCCTGAAGTTATCTTTTTTGCCAAGCTGCTTGTACACAAAGAAGGGGGAAAATATTCAGCTCATCTCTGGTAGATTACTAATATTTATTTCCTTTTTTTTTTTTTTTTACAATATTGTTAATGTTTGTGGCACAAAAGAAAAAGATCAAAGCAAGTGTATGTTCAGCTTCAGCACCACATGGTTGATACAAAAATCTTCTACCACTGGAATAAACATGCTTCTATTTTTCCTATTAGTAGTATATAATAGTGTTCTATCACATATGTTGTAAAAAGTTAGATTTATTCCTGATTTCCAGCTGAAGATTTCTGCACAAAATGTGTCAAAATATATCCTTAGCACAATCAAAAAGTCATCAGTTTGTTTTCAAGCTGATTGGAAAGAAGCTCTGTATAATCAAGAGGAATTACAGCCTGGAACACAAAAATAATCATTCTGGCACCTAGTGAAGATACAACTCTGGAGTCAGACATGCAGCCTGCAGATCCCTGGTGTCCCTCACAAGAGCAGCTATATAATTATTCACTTCAATGCAAGGACTAATGGTAATTTTCATGTTTGATGAAACTGAATCCTGCATCAGCTGCAAGGCCCAGTTTCCTATTTGGCACGGGCAGTTGCTCCATTAAGCTGTTTTGCTCCCCAGGAGCTTTGTTGACAGCTACTCCTCTTCTCCCACACTGACTCTGATGTAGAGTTAATCTTTCTCCTTCTCTTCTGTTCAATATTTTCCCTGCTTGATGGACAGATTGGCTCTCGAGGTTTGTAATGAACAGTGGCACCCTTCAGCTGTAGGTGACTGGTATTGAACCTGCCTTGGGCTGGGAATAACTTGAGAGACTCCACGAATCTTTACCCTCTGATAACTCCTGGGTGACATCTCGGGGTATGACTCCTATTCTTAATCACCACATCTTGAAACCTGACCTTACAGCTGATAGTAATCTCTATTGATATGCTCAGCCAGAAGCTGGGAATTGGATGTGGAGGCTGAATTACCCTTTGCCTTGGGAGGAGGTGACTCCAAGTGGTGAAACTTTGCAGCCTGCCTGGTCTTTGCCTGGAGTCCTGGGAGCAGCTACGGTCAGTGTGGTGTGTTCAGTCATTTTATGAGAACAAACTGCAAAGAAATATTAACTTTTTCTTCCTTGCAGTTTTCTTCATTCAGAAGGTGCAGTTATTCACTGGTTTTGGCTGGGGTAAATTCAGTTTTCTATACGGTAGCTTGCACAGAGCAATATTTTGGATTGTGACCAAAAGAGTGTTGACAACAAAGGGATGTTTTTGTTATTGCTGAGCAGGGCTTGCACAGGCATCCCAGCCTTTTCTGCTTCTCCACATCCCCCACCAGCAAGAAGGTTGGGGGTGCACACAGCTGGGAGGGATAGCTGGGGCAACAGACTCCAAGTCACTGAAGGGATGTCCCACACCATGTGAAATCATGCTCAGAATATAAAGACAGGGAGGAAACGGAGGAAGGTGGGGGAAAGTTTAGAGTTATGGCATTTGTCTTTCCAAGTGACCACTCTGTGCCATGAAGCTCTGCTGTCCTGGGGATGGCTGAACACTGGCCTGCTGGTGGAAGTAGGGATTGAATTGCTTATTTTGCTTTGCTTGGCCTATTAAACCATCTTTATCTCAACCTATGAGTTTTCTCACTTTTGCCCTTCAGATTCTCTCCCCAGTCCGTTCCAGTGGTGTTGTATTTATCACACTTGGTGGATTGCCTTTAAAATATCATGTACCAGAAGTGACACAGAGGCACACAGACTCATAAGGTGTAAACCATAGTAGCTCACCTATGCCTCTTCAGGTTTTTTTGGAATGCAACGATGGAGGAAACTTGGATAATTCCAGAAAAGAAATGAGGAATTTAGAGAAAAAAGCCTATTATTACAAACCATCGGAATCCCAGATATCCCTCTTTCAAACTGATGTACACAATTTTTTTGCTTTTGGAACCGATTCTGGTTCAAGGAGAAATCAGTCTTTCTGATGTACATGACTTTTGAGTGTTCTTTTGTTTAACTGTCGTAAAGAGACTGTGTAGCTGTTTCAAATGATGTTAGAAATCATTTTGACTAGGTGACAATGACATCACTTTCTGTCTCTTTTATCTTGCAGTTCTCTGAAAGGTCACAGTGTAATTTATGAAAATCATGATTTTGTCCTTTTTTCTGATTGATTTTTTCTACTGTAGATTTTTTTCTATATTGAATTATGTCACTTCTTTTATCTTTTGATTAATTTTCTCCTTTTCACACCAAGTCTATTATCAGGATTTAATTACAGCAGACTTATAATTGCTGATTTGTTTTTTAACTTGAAGTGTGTAATTGCTATATTATCAAGTAATTCAGTCACACTGTGTAAAACTCAACATATCAGATGCTAATCTGGCTTTTTTGGAGATACCGTTTTCCTTGTTTTGAAAGTGATTATTCCCTACATCTTGAATGGTTTCCTTTTAATTCTTTCTTGATACAAGGTGTTGTTTTATCTATTTCTTTCTTTAGACTCAGATGATACAAAGCTCTTTCTCTTTCCATGACCAGACCATTTGGGAATCATCTTTTTGCTTTTCTCCTGCTCGCATTAAATGAAGTTGAGTCCTTGCCTACCAGATTGTGCTGATACATATTGTTAACATTTCAGAGGATGCCAAAAATTCTTTAAGGTCTTCACTAAGATTTCCAAAGCAGCCATGATTGTTCGTCTTCTTTTATTATAAGAAATCAAACAACCTTAAAACCAATGTCATGTGTTTAACTTCTTGAAATCAGTTTTATGCAGTTTTCCTAGTTTATCATGTGAAAACCTTGTCCTTACAACCACCAGATACTTCAAAATCTTCAGGAATGTTTTTCCTCCTTGATGCTCTGTCCTTCCAGTCTTCCAAAAGGTCTACCACTCTTATTAAGACTAGTCAATATTTTCTGTGCCTGTGGACAGACCATAAATAGAACCGTGGCTAATTTCCAATCCAGAATTATATGTTTTGTGCAGTCTTTCAGCAATTGCAATATAGATTGTACACCCCTGTCATTTAAGAGAAGATACATTGGAGCAGAAGTGATGCATGAGCAAAAGCTACTTAAAAAGACAACACAGAGTCAAATGCCATCTGGTGAGGTTGTGGTTCAATACAAAACCCTTTTAAATCAATCTCTGCTTCACTTTTGCCAGTTTCTAATCTCAACACTATTGCTGGATTGCAGCTTTATCATGTTGAAAGGACATACCTTGATGCTATAAACTATGTCTAAATATGCATTAAGTAGATATACTTTTCCAACTGCCTGAGCCAAATGAGAGTTAATATAGATTCTGTTTTCCATTCTAAACAGATTTGAACTCATTAGTTTTAAATGTAAGATTAGGGTAAAACCTATCACAAATACTAAGTGAAAAGCAGTTGCCGAGACTTGCTCTTTCGTGGAGATGGACAGAGCTGGCAGAGCAGAGAGAGAGGAAGGAGGGAATAAAGGGGGTGTGGGTGGCCATGCTGTGGCTGCTGGGCATGAGGAGTGCTCAGTGCAGCCTCAGTGCTGGCAGGGTGAACCCTCACAGCTTGAGGTGAAAAATTAAATGGTGGGTAATAGGTGAGGCACTGAGAGAGGGGAGGGTTGGATGCAGCTGCCTGCTGAGCCTCAGCTCTTCCTCCTTGACAAATTGTTTACTTTCTCTGGATGGGATTTGTCTCATTTAACTTTAGTGATCAAAAGTAACTGCTTAGCTACCCATGGATTTTCTGTTATGCATGTGCTGAAGGGAAATGTGCACCAAAAGAGGACAAGGATAGGTAGGAGAAAGTTGTTCTGTCAGGTTACACTGCTGGAGATAGAAGCAATAACTGAATTGGAGTTCTCTGGCACCAGTGGTAGTGCTTTTCATTTATTTTCATGCATTTTCTGGGCTAAGTCTGAAGGTCCTCAGCTCTGGGCACTTTTGTGTGCTTGGGAAATAGATATTTATCTATGGGGCAAATCTCTCCAGGCAGTTCTTTCTTTTAGTCACCTAAAATAGATCCTTAAGGACAATTCCTGGAATGGCTTGTCTATCCTCTGCATTGCCTTGGAGGCTTGAAGAGAAGAGCTGTACCTGGAGGTTTCTGTTTCTCAGGAAAAGACTGCTTTGGCAGTCAGCAAAGGATTTTCCCAGCTATCCTTTTGGCAAATGAATCTGCTTTTATTCCCACCAAGCCCAGCAGGAGAGATAGGGTGAACCACTGCCCAAGAACACGTTAGATGTGGGTCAAGACAGACCTGAGAACTGGCCTGAAACATCTCTCTAGACAAAGAAGTCCCTGGCTTAGTGACAGGTAGGGAAGAAATCTGCCAGGTTCAGCCACACTTTGGAGTGTGATAATTAGTGCTGTGATACATTTGTCAAATCCTATAGAAACCAGTATTGATGCAAAAAATTAATCACACATGAAAGTCAGTGGCCAGGTATTGCTCTGTGTTACTGAAGATGTAGATGTGTGTTCGTATATGCCTCTGTGGTTATTTTATATATATACTTATAGACACACATCTGGAAAGGGACCTTTTACTCATGTGGTTTTGGCCCTGAGAATTAGGAACAATTTTCCAAATAAGAGTATGAATTGCTAAGCTTTTTTTTTTCTATTAAATAATTGGTTGTATTTCTAGGTATGTGAAACGTTCTGTTCAATGTCTAATTCATGGGAAAAAAACCCACCCAACTACTGTATTTGTCAAGGCTGAAAAATTGCTTGGAAACCTTTTATCCAGGAGGGGATCTGCACATTGGGAGAAGTGTAGAAGCAGTAAGAGAGAGCAAAAAAAACGCAGATGGAATTGCAATTTGAAGAGAAATGTTTTTACAAAGACCTTTGAAAAGTTTTACCTCCACTTCAGTGCAGGATTAGAAAAGCTCTTAAACACGAAAAAAAGCCCTTTAAAATGGACTAGTTATCCTATAAGGATGATAAAGACTTTTGGTTGATTTTCAGGTAAAACATTTTATTGCCAAATGCTCTGATAATCTTACTTGCTAGTCAGCAGTTCAAGTTGGTGGCAGATTAAATTTACGTGACATGAGATGATGCTGGAAGATATACATGCTTTGCATCAAGTGGGAAGATCATTGCCATGCTCAGAAACAACACAGAAACAGTTTGAGTTTAGCATGATTTGTGTGATCTCAGTGTTGGTCCTCACTTTCACAGCTACTCAGGTTTCAGTTCACTAAATGGTGTTCTGAAATCCTGACTTACCTTCAAGCCTGAAACGAGCACATTATGAATTGCTTTGTGGCTTGTTTTAGTTTGGTGAGTTTTTTTGGTTGCTTTTTGGTTTTTTTTGTGAACCAATATAAATCAGAGTATGCGGAGTGCTGCAGTGCCAGGAGGTCCTGTTGTTCTGAATTCATGAGAACACAGGGAGGTTGGCCTGCATGGAGGGGCCTGAGGGTTCAAAGCCCATCAGTGGTTAGCAGGGTGGTGTGGAGTGGGGCCACTGGATGTGAGGGTGGGGCGTCTGGCAGACCTGAGGCAGCACTGGGACTGAGGTGAATCATTTGAAAAGCAAATATGCAAGTGCTAAACTGGCAACTCACCTCACAGAATGGATGTGGCCTTATCTTTCTCATCCCTGCAGCATTTCGGCGAAAGCTAAATTGGAAAAATTTACCTCCCGTGTTTATGACTTTGACCAAGGTTTCCTAAATATTAGCGTGGGAGGTGGAAAAGCTGATTTTTCACCAACATTTTGTAATGATAGTTATTCCCTCCAGTACTTCTAAGGAAAGAAACTATATTTCATCTCTGTGCTCTTCTCCAAATTATCATACCAGGGATGAGTATTAAAAAACCCACCTCTCTTATTCATGAGAAACAAATAAGACATTTTCTAGTTCAATATTAAAAAAAGAAAAAGAAAGTGCTGTAGTGAACTGAAATAACAAATGAGAAATTTATCAGAAGGGGAATAATGTTGGGTTAAAATATTGTATTTATGACCTATGCAGATGGATTTGTCTTACTAATAAAGCAGCTGACATACTGAGTAGACCTTTTGGAAAAGGACTAATATTGGTTGCCACTGACAAATGCTTTGAACTTACTTGGAAGGGAAATAGAGAAGTATTCCAATTGCACATTAGAAGCATGTAGCCCCCTTCTACCTTTGCTTGCAATTCCATCAAAACTCTGGAAGTTAGGCAGAATGGAGCTGGTTTTCCACTTTGCTGGAGATCCTCTCTCACATCAGATACTCATAAACCAATATAATGGAGGACCCAAATTAGTGAACTTCTAAATGTGATACATAAATGGGCCAATAGGCTGCCCCTCTCACAAGGTTCTTTGGGGTGGTTGGTGGTTTCAAAGGATGCTTGGTTTTTAGCATAAATTACTCACAAGCATTTATCATCGATTCCATGTATCCCAAATTAGACTCTGGTTTGGTTTTGGATTTTTTCTCGATGTTTTTGGGAACAGGCTCTACGTCTTAATTCTTTGGAAATGGTGGCAAAAAAGCAGAGGGTACAGGATGACAGTACTCACCTAAACTACTAAATTCATTTAAATAGAGTTTATTTTACCTTGTGAAATGGAAAATTTGTTGTACTTAGAAAGGTAATAGGAGCCCAAGCCAGACAGCCTCTGTGGAGAAATGTGCAGTCCTTGAGAACTTTCAGGCTGAGTTCAGGTCTGCTCTTGGGTACCTAAGTTCAGAGAAGTGGTCTAGAAAGCCTGACCTCCAGTTCAGTGTGTGTGTTTTAATGGCTTGGGTTTGTCAGAGATCTTAAGGGAAATAGCCTTGTCCCTCATCCCTCTGATTGTCCTGAGGCAGAGGCTGATGTGTGGGGTAAGATCTACTGTTGGGGAGAGGGCCATTCCCTGCAGGTTTTGTGCTCTCTTATACTGTAGTGTCAACAGGTGCATGGAAGCCTAACTCTGAGTTTCTACTTTACACTTTTCATGGGAGCTGTGCCCTTCTTATGGCAGCTACAGCTCATCCCTACGCTGGTAAATTGAATTTTCATATGTTTCTGAGAAGTGTTGAGCCAGCTCTTGGGTGCATTAAGAGAGCTGGCCAAAATCCTATTGACGTTACTGGGGATGCTTGATAACTTGTGCTGTGGTAAGTGCTTAAACCCTGATGCTCTATAGATCTAGGCTTAAACTGATACCATTGCAAGACATTAATAACAAGATTCTGTCTATTAAATCATTGATCAGCTCTTGGGCTGTCAAAGCCCAAAGTATGGGAAAATTGCTGTCTGACAAATGAAAAAAGAGTAGAAAAATAGAAGCTGAGTGACTCAACAGCTCTTGAAATCATCAGATTCATGACTCAGTTGATACCTGGTGAAGATACAGCTTGGTTTTTTTAAGGACAAGAAGAGGCTTTGTCAAAAATCTGTCTTTAAGGTGGAGCTTCATGGAATGACTGGATGGAAAATAAAGCCCTCATCCTAATAAAAGGAAGTGTTAGTTGGCAACATGATTATTATCTATACCACCGATCACAGCTGGGTCTGAATTGCTTGAAGCCCACACCAACTGTCTTTTCAGGCAGCTCTGTCTCGACTGTTTGTCCTCAGCCGTCCCTCAGTTCTGTCAGTGAATCTTCAAAATGATTTGTCATGTTTTGCTTGTGAGGACTGCATCTAGAGCCAAGGGCACAGGTGTGGGTAAGAGTGTGCCTGGTTCCTGTGGCTAACAAGACCACTGTTACTCTGACCAGTGTCTGATGTGGCTTCCATCAAAGGTGACAGGGCAATGCTTCCTTGCTGCCAGGCCAGCAGTTCTGATAGCTATCAAAGGCCAGCAGTCTGTCTGTTAAAGACAGAGCAGGGATGGCACCTGTTCTGTTTGCCTTTAAATTGCTATCTTCACAGCTAGCCTGGATGGTGGAGATACTGGCCTTAAGATTAACTTCAGAATCAGCAAAAAAATCAGCCCTTTTCGGTTTACTGGGAGGCACAATGAGTGATTGGAATACATATAAAAATCACTTGCTGCTTTATGACGTGTGGATTAATGAAAGTATTAAACCATTCTAAATGATAGATATGGAAATTATTTCCACTGTAGCTTGAAAGAAATAAAACTGCTCTGTCTAAAATTTAGGAGGTTTAAAACTTTGCAAGCTCATCAAAAGTACATGGGCAACAAAGAGGTGCAAGTTTACAACCATCTACGGATTGCCCTAAAGTTTCAACATTCATCATTTTTCTGCTTCATTACTGTTAGTGTTTCCCATAAGCTTTGAGAAACAAGCTAATTCTTCCAGAAAAGAAGAGTAAATACAGGTCAGACTAATATGCTTTTATGGGCAGTGCTGGGATTTTCCCATTTTATTGCCATTTTGCACAATTAATTTTATATCATTGACATTGTTGTCTTCATTGCTCATGCCTCACAGCCTTGGAAAGGATTTACTGTGCTGAGAAGTTCAAGCGTGAACTGAAATGGGATGAAATTCAAATGTGGTTCAGTTGGACAGTACAATTCTATGATGTGACTATTTCTGGCTTTAGAAAAGGAGCAGAGTGTAACTTTTTTTTTTGGTATTTTCATGTGCAGCTGTGATTGCCTTTGACCATGGCTTGGGTGTGAATATGATTGCATCAGAATGTGTGCAGCCAGATGTGTACCTACAGATGAGTGTGAGTCTCTTGTGCAGTTGTCTGCATTCACAGGCAAATATTGTCTTGTGAATGTATGATCCTGACAGTTTCTGTATGCTTGCACCAATGTTACCATGGAGGTACGGCTTTATGTATTTTGACATAAAGAGGTGTGGATTCAAATGAGGGAATGATACTCTGTGCAGAATGCCTGCAGAACTATTCATGCACACCCTGTGCAATAAAGGGTTTGCTTGACATGGTAATTGCCAATAGAGGTACACACAATATTCAGTAGATCCTGATCATTAATCATTTGATTCAATCTTGAAGAACACCTGGAAAATGAAAGACATGGGTCTGCTTATTGGTACCTGGAGTTTTTCTTGTGGTCTTGAAAATCAGTCATAAATAGGTAACAGGTTGTCCTTAACCTGATGTGCTGGATAATGGCTGGTAGAATATGCTCATTTATGGCACTTATGTAGAAAATAGAGAGCAACTGGTTTAAAAAGAGGCTGTCAGGTCACGTATGAAGGAAGAATTCATATGAAGGAAGGCTTCAGTGGACAAGTAGAAGAATAGAACTGCAGGGCAAGGGAAGAGGAGCAAGAAGTCAAGGTTCTTTGTGTGAAAGCGATGAATAACTACCTCTGGTTTCCCAAGAAACAGTTTGCTCCCTCCTTAGCTACTTCCCGCCTTTCACAAAACCCATGTGTAGTTTTCTGATGCTCTAATGAATAGCTCTATCCATTTCAAGAACCAGAAGCTTCTTGACCTCATAAATCCAAACTCAGAATTATAACTTTCTAGTCTTCAAACTACTAGCTATGTAAAGCTGAAGAGTCCTCTTCTGGACTGTGCAACCTCCTCGTGCTGCCTGCTCTTGTGAATTTTTTAATTCAAGACACGACTAAAATCAAAGCAGAAAAAAAATAACTTCAGCTTTCAATTCCCATGCCCTTCAGAACACACACCACAGCATTCCACTCAGCAAACCTGCAGCCATGCCGGCATAACTGGCGATTATGAATGGAGCTGCAGGGGTATCTTTAATACAACTGGAGTGATAAAAGGATTTCAAGTTGTGGCAAATCATAGAATGGCCTGGTTTGGAAAGGACCTTATAGATCCTGTTCCAAACCCCTTGCCCAGGGCAGGGACACCTTCCACTAGACCAAGTTTCTCAGAGCCATGTTCAATCTGGCCTTGGACACTTTGACATTATCTCTGAGGAATCGGCTCCAGTGTCTCACCACCCTCACAGTAAACAATTTCTTCCAAATATCCAGTCTAAACATACTCTCTTTCAGCTTAAAGCCATCTCCCTGTGTCCTAGCCCTACATGCTCCTGCAAAAAGTCTCTCTCCCGCCTTCCTTTAGGCCCCTTTTTGGTACTAGAAAGTGCTATGAAATCATTGCAAAACCTTCTCTTCTCCAGGCTGGGCAGCCCCACCTCTCTGCCATATCTCTGGGTATTGTGGACAGAGAAGATAATTCTTAAAGAAAAGAGGAATTAGACTTTTATAAACTGTGATCAATAAAAAAATTCTCCAGCTCTCTTCTCCTTCCTGTAATGTAAGGATTTATTGCTGTTACAATGGTAGAATTTCACTACCCAGCAGCAGTACAATGACCAGACCTTGACATTCAAGTGCATCAGAACTACATCAGCTATATTTAAATTAATACACTCAGATGATTTTTAGCTGATTGATAATATTCTATTTCTAATCAATAGTTCGGTTACCTTAACAGAATTGATGTTTCTTTGCTGTATCTATCTTAACCCTACCTAGCAGTGGGTAAAACCATTAGAATATTACATAATATTGATGTCTGAAAAATGTTACAGTTATCACAATAGTAGTGTCCCAAATCATGACATGCATGCTCTCTTGCCCCTCATTAACCATAACTTACCAGCTGATCTGACCTCTCCATATGCTGGGTCCTGTCCTTCACCTTCTGTTTCTCATTGTGAAGACTTCAGTTGTTTTTCTTTTTAAATAATTTTATCTAATGCTTTTCAGAGTCTTATCAGTAATTAATTAATTAATAGGAGTGCTCTGCTCAGCTTGTCTATCACAAGGCAAGCAGATTCTTAGTCTGGCCCTTCTCACCAAGTTACATTAACCTTCCTTATTTTAGTGATCAGAAATCTCTTGAAGAAACCACATAGAGTTCATTAAACAGATTGCAGCATCCGGTCTGCATTTCCTGTTGAATGCCAGGGAAATAACTGAAGCTGGTGTTGTCTTGCTTAAATGGTTATACATGAGATACTACTTGAATGTTTTAAAAAATATCTATTTTCTTTTTAATACTTTAGATTCTCAAATTAAGTAAGACTCTATCCTTGAAACCTGGTATTTTTGAAGCTTTTCACAGGCAAACCTGGTGTTAGTTTAGAGGATCCACTACTTAACAAGAAACATGAACTGAAGTAGGAAATTATTTTCTTTTCTGCAGGGTAATCTGTGTGGGTCATGGAATCTCTGAGAGGAGCACAGCAGTGAGACAGCAGAAGGGAGAGGGAGAAACAAAACTGTCGTACTGAACTGTGCAGAATTGTCGTTGAGGAACCATGATGAAGCCGCAGTGTCTTTTGGGTTAAGAAAAAATACTTGCACACAATCTCCTGTAAGAAAGGAAATATCAGTGAGTTTATGGTAAAGTGCCTGTTGTGAAAAGATCTGAATACAAAACCCCTTCTATTCCATGGTGAATTAAAAACTAGGTAAAGATTTTTTTTTTTTTGATAGAACAAACTGCAATGGATGTGGTAAAGTGGTGAATATAAATGTCACTTATAACCTAAAAAGTTCATTTCTAACAGAACTGAAATACTTCAGCTATCTGTTCAGCTTTCAGGAAAAAAATGAAAGGATATTTTAAAAAATATCACTCTGAAAAAGAGAAAAAACCCTGGTGTCTAAAAAAATCAAACCACAAAAAAATAGCATTCAGAGCAATTCAGCAGGTACTTATGGTGTTAACAAGATCACACACTTGCAACATGGTTTACTTTTATCAACCTGACATTGTGACCAAACATAGTTTGAGTGTGATAATAACTTTGTCATCTCCAGGTTTCAGCAAAGCAAATATTTTTAGAAACATAAGTTCGGTTGGCTTTGAGGTAGAAGATATCCTGTTGCTCCTCATCTCAACTTAATTTGTAACTAACTCTGAGAGAGCTGCAGCCATGGACATCAGGTAAATTCTTTTACTATCAAGCTGGGCTCACATGGACAGACACTTGTTTCCTGCTCACATCACACCAGAGAGTGGTGGGGAACATTTTAAGTGCTGCAACAATCCCTGGACTCTCTACTTAATGCAGAAAGCAGTTTTATGTCCCTTTACATGATATCATGTGCTCAGAATCAGCCCAACCTAGCTATATTTTATGAAGAAACTCTTTCCTGCACATCGGTCAGTAATTTTTTCTCCTTGGCTTGCCATTTCCAACTGGTCATTTGTTATAGGTCTTGAGCAAAATTTCTTCTCTGCCTGGAACAGGGGGTGAGGTATATATTTGCAGGCTGGCTGGAAAATGATGTAGTGTGAAAACGAACCTATTATAAGGGGTATTGCTGAGCCCAGGCTAAAATTATTTATGAGGCTATGTTAGGCTCTTCCAAGTGCATTTGTTCTCTGACAGGGATGTTAATACTTTCCCAGCTGTGGGTCATAGTGACAGTTTTCCAGGCATCTTCAGGTTACATGGGTTATTGAGAAATAAGATCTGAAAGCAGCCAGCTTGTTTACTGAGCCTGTGAGACGCCCCTCAGGCAATGTCAGTTCTTGCTCTGTTTAGGAGTCCAGGGGAGGGCATAGGAGGACCTCTGGGTCGTACAAACTACACCCACAGTTCCTCAATGGGCCTGATTTCAAAAATAAGTATCTTCAATGGAATTTTGGATATCAGTAGCTTATCATGGAGATCAAGGAAAACCAGAAAGAAGCTAATAACTTGTGTTTCAAGTTAACCATGCTCCAAGTCCCCAAGAGAGGTGCTTCCTAAGAGTACAAGACACACCCCTAAGACGTGTAGTTCGGATCAGGACTAACCTCTGAAAAAAACACCATCTCTCTTTGATCAAACTTCTAACCATATTATTCTCTATAATATGTTGCTGCTGTCTGCTGCTCACATTCTTTCTCTTCCATTGTACATTCATTGTAGGACTCACATCTGACAGAGGGAAAGAATCCCATTTGGGATTCACTGATCACTGCCACAGATCAGGGGCGTTTACCCAGGGCGATGTCAAGTGGTGTCATGGAGGTGGAAGAAGTGATTCTTAATTCATTGAGGTTAACTTGGGAAATTAGCCTAATTTGCAATTTATAGCCCTTGACCATCACGTGTTGGCCTGTGTAAAAAATTCTTGCTGCCAGCATGATAATTATAACTTTTCAATAATGCAAAAAGATTTTTTTTCTGCTTATTCCAGCATGCTGGTACATGGCTTTCTTCCTATGCCAAGAGAAATTTAACCCTTTTTAGAGCATTCTTTATTAACCTGGCTTTCCTCAAATCCTCCAAGGACATTAACTCAGATTTAATATTGTCATGCTAGGACTTGATCTTACATGCTTAGGATGGACACCTCTGCAACTCTGTACCACAGACACAGTTTAACAGCAAGCCTAGATAATTTCTGTACAGCTAAAAGGAAAATAGGAGAAGTGCAGGTGCTAACACGGGCTGTTGTTATGAGTGGGGAATTTCATTTCCAAATTAGATTCTTTGACACTTTGACAGGTCACTTAGTCACAGATGCAGATGAATGTAATTACACCCAGGAAGTGATTGCCGAAATTCTTTTATTGATATGTATGCAGGAGTGCCCTTAAGATGCATTCCTTTTTTCTTTTCCCTTGAAAAAATATTCCCTTAGGTATTTATATGCCTTGAGTCAACTTGTCAACCCTTATAACAGGGATGCCATGGAATAGCTAATGTGGAGGAGTTTTAGTTGAATGCAGGGGGAAGTGGAGAACATTTTTGCTTATGAAAATAAGTCAGACAATGTTTCCTTTCTCTCTCTCTCCTTCATTCATATCCTGAATGCCACCTTAGTGCACACTGGAGGTCACAAGTGCTGTCCCCTTGTTACAAGCAGGAGGCCAAGGTCAGCTGAGGTGCTGATGGGATCTGGCAGTAAATGTGTGACAGTTCTTATCCACAGCTCCTCCTACACTAGACCCACAGGCAGTGTGACTCAGTACAGGCACAGCTAGAGATCTGTGTGTGACTAAGTATAGCAGCTCATCCCCTTGGCTCTGGGGCATTTCGCTGTAGTATTGTGGCCAAAATAATTAAAGGCCACACAAAGCTTACTGGAACAAGACATGCTGCCTCTTTTATAAGCATCAGCAAATGTGTAGGAAGAAGAATGTATTAGAAGCATGAGACTGATGACCTGCAAGTCCAGAATGGGTGGGTGGTAGCTCAGAGAAACCATAAGGAGGCTGGGAAAAGTACAGCTGAAATGGCAGACACTAAGTTGGGCCTGGGGGAAAAAAAACCATAGGTGTGAAAATGGGTTACTACAGTATTGCTCATTGGTGTCCCACAGTTGAATTCAGCCTCCCTTGATTAACCCTAAAGGAGGTTCAGTGGAACAGCACCATCTGCCTATTCCCTATCCTTCAAAATCACTGCTGAGCTTAAAAACACATGGTACTATCAAGAAAGCAAATTCAAATGATGCAGTTTGTTTATGGATGTTTGTAATTGAATTCAGCATTACCAAAGATAATACACTGGAGTAAATAGCCCATCAGCCAAGGGCAACGGAATAAAAATCATCCTAATCCAAGCTGAAGTAGCCTTCATATCTTCATTGGCTGATATGAAGATGGCTGGTTCATCTGCAATGCTATAAGATGTTGATATCTATTTTTTTATCAATGGGAAATGAATTCACATAATTTGGTCTTGAGTCTTATAATGAGGTGATTCCAGGTAAAAATAATAAATAAAAAGAAAATGTCTTCTCTTGTTCTAAGTCAGGGCTCTTTTAGAGTCCTGTAAGAGCAAATCAAGCAGGGTACTTGGTAGCTCTCATTAATGGTGCCAACCACTTCTTACTAAATCAGAAATTCAATTGGGCTTTTCCAGCAGTTGAGGTTGTTCTGTGCTTCTCTGCTTGTAATTGCTTTTATAAAGAAGAATCAGCATATTGAAATGTGTTCAGGCCCACTTGTCAGCCTGTGAAGCAAAATGCCAAGGCAGTAAATCCTGATTGAAGCTCTGACTTGATGCTCAGCCCTGAACTCTTTAATGCTGATGAAAAGATTGACTGGTGTGGCAGGACATGCTGCTCACTGTGCAGTGTGAGCACTGCAGGGTGACCCAGTTACACTCAACCCAAGCCCCACTCTGATGTGACATGGTCAGATAATCTCAGCTGTGGGCAAGTTTAATTCTTTGCAAGTTTAGAATTAAAAACAAAAACACCTCAAAAAAAACCCAACCAACAAATAAAAATAAATAAAATACTTTGTATGGTGATGAGACCATGGTCAGTAATAGCTTAAAGAGTACGCTGACAACAGAAGAGAAGCTTGGTTGCATGGTCTGAGGGAAGATGTGGAAGCTGAATATGCAGTTTTTCACAGAAATTATTTTGGAGCTTTTCCTTAACCTCTGCACTGAAGCTGAAAGTGACTTTCCCTTCTCCCTTTGCTTGAAGAGTGTCCACTGGCACTTTTTTACTCACCTCTGTAGCTTCAATTAATTCTGTTTCCACTACCACTGGCTTCATTCTTCTCCCTTTTGGAAACCAGGGACTAGAAGGAAGGCAGTCACATGCATCCTTCATCCTAAATCTCAGTCCAAGTAAAGATGTCAGAGGGGAATTAGGGGTAAGCCAAGGCCATGACATAAAATGTGTTGGCCTCTGGCAGTGCTGTCAATTAATTGGGACTGGAAAAACCCAAAAAAACACCTCAGGTAAATGTCTCCACTTTTTTTATGTGCCTCCCCTTTGTGTTTACAGCTTATGTACTTGGTCTATAAAAATTGTAAGTTTGTAGAGATTTTTATGTGAATATTCATGAGTGAACACAATGGCTCTGTACAGTCTTTGCCTGACATATGATGTTATTTGAAATGAGATACAGCAAAATTATTAATAGAAATGAAAGACAGTATGTCAAAGATTGTTGTGATTCATAATAATGGTGTGATTAATAGTAAAAGGGATAGCAATATCAATGACAGTAGTAGTGGTAAAAAGATGAGGAATAAAGAGAAACCTCTCCCAGGATTCAAGTTCCCTCTGCTGTAATGCATAAATAATAGGAAGAGTCACACTGAGTGGCCAGTGACTGTTTAGACCTTTATGTTGCTTTTGGCAGTAGTTACTAGCATATATATCTCCACANAAATCCTCCTGCTCCAGGCCAGAGCCTTTATATATATATATATGTATATGTATATATATAAAAAATAAGATCTTAAGAGCAGAAAAATTATACTGTGCTTTTCTTGCAGATGTTCCCAGATCCAAAGGCTTGTGGTTTGGGAATTTCCTGGGATAGAGATGGCATCTTTGTTTAATAATTCTTTAAAGAATTTTTTTTTTCTCCAAATGTGAAGCAGTGTAACATTTTGGTGTGATCCATAGCCTCCAAAAGGAAGTTCCAAAGTTTAACTTGGAGTTACATGATGAAGTTCTGCTGCTCTGAATTCATTGCCTGGAAATTTTATGATACCCTCTAATTCTTGCATTAGGAGAGGCAGAAACTAATCATTCCTTATTTTGCACAGTGGGATTTTGGAAAGAATTTCCTTCACTCTGGCAATTCTAGAGCATCCATTTTTGAGCACTAACTGATGCTGACAAGTAATCACTAGGGGAATTATATTTAGAATAATATATATTTGCCATATCAACCAAGTAAGGCTCCTTCCTTCAAATGTTCATTCTCAGAATCAGTGAATTATAACTAAGTCATGGTAACAAAAGTAAAAATAAATAAATAGATAAATAGATCAATAGCAATAAATCCTCCTACTCCATCACCCTCTCCTCCTGTGCAACACATCTAATTTTCCACAACTGCTATTATCTTTTGCTCTCTGAAATGAAATGGATGCATTCTGCTGTAATGTACGTTTCTGGCTGAGTATTTTTGTCTATTAGGTTATTGGTGACTTGGTAAAATAAAAATTAAAAAAAAACCAACAAAAAAGTGCTTTTAAGACCAGCTACTATTAAAGAATAGAGCCATTAAGTAAATCAGCCCTGCAGTCTTGGTGTTGCATAAGGTACTGGTCATTCCTTTTTGGAAAGGATATGGATGACTTAAGAAGAGATTCAGAGAAGTCTGAGTAAAATATCAAGCATGGGAAAAGACTGCTCTGTGAAGAACTGTGAGAAGAATGTGATAGCTTAGCAAAAAAAATGAGTAAAAGCAGCCAAGATAAAAGATCAAATACCAAAACATTGTGGTGGGTTGACCCCGACAGGACAGCAGGTGCCCACCAAAGCTGGTGTATGACTCCCCTCCTCAGCTGGATGGGAATCAGAAGATATAATGAAAGGCTCAGGGGTTGGGACAAAGACAGGGATAGGATCACCCACCAGTGACTCTCACAGGAAAAACAGATTCAATTCAAGGCAGTCACATGGGAGACAGAATAGAAGATCTGATCTGGCCATCCAGTCTACTATTTCAGGATTGTTTCTATTGCAATGCCTTGGTTTCCAGTACAGAAAAGCTCTCAAATATGTTTAATAATGAGCCTGTGAGAAGTCTATGCAAATGAAGAAAATATTAAAGGATTAGCTTCATTTTTAGTGTATCTAAATCTAGTCCACTTCAGAATTTACAAATTTGTGTTAAGCAACCACTGATATAGGTCTCCAACTTTAAGTACATATTTATAATCCACTGAAGTGGATTGAGATCAATAGGTTTGAGAAATGTGCTTAAAATAAAGAGTATGCTTGAGAGCTTGTAGAGTCAAGGCCCTGGTAAAGAGCTCATCAAAGGTTTTCCTAGATGCATAGTTGCACTGATATAAATTTGAAAGTGATTTGGAATTGATTGGATTAAACTTGTCTGAAAGTTTGTTGAATGAATTTGAGAAAAGGGAAGGCGTGATGGCTGAGAGTCGAATATTGTTAAAGCTAGTCAGTTAAAGGCACTGCCACTCTCCCATCTCTCTTTGCCCCTATCCTGAAGGTCACTGTCCCCAGGACAGTGCAGCAAAACATGTAAATCCCTGCACCTCACTGCTGTTTTTTAGACGCTCTCAAATTAAAATATCTAATAATGATTTTATTCTAAAATTCCAAATTAGGAACAGAAGCAATTGAGATATGTCAATGTTCCATTCGGTCTTCCTGAATTGACAGCTGGTGAACTGTGGCAACAGGACAGGCAAACAGCCAGGGAGTCAGAGGGTCTTCATCTGCTTCCACTATTTGTATCAGTGTGTGTTTGTCTGTGTTGAGATGGTAAATAAAGGGAAATTAATCACATAGTCTTGAATGTCTTCATGCAAAAGTGTTGACACTTTCGTATCTAATCAATTTAACAGGATTAGAAGTCTGCAATGACCCAAACCTCCCAAACTTTCACCTGCAAGGCTGTTCTGGGGATAGGAAGTCACTACTTTAATATTCTTTATTGAATGAATGTTTTTTAGCCAAACTGCAAAAATTCTGTGTATGCTCACAGTTCATGGCAATCATGGTGTAAACTGTGTTAAATTCACAGTTCATTGGAGGGCCATGTCTTTGAAGCATGCACCCAGAGTTTAATAAAAAACTCATAAAGCCTTTAACTCTCTGCCTTGCCTGCACACAAAGTATAAGCATATTTTATCATAGTTCTCAATAGGCACCATGCTTGTAAGACATGGTGGATGTCAAGAGAGACCTCAGAAATTAGGATATGGTTCTATAAATCCATGCCTGGGATATTTGTGACTTCAAGGGCTCTCTATTCTTTTTCATGTGTTTGTATCTATCATTCACTGAATTTCAAATCTTATTCCCATTCTCATGCATTTTCTTCTCCTTCTGAAACTTTTTTGTAAATGAAAATACTACCTTAGAAACCTCTCAGTATTCATTTCTCCCCTCTGTGGCTTCTGGCAACACAGTCAAGTTCAAATTGAGTTATTTTTATTAAGCCTTTGATTCTGGGGGAAAATAAGAACTTTTTTTTCCCGATATTACCAGTATGAGATCCTCACATGTTTGAGTTCAATCCATTTCCCAGAAAACTCTTATGCAGATGGTCAATAGCTCATGCAAGGAGGCAGCAGACCATGTAAACAAGCCTCTGGATTCAGGCATTACTGTTACCTGAGTAGATTAGTATAAGGCCAGACCTTCTGAGAAATTGCTCATTGCTATTGCTAGCATTCAAGCCCAGTATAATTTAGGATTTTCACAAAATGTTGAATAAACTGGATGGCTGCAAATATTATTTTTGTTGAAGTTTATACATGCATGTGTATTTTTGTTTATATATATATATATAGTTGTAAAAGACAATCAGAATTAGTCTGATCTGAGTATATTTCAGTAATTTTCTAATTTTTTTTAATATCTCAGCTATTTTCCATAAGTTTCAAGTAGATGGGTTTTATTGTTCCTAAAATATATGCATGCCATAAAGTGCAAGCAATAGCAGATAAATATATAGTATGTAGACTCTAGGAGGAAAGACCAGTAATAGACCTTCAGTTAATCATAAGGAAACTGCCCTTTCAGAAGGGGGATTATTTTATTTTTATTTTTGGCTCTGCCCACTTTTGATCCAGGATTTGAGCTCAAGTTTCATTACCAGATTTTAAATCTCTCTGGATGTTGTGCACTGCTCTTTAGTCCAGCATTGACAGCTTCACAGCTCTGCAGTCTCGTTTCTCTAGAAACTTTCCTCTAGCGAGGTCTCCCTGGAGTCCTAAGGAGCAACAGCACTGCTCTTACCTTATACCAGCATCTGGCAGTCAAAGATTCTTATTCATCATGATTTAGTTTGTTGCCTCTACAGAGAAATGCAGCCACACTGCCTGCACAAGCCATTGAGATTTAGAGTGGGAAGAAGGCTATCAAACTTTGTCAAAAGGGAAGCCAGAAAAATGCAATGGTGCTGGAAACCAACTTCATTCACTCCAAGTGGGTTTTGGTAATGGTCTTTGACAAAATAAGGAGTCAGCTGGGTCCTGGAGAGTTAGTGGAAATCACTTCAATGCTCAGGCCTCTTAGAGAAGGTGCAGGGGTGAAGGGCTGCTCCTGGTCCTTGCGCCAGACTGACTCTGTGAGGCAGAAAGTGGAAAGGAAGTTGTGGCTCCAGTGCAGATGCACTTCTGCTCCCTTTCCCACTCTCCTGCTTGAATTAGCAAGGGAACAAAATCAGCCACATTAATAGCACTCTGCAGAGAGGAATGGGGTTTTCTGCTCTGCTGTCTACTTAAAATTCTCTGTGTCACTGACAAACTTGAGATGCCCTGCTGTGTACCTCTTCTTTTACTGAGTTGTGATGTGAAGTAATGCGAAAAATGCACAACTGCAAACACTCTTGGACTCTCTAATGGTTTAGAAGACATACTAGAAACTGCAGAGTTCCCCAAAAACTGTGCTTGCACACTGTCTGAGAGGAGACCCACCACCAGACTGCACAAATGCATCTCTTCTTAACAGACCTCAGCTTATGGACTGCCTGTTGCAAGACCTTTGGAGGCAAGCTGTGAGTAGGTGAAGTTGGCTGACACATTCCCAGCAAACCAGAAGTGGTCCTTCTTTATATGCTGTGATATCAAACCCATTTCAGGAATTTAAAAATATAATCTCTCTCCCAAGAGGTTCAGAAATGCAAGGGGCTATTTATAAAACAAGAATCCGTTATAAGAGATTATTCCCAAAGACCTCAATTCTTGCTCTGGAAAGCTCTGATCCAGAGATTTCTGGATCTGGAGGGCTATTACTTGGGGATAAAAATTCTGCTTGCCTTCTCACTTAAGCATCTGCTGTGGGCTGGAACTAGGCACAGAATACCAAAATAAAAAGTCTTTTGTTTGATCCATCATGGTTTTCTTAGAAACCAGCACTGAATAAAAACAGGAGGACTTGCTCTGCTCCTGGTGATCCACAGCTAGCATTGAGTAAATGCTAAGCAGCCCCAGGTGAGAACTTGTGTTAGTACAGATTAAATGTCCTACAACTAAGGAATAAGTTGGAAGATATGTATTTCTTGTGCAAACGAAGGACAGCCTCTGTCTTAAACCACTCTTTGTGTCTGCTGTGACATTTTGGCTCTGTGTTACTTGTGTGTGTCATGGTTCTGAAAGGTGATGGGCTATAGGGATTGGGTAGGAAGGGGAAAAATTACATCTTTACCTTCTCACTGATGATCAAATCAATAGTTATTTCTATGCCTGAGCTCACAGTTGTCTCATTAAACTCTGAGTTATAGCTTGCATGTTCTGTTTCTTCCACCTTCACTGGTTTTAGGGCAAAGTTCCCAAACTGTGTGAAGTAGGTCACTTCTTTTGTTCAGGCAACACATGCGATTTTCCCCCCCATTTTCCCTCTGCAGTGTCTCCTTAAACACATAAGGATTTATACCAGTTAAAAATCCATGTTTGCCAAGAAAAGAGAGAATACTAACATTCAGAAAAGCGGCAGGATGAATCTTCGCTGGAGATACACAGTCGATAAAGAGACTTGCAGTGACCTGAACATAGGTCAAGTTGACCTATGTGAGAATAGAGAGACAAGAATGAAAGTAAAATAAGTTAGAGGAAAAGGCAGCAATAAAAATATGAGCTGCAACCATTAGTTGTGGTGCTATCAGTTCCTAAAGTGCCTGGGCAATACTTTGCCTCTGTGTCCTGTGGCAGGATGTGAAAGCACAGGACAGAATCATCCTGTGCACTGGTCTTGCAGCAAACAGAATAGGTCTGTTTTCCTGCACAGGGAAACTGAGTTGTGAATCAGGAAAATGTTCTCCACTGGGCCATGAGCTAGAGCACATCTGGGGATAGAAGAAAGATCTCATAAGCCTGGGGCTCAGTTCAGTTGCTGACCATTATGATGCCATTTCTCTCTCTGGCTGTAACATTTTGGATGGAGACCCTGGTTCATTGTTTTATGTTATTATAGAAGCTCTGCATATAGATTGGTAAGGTAAAAGGCAGGGTTATAAAATAATCCAACTATTTATGTCCTTCATTACCCACCAGCCTTTGTAATTCTTGGGTTTATGTATTCCAGGCTGGCATGCTTCTTATTGGGAACCATGAAAGAGAATTTGGATGAACTGCAAAGTAGATGCAAGAGTATTATACTTAATTTTTACATTTGTTGTAAAGGTGGTGGAAGGAATTTCTTGCCTTGTGATTTGGGGATACTCATGGTGATTTTTCTTGCTCTGCAAGGTATCAACAGTTAGGGATACGTAGGAATGTCATACTCAATTAATTTTGTGAAATTACGCTCTGAGATTTTGTTTAGAAAATGAATTAATATTGGTGAAAAGCTCTGATATCCTTGGATAAAGGGAAACAGAGAAGAGCACATTGTTATTATTAAATTGTTGTAGAAATCCTCTCTTTTGCTTTGACTGAATTATTGCAGTGAGTTTCCTTGGTGATGTGACGTAGAATTTACTGGAGTGTTTGTGTTGTATAATTGAAAATGACACTACCTTTATTAAACCGTCTGTGGGACCCTTAACTCTTTTCTGTGCTGCAAACCAGCTTTGCCAGTGATTTTTATCAAAGGTCTTGAGCCAGTAAGGTGGAGGCTGGTCAGACAACCACAACAGAACACCTAAATTAAGAGAAGGCTGAGGCAAAAAACACATGCCTTTCTTGAAGCAAGTGAAATATTAGTAGATGGATAATGAATGAGATGGACATCTCAATCACTCATTAAATTGTTGCCCACTGATAACAAAGAGAAAAGTGCAATTGTTTGTCATCTTATCCTTTTCTCCCTCAAACTAAGGACATTATGTTCAGGATGTGGAGACATCTTCGTAAGGCACTACTAACACTGGGTGTCACAAATGGCTGTTCATTCATCTGAATAAGATGAGTTAATGCTTCTAGTTGAGTTTTTCTTAGATGTCTGCATAACAAATTTCATCTCAATCAACCCTAATTAGTGCTCCTAGCAGCAGCCTCCCAAGAGAGTGTTTAGGGAGCGAGCAGGCTGCGGAGGTTAGATCTGGTTGGATCACACACCTAGGGATCAATAACAGGGCTTGCCTTTCAAAACTTGCAGTCTGGCATTAAACATGAATACAGGAGAATAGTACTGTGGTTTGAATTTTCCCCATGCCTGAGATGTTAGTGTGCTCAGAATAAAGGTGTCCAGCTTGTTAACTGTTAGTGCAAATCATTAAGCTATCTTTTCAGCAGTGCTCTCTGTTCCTGTGCAGCAGCGTGGCAATGTGCTTCACAGCTGAACTCCATCCTGCAGCAACACTGATTTTATCACCCAGGGTGTAGTAGGACCCTTACATTTGAAGTGACTGCAGTGCAGCAGCTTTTCTCTTTGGCAGTGGGGTTTACTGGTGTTGCACCAGTGGTACCCTGTGGGGTTTTTCAAAGGACTGAAAGCTTAACTCTATTCTCCACGTATGCACTGATCTCAAAAAGAAATTACATCTTCATAAGAATATAATCAATCCCTTGTCAAATTAAATTCAGTAAATTTTCTCCTCTTAAATTAAGTTTGATTTTTGTAACGACTGCTTAGTCCTACCAATGTTGGTGTAAAGGCAATATAGATATACTTTGATTGAATGTAGATCCTCTCCTGAATACACCAACTTGATTATATATCTCAGTGAACCCTAACTAGGAAGCTCGGGTTTCCTTGAATCAAAATGGTTGCTTCATTGCCACATCATTAAGAAAAAATAAAAAAATCCAGGAGCCTGATTAATAGCTGGGCTCCAGGCTTCTTTCACAAAGACAAGAGAAACTCTGCAGAGAAATCAACAGGAACATTAAATATTGATATCTGTATGGCTCTGAAGATTTGTAGCTTCTCATTCTGGGATAGGATAGAATAATAGATAATGGAAAGAAAGAAAAATTATTGTACAGTATGAAAATATATGTAATTAAAGAAATTTAAATTATTCCCCCATAAGAATCAGGAAATTCTGTTGTTATCAATCAGACAGTATCCGATCTTGGATATTGGAAGCCTTAAGTGTTTGATTAAACAAGAAACAAATTTGTTCTGGATGTTCTTTCTGTGAGGAATTAAATTGTGACAGTTCTTTATTTTATGTTTCCCCATAAACTTCCCTTTGACATCCTGAAAATTAACATCTTACTAGAATGCTTCACTTTACACAGGTATAGAGCAGTTCATTGAACCCCGCATCTATAAACCCAACTGCATTTATCTGTCAGTCTGTCTGCCATGGGTGAGTCCCTCTGCCTTTGAGCTTCAGTTTTTGAGTTGTTGAGGTGTCACATTCAACCTGGCACAATCCACCAGTACATATGAGGGCAGAGTGTGAGCCAAAACATGATATTTTGTTAGTGATTTGTTAATTATTTGCATCTTCCCAGCCTCTCAGGGAATGCAAGCCTTGTAGAATGGAAAGAAGAGCAGCTGGATGAGTTGAGGTCAAGGGAGAAACCAAGATACATTATATCAAGTTGTATAAATCTTTTGTCACCAGAATATGTCGTATCTGCAAAATTAGACCCTTTATTGGTTTGTTACTCAATCCAAGGAATGAAATTATTTTATCTGCATGGTTGGAAGAGTCAGAACGGGGCAAATCTGAATGAAATTACTCACCATTGGACCTGTTCTCTGCATCATCCAACAGAGAAATAATGTGAAAGGACAATAGGAAAAGCTAGTGAATAATAAAATAATTCAGCATGTGTGTGGGGGTGGTGGTCCTGTTAAACTCTTGCCTTGGATTATTTGGATTTTTACCCTGCAATGAATGCTTAGGAAGACTACAAATGCCAAGAACTGCACACACCATGTATCTACTCCATCTAATTGCAAGCCATGCACAGTTTGAGAGTGGAGCTACAGCTGCTAATCCCTTCTGACTTCCAGATGAATTGAAATGTTCTGTTGATACATAACAGGTCACAGGTTCATCTCATTCACGGGGAAAAGGGAGTACTTTCTGCAAACAAAACATGAGCTGCACAGTTGAGCCAGGCCAGATTTGTTATTCCTTTTCTTCGACTGAGCTGTGATGAATTGTTTCAGAAGCCAGTGGACTCCATGCAAAGCTTGCCTTTAGTTTCTGAGGTCCAGGATCATTATGGGAATTATCCATGATTGCACCCAGGTGGCAGCTAAACATCTTCTAGGAGCTGTATGAAAAATAGGCCAAGACTCATTGAAAATCTTTTGGTTTAATTTGGGTTAACCCTCAGTGTTAATTACATTTTCAGGTCAGGCTGTGTCTCCTGTTAGCTCACAAAATTGGCTTTGTGACACCAAAGTTGCAGGAGACATTACATCAGTACAATGTGGCTGGATTGCACTGACTTGCTCCTTCACATCTGTGTACTTGTGCATGATCCTGCAGTGTCCATTAAACATTTCTTTCCTCCTGGAGATGGCTGCAAAGCAATTCACCACGTTCTATCACTTACCATCTATGGATGTGCAGAGTCTGCTTACCGTTACTTGGAACTGATGATTTCATATCCAAGTGCATTTAAACTGTGAACATGTCTAAGAAGCTCTATTCCTTTTTGATGCCTTATGCCCACAGGAAAGAATGAAAGGAAACATATGTGCATTTTCGAGAAGGAGCAAAAAAAGGATTGCTCTCAGGAGACTTTCTCCTCAGATGTTGTGATGAGTAATGCTCCTGTCAATTATTGGGTTTTTCAGAAACAAGCTAAAAAAATGCCTAATTTTAGCTTCATTTGCTTTCTTGGATTGATGTCATTCCTACTCCTGAAAATAGGTATTCCCTGTGGAAATGGACAGCTCTCAGCTGGATGAGAAATCAATGCCAATCAAGATCACAAACATGATTAAGGACTTCCCATCCTATGCCTTCACTTGAGATTTTATTAAGAATTGTGGAGAGACATATTGAAGCAGTTGTGAAGTTTTCCTGACAATATTAGCTTTGGAACATTTTGTATGAGTCACAAAGTGCCAAAATAATTAATTTTTCTTCCTTTCAGCTATGGTTTCTTGGCACAGTAGTAAGGACTATAATGACTTGATGGACTGATATCCATGATTAAATGTTTGTTCTTGGAAAAGGTAGAGTGTAGCCTGCTTGTCAAGTGTTTGTTCACTTTAAAATTTGTGTTAATTACTTGATAGTCATATGACTTTTTTTTTTAGTAAAATCCCTCTTACAGGATGAGAAGTCAGTGTGAGATATATATAAAAAATTTGACAATACAGATTTATGTCTATAACTTAAACAAACAAAAATATATATGTCTAAAGCATGTTCATTACCTAGGATGTCTTTCTGCCTTATGGAAATCACATGCCCGTTCAATCCACCTATTTAATGCACCTATTTTATAAGGAAATTTTGATGTTAGGCTAAGATGTTGGATGCATAATTTTTATATCATTTTATAGAGCTTCACTGATGTGTGAATCCTGCCTTTGGTGTGTTTAAGAAACCCATGTCTCTTCTCTTAAGAACTGCAAGGGCTAGGACTTAGCTATTCTGCTTTGGAGAATTTTGTGTCATTTTTGTCCTGAATTCCACTGCTTAGCCCAATATTGTCAGGGGAACTTCACAGCGATTTACCGCAGAAGCAACTGCTTTATAATTGTGGAGCAACTCGTTTAGGTCAGATATTTAACATATAAGTGGTCACAGGACAAGATGCTATTCTATGGAATGCTACAAGTCATGGAGAAATTAATGCATGGGTATTATTTGCTCCTTTATTTGGTTTAAAATTGCCCTGTTTTAGTGAAAAGGCTCCACTCCTGCTGGTGTACCTGGGCACAGCATAATGTCTTCCTTTGGGAGCAGGTGAAGTTGTAAAAGTTACAATGGACAGCTAATTTCCTCTCACAGTTGATGGGGCTTATGCCCTTAAATCACCATGGGTTTAAAGCAGATTCTTTTCTGTCAGTAAGAAGCTCTAGAGTCAAACAGAAACATTACATTAAAGGTGCTTGCTGTTTGTAGTAGCTGAAAAGTATCTTGTGGGCAGGTGTTATATAGATAACTTAAAAAACCTGAAAAAACCTGAAAAATAAGAAATTCTTCAGAGAAGTACTCTAAGATTTTTACCAACATGTCTTTACATCTCTGTCTTCTGAACCCTTGATAAAACTCAGTCACAGGGCAAACAGGATAGTGTTGGTGAGATTTAAGAAAAAACAGAAATTGAAAAGAAAAGATTTGTTACCTAGAGGGAAGCTTAGAGAAAATGGAAAATAGGAAGGGAAAAAACAACCAGCCTAAGCTAATTTCACCCTCTGATGTGTTTGGTATTCACATTATCCAATGTAATCTGTTACGCAGGCTAAGGGCATAATTCTACATTGTAAATTTTTTTTTAAAAAAATGAGACTGCCAGTTTACATTCCTCTGACAGTATTTTATATGCTTAATTTTATGGGTTGATCTTGTACTCTTTTTGGGTTTTTTTAGTCCAGGTGTCCTGATCAAAAAAGGAGGAAAAGAAACCTAAGTGTCAAGATTTGCAGCTGAACCCTTCTTGCCTTGTCCCCCCTGCACTTTCACTCTCCCTTCACATAGTTTCCAAAGTCTGTTTTCTTTCAGCTAATGCAGCAGAATAATGAATGGCCAAGGATGTGACAGCTGAGGCATGGATCTTCCTGTGTAGGCTAAAAGGTTTTTTTAACCGGAGCATAGAAAAGTTGGTTCAGCAAGTTAGATGTTGAGGTAAATAAAATAGAGAAGGTGGTTTCAGCCTTCGCCTGATTGGAGATCTCTGTGTGTGAGAACAGCCACCATTTCTACACTTATTGCAGAATCCCCCAAGAGAGCCCTGCATTGTCAAAGAGAATAAATTGCTTCCTCACTTGTAGAAGTGGCCCCTGAAGTTCAGCATTAAGAAGTGGATGGGGAGGCATCACAGGAGAGATTTTGCTGCCTCTGTCTATAATAAGGTTAAAAGGTAACCTCATCACATTCTTTAACTATCTCCAGTGGGGATATCTAGTATAAAGTGCAGGGATGGGAAAGTGCTCATTAATTTTAGACAAATCATAACAAGAAACACTAGCTGGAAATTGAAACTACATGAATTAAAAATGAAAATAAGATTTTTTTCCTTAAATTTCTGATTAATTTATTTTCTTAATAGCAGAGGTAGTTAACAACATTGGCTAACTGCTTGGAGGAAAACGGCTTTTCATTGCTTGCAGTGTTTAAATTGCAAGGAGATTTCTTTCTAAGAGGGGGACTTTCAATGACTCCACCAGTTATTGAGTAGAGGAATTCCTAGGTGAAGTGTTGCCATTTATAATATCAAGACTTTGAGGCTGTAGGATCACCACTGGCCTTTTGGCTCCCAGACTTTCCTTGCATTGTCCTCTCCCTGTAAATCTACTATTTATTTCAACGGCTTTTTTCCTTCTCCACAGGCACCTATCTCTGGCTTCGGTGCAATAGAGATCTTAATTATCTCCTTCCACATGAATCAACTATCTTTACTCCATAGTAGCTGCCAGTGGAGGTTCTGCCCTGTTGCAAATGATGAGTAGAGTCTGGAGCTTTCTAGGGCAGGCAAAAGGAGGTGAGGTAAAACAAGGGATCCATTTAGCATCCATATCAGGAATAAACACTCATTTTCCTAATGAATTTGCCTGTGTTTGTCATCACTGCAGCCTTTCATTAGGAGGATGACAGCTGAGATTCCTGCATCTGCCATTTCCATGGTACCCCTGCAGTAGGTTGCTCAAGGAAAGATCTCTCGCTTTAATCACTGCTGTGAAGGATTGAGTTGTGGGTGGGACTGGGGCTGTTTTTGGTGAGACATGGGAGGGGAGAGAATTAAAAGCAAGCTTTCTGTGCTAATGCTTGTCAGCTTAGCACTAATATATGTGTTCCTGAACTCTTCTTGACTCTCATCCATATTGATTTGTTTGTATATGTGGAAGTTCCTGACGAAGGAATATTGTCCACCCTTCCTCCTGAAATATGGCTGCCTGGGTGGTGCATGACTGGTATTTAGCACTAACAAGACATGACATTCCAGAAACAGAGGAAGAAAAAACTAACAGATTTACCAGAGCTAGAGGGGAACCTAGGGAAGTAAAATAATTCCTACATTTGGGAGCCCATCTAAACTGCATATCAATGTGGCTCCTTCATGTGGCCCATCAGGTTCTATACCTCTCTAGCTTGCAGGAGTAGCAATCTAGGCTTTTTAGCCACACACTTCAAGATCTTGATATTCTCAATTTACAAGGAAGAATTCCTTCAGAAAGGTGATGGGAGAGCTGTGTTGACAACTAGCTTGGCTGCCAGTGCTGTCCCTTGGTAGCAGCTGGGGGACTATAAGTAATAAACCTGACGGGACACAGAAGTACAGTTGTCTTCCATTTTGGGGAGGAGATTTACCTGATGAGTCTTCTATCATCTACTTTGCAGCACAAGGCGTTAAGAGTTGAAAAAAGTGGTGGTTAAATGTAGATAGAAGCCTCTAGCAGAGGCTTGCACACAGTGTGGCTTGACTCAAGACAAAGAAGCACTGGAGCTCTGCTTTGTACACTTCGATTTTTCCTGCCTTTGCAGGCATAAGTACCACAGGAGATCTCACGTACATTTGAGTCAGAAAAATGATTATCTGTTTATCTTGCTTTCCTTTCAGAGTGGTACAATGAAACCAGCAGAATTCTCGTCCCGCCCCCTCCTCCTCTCTTCCTACCAGATAAACCTTGTTTTAGAAAAATTAGAATGCATTGTGGATAAAGGAAGGTGACCCTAGGTCTTGGATCTGTTTCCTTCATTAGCAGCGAATCGGTGTGTAGTGATTGCTGCTTCTAGTGTCAATGCTGGAACATTTAACCAGTCAGAAGGGTTTACAGATGCCAGAAGAGAAAGCCAGTGATGCGTATAATATATCCATGGAATCATAAATAGCTGAGACAAGGGCTGGTTATTGCTTAGTTCAATATTGTTGTTTAATAGCAACTCTAAATACTCTCTGCTGGATTAAATATTGTACTATTAACTCTGGAGATTATGATCTTCCTAGACGGAATGAGAGACAATCATATTATTATGTGATACGTTTCTTTGAGCTTCCCATAAGTGAGCAGGGTAATTGAGGGGACTGGCAATTCTTTCAGCCATTCTGAGGGTCAGATTCTCTCATTGTACCTCCCTGCCCCTTCCTAGAGAGGGCAGAACTTACTTTATGAATACAAAAGCATTAGATGAACCTGTTTTTAGCATATTTGTAAAGCACACATCAAACCATCGTCTCAGCCTGTAGATATTATCAATCTCTAATTATAAGATATCCATTCCACAGTAGTAGCTTCAAATGTAACAATTCATCTAGGCCTTTCCCTCATCCCTTCTTATAAGCAACCAAAGGAAAAAATGAATTGTCTTCGTGTTGATTCTTTTCTTTCCTGGCTGTCTGTGCTAAAAGAAAGATGAAAAAGGACTTGGCAAAGAAAAGTACCCTGTTTCTGAAAGAACAGTAAAGTCCGGGGAAAATGTCCTACCCTTTAACCTAGCCGAATAGTTCAATGAGACCATAGATCACATGGACAGTTGGAGTGGAAATTTTTATGATATTTTAAGACTACATCTTTAGCTGGACAAACAAAAGCGAGATCTGGAGGATGAAAAAAATGCCTGCAGTTTACCTTAGCTTACAATAGCTTACTCACTCTACTTATATTGTGCTTTTGGTATCAGTGTCCCTCCTTTTCTAGTTCTCATTTTCTCAGCTGCTGTTTTGTTCAGTGCTGTATTTAAATGTTTCATTTAAAGGATTCAAAATTATTGAGGAGAGGAAACGACATATTTATATATGTAAATATGTACATCTATACATGTGCATATGTGTATATATATATTTACACCTATGAAGTTCTCAGTATCAAAGCCAAATTTTAGGTAGAATTTTCTGTTCCCTTCTGAGATTATTCTTCTACTTTATATTCAAAAACTGTAGAGAACAGCCTGGTATTGTCTAAATCCATGAAGTCTACCAAAGGCTGGCATCAGCAATCAGGAGGCACGTGCACATCAGTTCTGTTGCCTCTCTTCAAATGACAATTTTAATTTGCACGACAGACACTTAAGCTGTGCAGAAACTCCACGCAGGCATATTACAAGAGCACTGTGCTGGTAAGTTATGTGAACATTTTACAACATTCTGTTTTAAACCCCAGAGCTTTATGAATCTCTCCACATCAAGATCAAATATAATTTACCTCAGCTGTTTGGTACTTTCACGGGTAAAAATGGTAAATCAGGAGCTATCCAGCAAGGACTATAAACAGTTGTTTAGAGCTTAATTTATGCTAATCTATCTGCAGAATGACCTCTGCAAGTCTTGCTTATTGGGGGCATTCAGCACTTGCACTTACTCTCAGGTTTGGTTTCTTTTCACCCTTTGAAGGTCATCTTCGAGGCAGGTTATCTTTTAGGCCTCTTCCTTTGTGGAGATGAGGATTTATTTTTATTGCTTTTAAAAACAGATTAGATGCCTCTGATTTGCTTGCTGGTATCTTTTTAATTTCATCATGGGAGTCTCGCAACTGGATGCACTGTGGTTTTGAGTCCTAATTTTATTTTCTAGGTAAAATGAAGGACAAATCTGAAATGCTTTCTACTTGAAGTGCCAGGATACTTTCTATTCACAAGCCTATTGCTGCCAGTGAAACTACTTGAAAAGTAATTTCTGTTAAATTCTATTGGACATATGCAGATGTAGCTGTTTGGAATGGAAATCTTCACATGATCATAAGCCATGGAATAATTCATGATACAATAGCAGAGAGACATTGAAAATATAGGCTTGTTTTATCTTAATGAGAAGAGATTCCCTGTCCAAAACAAGTTGAGATTCCCTGTCCAAAATAAGTTGTTTCCTTGCTACTTTTGCAATGATTTATGCATTTTAATTGAGCTCCCATTGTTCCTGTAATATAATTTTTCCATATTGTAGTTTTTCGATTTGTCTTGATTCCCAGATTGCAGAATATCCGTTGGTTTGGGATTTTTGTTTATTCTATTGGATAAATATTCCATTGACTATAAATATGCTTTTTTTTTCCCTATGGAAACTCTAATGTAGAGTAATAGAGCATAAAATAACAGAAATAAAGCATGAACAAAAAATCGACACTATTTTTTGATTACAATGTTTTTGAAGAAAAAATTAGACTAGTCAGATCATTGGAGATTATATTAATTTGCACTAATTCAAGACTTTGTTATCCTTGAATCTCCTTTGTTTTGTTTTTTTTTTTTCGTTAGGAAATCTATCCTATTCCCCTAAAAGAAGAAAGAGACCAAAATTCCACATGGCACTGTATTCCATTGCAGAAACCAGGGAGATATACTCCAAGCCACTTCAATCCTCATTTAAAAAACAAAACAAGATGAAACAACCAAACCCACCTTACTCTTTATTGAATAACTATAATGTAATGTACACGATCATAACATGAAGAGGCATCAACCATCCTCATAACAGATAAAGTAGAAATTATGAAAAGTTACTGAAATTGGTGTAGATTAGATTTTCCTTTTTATGAATAGCACAGCCATTGACACTGGAAGAAATGTCTAGCTACCTGAATTGATCCATGCTGTGTATAGAAGCTCAGAACATATTTGGAAGAAAAAAACAAATAAAGGCCTGGTGATTAATAGCAATCAGGACAACACACAACCTAGCTTTGCTAAAATTTGGTTCATACTAAGCAAATGTAAGTTTCTTTTTTAATACAAATATGCCTCTATATGAAAAAAAAAAAGCAGATCTAGTTTTTATTCTTCATTATAGCATTTGGTGTAGGACTACACAAACACTTGTATTGTTAAAAAGAAGATAGTGGTGAAAAAAGAAAGAACTAGATTAAAGAGAATATTAAATGGAGAAGGTTTGGACTGGAAGCAGGTTCCTAGCCAAGTTGCCTAACTACTGGTTTTACTCTGTTTTCTGTAATATTTACATTAGGGACTTTGGTGCTGTAGGAATTTGCTGATGGTACAGAATTTGGAGACAGCAGTACAGAGAAGCATTTGGATATTGTTCAAATGAACTCAGTGACCTTCAGGGAGGTAACAGAAATGGAATGAGATTCAAGATAGCAAAGGGCAAGTTTTTACATAGTGGGATTAATCATTAGGTTTTTCTCATTTATGTGGTAACCCTGCTGAGGAGATGACAGAGGAGGAAAGGCAAATGGGTTAGTTGGGCATAGGATGATTGTGAACCCTCACCTTGCAGAATTTCAGACAACACAAATGGGATCCTTGAGCCTAGCAAGACAAGTAATTTCCAATGAAGACAGAAAAAGATGAATTCCATGGCAGAAGGCAGTGACATAAAGCAAACCACTGTAGAGTACAAAGTTATGGTGAGATGTTATTTGTATGCCACACTGAAACCTGGTGGCTCCTTGAAGAGAAAGCACAAGTGCTTAAACAGCTGGAGGTAAGGTCTACCAGGAGGATAAGATAGGGCAAACTGACAGAGACTGATTTGGTAGCCACAGTGGAGGGTGAGGAAGGAAGTCAGAGACACTCATTCATGCAGAGAATTTTAGTATTCAGACCAATTTACAAAAATGGAAGACATGACCAATAAACTAATGAGACTGATGTATTTACTGAAAATTTTATATGGCCCTAGGAAACTGGAATGATTTCACTGCTTTCAAATGCAATGGAATTCCCAAAGCCTGGCAGGGAGTCTGGTCATGAAGGACTTTGTACCTTTTTTCTCCTGAGAAACTGTGTGTGTCCTTTCTGTTGTTCATTAGGTAGGCTGCTTGGTGGTCTAATGCATGAAACAAATATGCGGACAGAGATCAAGTGTGAAAATCTATTTCGAAAGCTGAGGAGTATCTCATTGACTATCACTCACTGTGTGATAGCTAAATTAGGATGAAGTACAGCTGAAAATATTTCAGGAAGGATAATTCTCTGATGAAATGAGCAGATGTTCCCACTGTAGGTAACTCTCTTTCTAATAACTTGGTCTTTCAGAGAGCAGTAAATCCCCAGCGAAAGTCAAGGAAATGAAAACGCTGTGCACAAGCAGTGTATGCCTTAGTAGTTCACTGAATCAAGCCTTAAAGCTACTACAAAAGACTCCATAACTTAAAGAAAATGCCACTGTTATGATTGCTTGCTTTATTCTTGAAAGTCTTGTCTTCCCTAGAAATCTGTTACAATTTCATCATATCTGACTACATACGGACAAAGGTATAAACAAAGCATTTTTCTTTCACCAGGTGAAATTCCTTTTTAGCTTGGGAAAGACAAGTAAACTGTGTACAAGGAATTCTGATGATGGCATCTTCCTTATTGCAGAGCTTTTTTCTAATGGGCCTAGAAGATTTCTCATTATTAATGAGACTGTGACTAACTTTAACTCCCACAGACTGCTTCCAATATATCCGTCTGTTTTTCTAGGTGAGAGTGCAAACACTTTTTTTTCTTCCTGTTGTCTTTCTTCTGTATGGATTTATATTTGATATTACAGTGCTTAATTCACTTGGGAAATTTCTACAGTAAATTAAATCACTTCTCAGCTTACAAATGGGTAGCTTTGCTCTGGCAGAGCTAAATACACAGTGCCTGCTCCTCTATGTACTGTAGCACACAGTGGCACACAGAGCCAGAGGGTTTGACCACCTACAAATTAGGGTTTTTTTCCATTTTTCTGCAAGGTATGAGGGAAAAGTGCGTGCCGGTGTTTGCACAAATGTTCAGAGACTGCTGATACCAGCCTGTCAGGACATGTGGAGCAGGGCAGGAGGGCAAAGACATTGTGGAATGACTCCCAAACAAAACAACTGGGCATCCAGACCGGCTGGCAAGTGCTGACAAATCCTGAAGGCACCTAATGATTTTGGTTCAGAAAAGGGGCTGGTGAATGATGGATTTGAATCTGGACCTTCCCTTTGTTCCCAATTCATCTTCCACTGAAGCTAAAGAATGAGAATGAGCAACCAGGCAAAAGCTTCCTCCAGCTGTGTGGGGCTTGTGTCACCAAGTCAGATGGCAGTAATTTAACTTTTCCCTCTCATAAGGCCAGTGTATACTGGAACAAATATATTGTTTCTTCATTACTAAGGATTTACTAGATGCTTTGTTGTTCTTGGGGGGAAAGGCAGTATTTCTTGCTTCCTAAAAGTGACCTTTTATTTCTGTGTATCTTTCAGACATCTATATTTTGCTTGAATAAGATAAATATGTGGAGCATTAGAGGACAAAGTCCCAGTGGATGATTAAAAAGGATTGTCCTGCATGGTGAGGAATACTTAGCTGTGTTATTACCTAAATCTTCATATAGAATGCATTCACAGAGCTGTGATACAGCACCATATGTCTATAGAATATCACCAAATTGAACTGGGGGGAGGGCTGGTTAGAAAGAAATGGATTTTTAGGAAAAAAATATACCAGATCCTTAATAATATAATTAGTGATGCTTGCTTAGAAACAATGACACTTATATCCACAGAAGTTCTTGCCACAGCTACTGGGAGCCAGGGCTGTGAGAACACAGACCCTAGGATAACATAGAGCATGTACCAAGACCAGTTTGTTTGCAAGTGATGTGAGTACTTTTTGTTTTGCAAAAGGGAAAATCTGCTCTAGATTTGCTCTAATTAGTCTCCTGTCTCTATGGTTGCAACTGAATGATGTGGGGCTTTTTGTGCTGTAAATCTCTTTTTAGTCTGTGAAAAGTCTGTAATTTATTTTCAGAGCAGCTGTGTTTTTCTGATAGCTAGAGAAACATCTGTTCTAGTTACTGTATCAGTACAACACATTCCTGATGGCTTTTCCACCACCTCACTATGCTCTGCTATCACATGTCCTTGTGAGAGGAAGCAGGAGGGAAGGCACCTTTGATCTTCGGAACCTGTTAAGGTTAAGGATGCTACATGCATGGTGCCTACCTGGTTAGGTGGAAACACAAACCACTCTTTCATGAAACACTTTGAAATAATAACTCTGCTCCCTGCAAACAAACAGGCTCCCTATATCGTTCAAAGAAGCAGGCTAGGAAAAAAAATCCAAATGAAACTTATGCAAAATGAGCACGTTACTTATTGGAAAATTGCACTCATAGATTACCTGCTATTGGTACTCTGGTACTCTTCAAATTGGAAGAATATGTTACAGGGGGTGCACAGGGAGCTACCTTAGGACTGGTAGTGCTCATTACTTTATTAGTAATTTATTAAGAAATTAAAATCAATCATTATTTTATTAGGATCTCTGTGATGTAGGCAGTATAGCTCACTTACATGAAAAACAGAAAGTCTGCAGATGCCATAGACACTGACAAGAATTCAAAAATGAGCTTCATGAATCAGAAGAATTGTGTGCAAAAAAAAAAAACCCTGTGGTTCAGCAAGAGCAAATGCAAGTATGACGTAGGAGTTGAGGATTATGGTTCAAACAGCAAGAAGGAGTAATAAAGCAGTTCAGAAAATCCAGAGATCTAAATGCAGAGAAACTAATGCTGTCTATTAAAAAGCCCTCAGCTCAAACAATACCGAGAAAATGAAGAAAAGTCATGTCACTAAAGCTAAAGGTACTGTAAGAAGTTTTGAGTGAAACCTCTTAGTTGCAGGATGAGGGAAGTGCAGAGTGAAGGAGGATGAGCCATGATCCTTAGACCAGCAAACTCAGCAGGGCAGGATATTTTTGGGTGGGCTGTCCCTCAGCTCTTCTTGCTGGAGCATCCATTTTGATTTTGTATTTAGAGCAACATCTGCAGGTGGAGCTGCTGTGGCACCAACCGCCAGTCACACCCCAAAAGCTGCTGCAAGTGTTCAGCACAGTCTCAGCTTCCAGGCTTTCCTAATGTCTTACTGTACTCTTGGAAAAAGATGATAGGCGAAATTAAATTACAGCCTATTCCTTGAACATCCATATTTTATTAAATAACTTTTTTTCTGTCCATAGCCGCTCTGCCTGCCTCTACCTTTGGAAGCTTGTTATGGTTGTGATGCTGAGGCAATTTTGTGCCAGTCATCCCAGGAATCGCTTCACTCCTCTCATTACCAACAAAGCAGCATCTATTTTTCTGACGTGAAGCCAAAAGAGAAATGTACTCTTCTACTTAGGTATCCTACAGCACCAAGATCAATTATACAAAATCCATGCTCTTGGGCTTTAACAACTGTAGATACCGGGGATTTTGGAAATTAGATTGAAGTAGTTAAGTGTTGCAAATTTCCCCTCTTGAGCAGCTGTGGCTTGATACGGCTGCTTAAAGGATTCTTTGGCAAATAGATTGCGTCTCCTAGTGAGATCTGTGTTGTGAATAAATAAATTTCTATAATCAACTGCTGATACCTCTGCAGTCTTCATAGCCTGCCTTTCAACTGAATAGACATAGGTATAAAAATTTCTGTTCATTTAAAATTAAGTAAGGCATCAAACTGGAATGAAAACCCCATATCTAGCAAAAAAGATCATACGGCTTTTACTTTGCTTTGTAAATTCATGAATTTTGTTAGTGCCTTGGCCTATTTAATGCTAGCTAGGTGTCAATCAAATGCAAAGCTTGCTTGCCAGTGAGAGTGCTCTGGAAGTAAGAGGTAGCATCTTGGAACATCTTGCATTTAAAGAGTAATATGCCTTCAGCTTTCCAAAGATGTCTAATTCCCTTTTAAAGTGGTTCTGTCACAAACCCAACAGCTCTCTTGTTTCAAACTGAAGCAGAGTTAGGGAATGCAAGTCAGGAGAAAGGGAGCCTGAGGGAAGAAACTCCCCAGGCTAGACAATGAGAGACCTTTAGTCATTATATTTATGTTTAAGTTGATAGTTGAGCTTTCAGAATACTGATAGATTTGGCTGCAGTTTTGGCAGGTCTTGCAGGATTTGTTTTGGTTTGTTTTTGTTTCTTTTTGTGTGGATCTGTTTTATTTTCTCTGACCTTTGGAAGGCCTTGACTCTTTATATGCACCCAGATAAAAGGGTGCTAAAAATCTGGCCACTTATTTGGTCCTGAAATGGAAAGAAAACCCTTCTGAAAGTACTGTTTTCATAGTAGCAGCTGGTGTCAGGCACAGGGCTGGGGAACCGCTGCAGTTACAGTTTTGAGTCTTAATAGCTTCTGACATAAATAGGACTGGCTGTGAGAAATACTTCCATGGTTTGCATGTTGAACACTGTTGATGATCCACAACATTGTGACTGCACCACTGTTTTTCCTTAAATAACTTCCTCACTTCTCTTTGTGTCTTAGTGTAGTGATGCCAGTACTTCTATCAACTTCGGGGGCTCAGTGCCAGCCAGTGTGAGATTATCTGTGAACTCATTAGTGTAAGCTCCTGGAACATCTTATTCTTCATCAGCCGGCTGTTACAGCATCTGATCTATTTTCTTGACATAGCTGGACTAAATAAATAAATACCTCACGCCCCGCAAATACATGTTCACGTTCGATATCTACCATTTCCCACAGAAACTTTTGTTCTTTGCTCATTTTTCTTCTTCTCCATCCTCTCCCCAATCCCTCCAAGTATTAACTTACCCTAGAAGTGGAGCTTTCTAGAAATATCTTCCCAGGTGTGTCTCCACCTTGGAGAAGTGAATGGAATTCTCCCTTCAGAAAACTCAGATCTGTTTTCAGTTGTGCCACTGTGCTGTTGTGGTGCTGAAACGTTCAAGCTTGAAAGAAAATAAAGTAAGGGATACAGATGGGTCTGCCAGCTCAGAGCCCAGGAACAGGGCTGAAATTCAGTCCTAGTTCTGGCAAATAGACTGTTGCCATTTCTGATGGAAAAGAAAGGGTTTTAATTTCATTGGAAAGTCAAGTAAATGTGCAAAGAATAAAACTAAATTCTCCAATGTCTTATCTCCAGTGACTCTGAATTAGTAGAGTAGCTTTGTCTTGCTCTTTCCTCTGTTTTGCCAGCAAGGATCTCATTCTAAGTCCCTCCATGTAATCACAATACCTCTGTTTCCCAAATGATCTATTACATTAGCAGAAGATAACTACTCCTTTTTCATCAAGTCACTTAATACTGTACTTGATTAAACACGAAGGGCCTGGAGCTTACACACACATAAATGTATATATAATCAGTCTGATAAATCAGATCTTCACACATTTTCTACTTGTTTGACTTTCATTGACTAGGACTGAGGCATTTTAAAAGGCAGGCAATTGTCAGTTGTCACTACTCTGTCACAGTAATTTGGAAGCCAGGCAGCAGAACTCAGGATTCCAATTGTGGTGATATGAAAACTGTGTTACCAATTCCTAAGGTAAAATTTTAGTGGAGAAATGGTAGGAGAAGAGCATCTTCTGCAGAGAAGTTGCAACTAAGACAGAAGATTTTGAGCAAGCAAAGGAATAAATCAGTTCACTGTCTGAATCCACTGATAAGGGGAATTACTGCCTTCCTTTTGCATCCCTTCTATTAATACAACTCCTTAATAGCTCTGCTCTATGGTTTTCCACAGTAAAGCTCAAAGCTTCTTCCTGCCTTTATTCTAGTCCTTGCTTACATCTTTGTATGGTTGTCATCTTTAATGGATCCAGCTCTCACGGTACTATCACAAGCCTGTACAATTTGGAGTTTGTCTTAAATCCTCAGCTGGAGTCCGAGGCTGAGGAATCAATTTAAATTGTATAAAATGAGAGTTTCTAGCCTTGCTCACAGTTCGGAATTTGTGCAAAGTGTGCTGAGCAAAGATCACACTGCTTTCCAGAGCTCCAACAACCTGGGAATGACATCCTTTGAAAGATGGGAATAAGGTAGCTTTGCAAAGACAAATTCAGAAGTAGATGTCTGTTTTCAAAAGATGAATGAGGGGTCTGAGTCCTATGATGGAAGCTTTCTCTCTCCTGCATCTGTTTATGAGCATCTCTCATCAAGCCCCCGAAGCAGATGAATGGTGCTCCCCAATAAGTAAGAGTGATCTGAAGGGCGAGTTTCAAACCCCTGAGACAACCTGTGACCTCTTGTACACCCTGATGAGTCACCAGCCCACCTTTCCTTTGCATAACAAGAGGGTTTGGGGTGGATGCTCAGCTAATGCTGTCTGCAGGTGAATCCCTGGACTCCACTTTGCAAGGGAGGTGTGATTGACTCGAGTCTGTGCTGGCACATCCAGCCAGCACACCTGTTTAAACCCAGTGTGTTGGCAGCAGTGCCCTAGCTGCTTGTGCCAAAGAGGTGGTGAAAGAAGCCTTGAGACTCAGAAGGTTAGTGGTGGAGGAAGAGCAGCAGGTGCCAGGAAAAAAAAAAAAAAAAGGAAAAAGAAGAAAGAAACAGGAGCATCCATGAATTTTTGATGGCAGTACTTCGTGCTCAGCAACTAATGCAGCAAGTACTGTCCAGTTGGCATGGACAGCAAGAAAGTCACAAATAACTCCCTTGACAAATTAAACTCAATTTTCTCAGGTATCTTTCCCCATTTACAGCCTCAGGAACTGCTCCCATGTGCAAGCAACATTTGTTTTTTAACAAAGTGGATTTGATCAGGATGTCTGCTCTTGAAGGACTATTGCTAGGGTTGGCTTTCCCATCCCAGTGAACCTGTAATTTCACAAATAACACCTACTGCAGCTTCATCTTAGGAGAGAAAAGAGAAAGAAAAAGCTGGAAGAGAGCAAGAGAGTAATTTCTATCAAACAGAGTTTTTGGGCCAAATTCTTAGCTACTGAAGAACAGAGAAGCAGCCAAGGAATGGCACAATTCCTAGCTGTTTCTGTGGCTTTTTCCTCCACTGAGGCAATAGGTGCTATGATTTATCCAAACTGTAGACAGTGACTCCAAAGTGATGCTCAAGTATTGGTCAGGAGTCCTTGAATTTGTCAGAAGAGATAATTCTTCGTCTTTGGCTCATTTTGAGTTGTTTAGCTACTTCTTCAGACAGCAAATTGAACTGCACTGTATATAATGAAGCATGTATTAATGTAAAGCTCTGTCTAGATGGTCATGAGGTGGAAAAAAATTAATGTCTAGCAAATGAGTTCTCCCCAGCTTAATCTGACTGGAAGGGGGATCTGCTCAAAAAGGCCTTGAAGTAAAGGATTTTTCCTTTCTTTTGTTCTTTTAGCATATCTACTCCCCATCACAATGGTCTCAGAGGATCAACATCATAGAGCTGCCACAGACACAGGAGGAGCATCTCTGAACCTGATCTTGTCTGTACAAGCCAAGGTGGGATAAAATAGAAGGGACACTTTCTGCATTGATACATTTGCTCTTCACACCTGTTTTTACAGTAGTATTTAATGAAATTAACTTTACACCCTCAGGTAGTAGGATTAGCTAATGCATAGTTTGGGCTAGTTTTCTTTCCTTCCCTCCCCTTTACTGCCTCTGGGGTCTTACATACGGTATACACTCAATTTCTCAATTATAATTTGCGCCTATGTGTTGTTGTGACACTTCCCAGATGACTAAAGCTCATTAGAGTTGTACTATATGTTTATAATCACCTTAACTGGCTAAGAAGGATCTCAGTATATCAATATACATTATATGTCCAGGCCTGTTCCTTTGATATCTCTCTCAGCCTGATGGCCATATCCTGACCTCTGAGACAATTTCTTCTGAATCCCACTAAGTTTATAGAGAACAAGGTGTTTCCATAGGAAGGTGTAAAACTAGGACCAGAAGAGACTTTTGGGTTTCCCAGTGATTCCACTCCCCTGGAATCACAAGCAGGCATAGAATTTAAATTCTTCCATAAACTTCTCAAAATTTTTCATCTTGAAAGTAGCTTGGCCTTTCTGGAAAACCCAAAAGGGATTTGAAAGGGCAAAATATATCCAGAGCATTTGATGATAGTGACTGCACAGCTTTAGAATAGAAAGCTACATTCTGTATGATGTTTGGCTTTGCTCCTACCTTGAATGCAGCTTGGAATCTTGCAATAGAAAATTATAAAGTAAGGACTATAAGGGGAAAACTCCCAACTTTTCAAAAGCATCATATCATGCCTTTCTTTTCTCAATTAATTGGGGTTTTTTTCCTCAATGAATGGTATCTTTTCATCTCCAGGAAAACACCTCCAAAATATGACATCTTTCTCTTTTCCATTCCCCACAAAGTTAAAATTTTATTTCTCAAAGAGCAACAATGAGTCCCAGAAAAAATGAAAAAAAAGTCAGGGGTAAAATAGTCTCTGGAACATGAATAAGAAACTGAGTTTTACTTGGGGAAAGTTTTTGGGTTGAGTAATAAAGTGGAACATGGATATGTTGATGAAACAACAATTCAAATTGTATTTTGTGTTGTTTCCATCACTAATTCTTATAATAAGCAAGATGATCGTTATTTACGGGAAGTTCAGCCAAGAAAGTGCAGAAATTATTCCTAATGTGCATTTTTAAAACCATCAGCGGACTTTCCTGGCCACTAGTTAAATGCAGTACCATGACGTGCAATTTTCTTCATTCTGATGCTCTATTTTCCTTTTTGAGCTGTTCCACCATATGTTAATATATACATAGATTTCTGATTTCTTGCTGCTCCATCTTTTAGTCTAGTTTTGCTTGAAAGAAAGAGAGTGGGAATATTTTACAAACTATAGTTCTGATTTTGAATATCTTGGAAGCCTGGGGTTTAGCTGTGATGGTGGGATGGATGGGGAAGTTGTGTGTGGTACGTAAGAGTTAAAGAACACACAGTCATCACTTAAGAATCAGCGTCCGCCTCACAGTCAGGCTAACCACAGTTTTGGGTGCACACAAATTTGTGCTGAAGTCAGGCCTGAACATTAAGAGAGGTCCCTCAGCTTGTTCTGTGAATGTGAGAGGTGTAGGTGGGTTAAAGGGATGCTTTTAGCTATTCCCTCTCCACTCTATGCCTGCAGGAAGCAGCATATGGAAGATGTCTGCTGCGTCAGTGTTCAGCTGTTAGTGCATTTATGAATTTTTGGTATCTTTTGCCTTTTTAGTTCACCAGATGACAATAGTGCATAATTCTTTAATTTTTATAAGGAATGAAATCCCAGGAGTCTTAAAGATGGTATGACGGAAAAGGGACTCAGTCCTTTCATTTTCTGCCATACAGTTTTGAGAGAGTAGTCAGAGAAAACTCAATTCTGGCTTACCTGAGGGGGGCCCTTGAACTAGTCTGCATGAGAATTTCCTGCTTTGCTCAAAAATGCTCCAAAGGAAATGTTAGAATAGTCAAAAAAAGGCAGGTATTTATAAGAGTAATTGGTTACATTCTGGTCACATCCACTCCCTTGGCAGAGATACCCTCTAGCTGGGAAACTTTGCAATTTGGATCTCCCTTGGACAATGTGTAGCCGTGGCAGTGAGAAATGGAACTCTGAAGAAGCTGAGGCTATTAAAAACAATATGATTGAAAATATTTACAAGCAAGATTTTGATATGGTGGTTCACAACACAAGGAGCTATAAATATGTCTCTCTTTTTCCTCTGTCCTCTTCTACCCAAAGCTGGGGTTTGCTGCCAAGTCCCAGAACATATAGTCCCGTAAGTATATTTTAGACTTTCTTTCTTCTTTCTTTGGGAAAGAGATTTTGCATTTTTTGTTGTTACTGTTTCGTTTTTTTTTTTTTCCCCAAGAGGAAAGACAACAAGCACTGGAACCTCTTCTGATAATAAGACCATGGGAGCTAGTCCATCTGTTTCTGTTAATATGCTACCCCAAAAATGGTCAATTTTAACAACACTAACCGCCAGCAAGTCCTTTTCAATAATTACATCCTTTTGGTCTTTAGAAAACACATTTGATAGCCTGCTGACCCTAGAGAAATACCATTTTATAGAGGAGATCTTTACTAGCAGTAATTGGCCAGCTGGAAATTTCCCTTGGGCAAGTTTAAACCACATCTTCTTTATCTACAATGGAAAAGAAGTTTATCCTATTATCCTCTCAGACATAAAGATGTACTTTAGCTTCACAGATAACTTTAAAAACATTCCCATTATAGAGAGCTCTGCTTATGGATGGGAGGGCTCAATATGTTTAATAATTATCACACAGAGTGCATTTGCAGAAAAATGGGAATTTTGTGGCTTGGCAGTTCATGTATTTCTCAGCCAGATCTGCCATTTGCTGTCATATCTCTCGACTCTTTACAGCATTTTAGTGAATAATTAAAATACCAGGTCTCACTCTCCACTCCATTACCAGTTTTCACAGTGGTGGAACTTTGAGCATCTCACTTATGGATATTAGCTGTCACCACCTGGAGAAGGTGGTAAAGCACAGAAAGGCCCTGACTCGCAAATCGAGCATTGCCAAAGAAAGTTTCTGATGGGAATAATAATTTTGAAGAGAAATCAGAGAAGAGGAAGAAAAAAATAATTTCCTCATCAGCTACAAGTCACCTCAAGGATAAATGATAATATCAGAAGCAAAACCAAGTTACTTTAATTTCAGCACGAGGTTTTAATGAAAAGTGTGTTCTTTCCCCTGGTATTGTCACAATTAGTTTCTAGGAGGATAATTGGAATCAAACATGATTGATTTCAGGTAGGAAAGCAAGCAGCAGGGACAGATGAACTTCTGAGCCACAAAGCTCTTTTTCTTTTCTTTCTATTGTCATCAAGAATAGTAATTAAAAGGAGGCATACCTCACCCGCCTTCAAGATATGATATTTCAGCAGAAGTGTCCCTAAAATTGATGTTGTGCAAGTTTTCTACCAAGTCTCAGCATCTATTTAACTTTTAATGTCTCTCTTTTGTGCTGGCAACCAAATGCACATTCCTTCCATTAACAGTAAGACCATTCATAAGAGACTGTCCACTGCCTGTGGCTGGGGGGTGTAGGGAAGCCTGATGGGACAGAGAGTACTCCTGCTGACCTGCTGTTTCACTCATGTTGCTCATCCAAATGCAGGTTTGGGCCTGCCCTGATGCAGGGGTGGGATGGAGACGCAGGTTGGACAAGGAGAACAGGCCCCATATGGTTTTGTCATGTTGCTTGGCAGATGTGACAAAATATTTTAAGTCATGAAGTCATTGACCCTTTCAACACCCATGGGATGAAGGCTGCTCTGGCGCTGTTTCAACAAGGAGTTTTCATCAGCCAACATAATTCCAGCATTTTCACCCTGACTAACACCCACAACAAACCCAGCCTGAGGTATGTTTAGCTGATGTGTGTTTAGAGCTCTTCTCTAGACAGCTAGAACAAGGGTGGATCTGTAGAGTGAAATGTTGCTGAAAAGGTTTGTAGAATTTGCAGGCATTTCAGGGAGCTTTGCTTTGGATCAATTTAATGGCAGCCCATAAGCTGAAAGCCTATTAGCAGCTGGAGCAGCTTGGTTTCATGCTAAAGGAGTTGAATTCACAAGCTCCAAGGCAGTGTTGTGATGTAAATTAAAACTCTGGAAGTGCGGTTGATCAAGCAATTAACTCTGTTTTAACAAGATGTTTTACTGCAGATGCAGTCTTAGACAGTGCCTTCTAGCAACAGACTTCTGATGTGGACACTTAGTCTTCTCTTTTACTGTCTTAAAATATTCTCAGTTGAAAATTTTGACCTTCCAGTTATACAGAGCTTGGCAATAAAGGGTCTCCTATCATGCATTCATGATGGTCTTGCATTTGCCACATGGAAGGAAAAAATCCCCCACCATTTACTGTTATTAATAGCAACTGTTGACAGTGCAATGGCAATTGCTATGTGAATTACTATGAAAAAAGGTATATCCATTATTGTAATTGTTTAGGAAACTGCAACTTTTATCAAATAAGTCTGAAGGCACGTTTGGAGAGTTTCATCTTGCTATTTTTAATCTAAATAAGGGTGATTTCAAGATCCAAGAGACCAAAACCCCTATTATTAAATTCCAGAAACATAAATTGTTTTGTCAAGTTATTAGTGGGACTGACAATTTGACAGGTTTTTGTAAAGGCTGACGTGACGTAGACATACTTAAGTGGTTTTACTCTGCAGGAAGTAGATTAATTCAGACTCCTTATTGCCCCACAAACTGTCATCTTAGGGAGAAGGTTTATTAAATTTACCTGAACGTGAAATTAAAATGTGAGTACTGTCTTCTTATTTGATATGTATAATTTGTGATAGTAGTGAGAGGTGTGTATTTTGAGCATTATGTACAATGAGAATGTGGCTGCAATTAAGTTAAATAGAGGATGAGGATGCAATGGATATGGAAGACATTTCATGACTAGTTAGCTCTTGTAGTCTCAGAAATGGTAAATAGATTTCTCTGGCTATTGAAATTAAACTGTCTTTAGGAAAAGTAAGAGAGAGAAACTTCAAGAGCACTTTCTGAAGACCTTGTCTTCCTGCCATTTCTTCAGTGAAATCTCTTCACATTTACAATACTGACTTATGCTTTTATTGTCCTAAACATCTGCTGGCAGAAAATTTTGATTGGAGCCTACCAGATTCTTCTAATTTTATGGAGGTATTAGCAATACTGGCCTGGTAATGTCCAGAAGCAAGGCCAAAGATAGGGTAGTAAAATTCAGCTCTCCTGAACTCCAACTGGTGATGCAGATGTGTCTCGGAATGAATCCCTGTATCAGTGCATAAACACATGACCCTTTCATCTCCTTGATGGCTCAGAAGAGATTATAAGTTACTACTCAGATGTGTGGAAGACATTTACAAAGTAAAATCTTCTAGACAAATCTTTAAGGAAAAGGATTTAAATTTTGATGTAAAGGATAGAAATGAATGAATTAATGATTTGGAAAGCTTCTTAAAAGAGTTAATGTAAAAAAATTCCTGTAATGCAATGTTCTGGCTGAAAATTAACATGCAGAAATCCAAGGCAATTTAAAATTATAGTTCCCATAGCTACTGTAACTCGTCTAGGAACCTGGTTAGGCAGTCCTTGATAAAAGTGCATCTGTCTCTGTCTAATTTGGAGTTTTGGAGATGGACGTGTTAACTCCTTAGTGGGAAAAAAGGCAGATAAGAACTTGGGATTTTAGTTGTCCTCATACTCCTTCAATAAGCATGACATGACTCAGCTAAATTTTACTTTAGAGGTTAAACTCTGTCATCACCTGGACACGTTATTGCAGAAAGAAAAGGCTTCTCACTTCAAATGAAGGAATTGAATTGCCTGCAGGGGTCTTGTGCAGGGACAGCCCAGAGATGCTGTGGGGATTTTCATGCTGCGAGTGGGTGCATACTGTGAAGGTATTCTTGTCTGTCTTCTGCAAACCACAAACATAATTTCTCTTGGGCAACGTGATAACACGAGAATGAATAAACACTAGTTAACATTTCCCTGCCTGTGATCAGAGAGCCATCACTCAAAACCTAACCAACTGCACCAGAAAAATATAAAATTAACTGTTAGATGTGTGCTTTAAGCAAAAGCATCTTCTGTGCCTTTGGAGACAAAATAAATCTTAGTGTCCTGATGATAGTCTCTGAAACTTGGTGGTCTAGATAGTCCAGGGAAAATGGAATCTTCTATATTTGACAGCATAATTATTATGCTCTGTCAGATTTATACAGCTCTTTCATAAGGAACACTTAATACTTCATACGGATATTACTTTTCCCATCAAATATCACTTTAGAAAAAGTTAATAATTTAGGAACCTTTATATTAAAAAATGGCTAATTCAACAGATACATATGATATCATAATCAGACATTGCATGAAGCCTCTAAAACTTTTCCCTTTTGTCTTCAAGCAAATCTGATGTTTTTACCAGACTTTCCCAAGCTTGATGATCCTGAATTTCAAGAGTTCTTTTAAAGCTATCATACAGAGGATAGACAGTTGCTCCCTTCAGGATCATTTTGTCCTGAGATGGCCAGCTTACTCTCTTTGTACTTTCTTTTGTCTGATGTATCACTACCCACATTAGAAAAAAATCCCAAACTTTCTTCTCTTCAAGCCTTGATTTTCAGGTTTATCCAAATTTCATTGGCACAAAAAAGTCTCCTGTAATATGTATAATACTATCAATATTACTTGGAGAAGGAATAAAGTAAACCTCTAATATAGTTCTTAAAAGCAGAGTTGGTGCCATGTGAACATGACAAAATTTTTTAACCAGTTCAAACACTGAGTATTTTCCTGTTTTTGAAGCAACAAATAACTCAGGATATATAATAGCAGATTTGTGAGAGGGGGGAAAAATTAAAAACCATTAAGGTATAATTAATTCAATTTTTTTAAAAATTCATAAATGCATGCTGAATAAAAGCCTGGATGGGACTTCATCCTTAGAGGCAAATATAAATTAAGATGCATTTTTTTCACTCAGCATACATGCACACATGTGTACTTACTTAATATTTATAAAGATGTAGTAAGTATGTACATGAGCTTCTTTCCTAATTTAGCAGTCACCCTGAAGAACACAAAGTGCTGTTAAACCCTGTTATTGGTGGAACTGGATTTGGAAGGAATAAATATCCAATGAGTAGTGTTTTAGGACATCTCTTAGGCTCAAATCTCAGTCTGTGAAGTCAGAGGGAAATCTGGATAAGATTGAGTAAATAGAAGATTGTTTCTGAAGTGCCTTCCATGGGAGCTTGAATATTTCATCTTTTACATTACAAATGTTCTTGCTTCATCAGGGACACCATTGCCAAGTATCCTCATTGATTCTCAAGGAAGAAAGCTGTAACACTACTTCATTTTTCACTAATCTATGGAAGAGTACAGCACATTAAGTGGAATTAAGGGATGCATGTCTCATCTTCCCACAGCAGCTCTGGAGACACCCATCAGTCTGTGCCTTCTGCTCTGCACAGACCATGATAGATGAATGCAATACAGAAGCTGTGCTGTTTTTTAGCTCAAGCTGAATATCACCAAGAGCCAATTTGATCACCCTGGGGTGAGGGTTGTTGTTAATTGTTGCTGTTTTTGGAAAACCTAAGTTGCTTTGTATCTCAGGAGGAGGCTAAGAAAGTCAAACAAAAGGTGGGTAGTTAAAGCAGTGGGAAGTAGGAGGTTTTGGTAGACAAGACTTCCTCCGAGAGACATTTGAAAATGTTTCTCTCCATTTACCAGGCTGGGAGCTTAGGCACTTACTTTCACAGTATTACCTTGTTCAGTACTTAAATTATGAATGACTTGAATTTTGCTGTGCTTTTTTAGGATCTATGAGTTGCATCAATAATGGAGTACAATACCTGAAATTTGTAGGGTTATGAATCATCTCTCTGGAGATGGCTCACTTGATTTGATTCAGAATTAAGGAATAACTTAAAATAAGGATCATAACTGCCTGTGGTAAGTGAAGTGACTTTCTCACTTCTGTCCTGTTTGCTGCTAGGCCATAAACAAGCCTGGAAATCTGAATTATGGTAGATGCTGATAGGCAAGCAGAGATCTATATTCTTTGGGAGGTCTGGTTCCAGGTGAAGGGACACTCCAGGAAAGAGGCATGTGGTCAGCTCATGGGGGCAGTATTTGCCATTAATGTGTGCACACTTACTGCTCTTTGGATTGCACCAACTTCCCACCCCACCCCACAATCAGAACTGCTGATTTATGCCCTTCCAACCATGTGCTGGGTCTTTCAGCATATTACACTACATTTTTAATTGTACTGCTTCACTTTTCAATCAGAAAAATGACAGGAGCTGTGTACAATCAGAAGCAGTTGCAAACGTGAAGTGCAACCCCCTAGAGAAAATTGCTCGCTTGAGTTGCCGTTGGGGGGGATGGCAGTGACCTTCGTCTGTGTCCCTTTAAAGGTGTGGAGTCATCAGATCTATTGGTTTGTTTTAGATACCACCAGCAAAAGAAAAAAAAGAGACATTCTTCCAGAACTATGAAACACATTTACTAAGAGACTAAGCAGCATATCAAGCCTTGAAATATGTGGTCTGGTGAGTTTCTTAAAGATATTTGGCCAGCACAGAAAACACTCAGTCATCCTAATCTTCAAGGATTGAGGAAACTGACTGTCAACATGTGGAGGAAAACTGCAGGGTGAATTGAGCACATCCTTCTACCTCGTGCCTCGGCTGGACAGAAAACTGCTATTAAGAAGAGTCAGAGAGGCAACTGCTGATGCCAATAAGGGACCTTTGCCACTAAATCCAAGCCTGGGATGCATCTTTGCTAGGTGGTGTTTTGCTTCACCAGGCCAAAGGTTAAAACCAAATCACTGATAATGAAAGTGTTTCTATAAATATGCAGTGGTTATTGCTATGCTGACAACTTTTTTAATATCCTGCTATGATTAATTGACATGCTTATCTCACACTTGCTATATTCTCATCTAAACATTTCATTCCTTCACTTTATGTCTGTTTCTTGATCCTGTGATGCATCTGAGACAAATATCAAGAAAATTCTGGTATTCTGGAAATTAAAACTTTCCCCTCCTCTTTTCCCCCTCTCTATCAAACCACAGTCACATATGTAAAGGTTCTGAATGTGGATAAGCAGGACTGGAAAACTTTGCCATGCTACTCCATGGCTGAAGAATCTATGTATCTATCTTTTATATGGAAAATACATATGTTGTGCCAAAAAAAGAGAGCTCCGTGAGAGCACGGCTGAATCATCAGTGAGTTTCAGTAGAGGAACACCAGTTTCCAAAGCCAGCAGTACAGAGTGTGTCACAGAGACAATGCATCACTGGAGTGCTTCTGCTGCCCACCCTGACTGCCTGGGGTTGCACTTTCCAGGAGGAAGAAAGGACAAAAGAAGTAACAGAGAGCAGTACAAATGGAAAATTTGGGTTACAGGATTGACATTTTTGGAATTGAAGGGTATAGCATATCTTTTTGCTATCAAGAAAGCAACTTTTTATTGGATGGCAATTCACTAAAATTCAGCTACACCACTTCAAATAAAAAAGAAATATTTATAACTTCTAGGAGGGGAAGAATAAGTGAGCTTTTGAAATATTGCTGTAGAATAATTTTTTCTCCATCTTGATTGGTATAAAATTTCTAATTTATGCTACAGCTTTTTTATATTTTAATATGGTTTTCTGTATTAGGAGTATACAAGAAAACTCATAAGAGTTTGGCCATGTTTGAAAAGGATTCATACTAATACAGAAGGGGAGGTGGTATTTTTGCTTGTCTGCTTCTAGATTCTGAACATACAAAATACACTGTTGTATTTCAATACACTGCTGTGTTATCTCGATGTAAGACAGACGGTGGTTGTGTTGACCTGCTTACACGTTGCCTTCAAGCAATGGAGCCAAATCAGTGTGCTATTGTTTGATCAGGAAAAAAAAATAATCATAGTTGAATTTAGACTAATACCTCATAGTTACAGACAAGTTCTTTTCTGCTGTGTATTGAATCTGTATCCAAAAGCCTTCACTGTTTTTTGAATGCGGAGTACCATGTTGCACAGATACTTTCAATTAAATACAGGGATCACATAGTTTTCCCTTGAGATATGGTTCTGGTTCCTGCCATGGGATTGCTTGTTAAGCCTTCTGTGGCACTGTCCATTGACTGGGTTTGTGCATTTAAAGATTGTCTCCCTTAGGCTAAAGCAAATGTTTTAACAAAAGATGCCAGACCGGCGGTGCAGTCTGAGCTGGAACTGGTTTTCCCACAATTGCAAGTTACAAATTTGCTGCATCTGTGGGCGTGAGCAGACACAGCAACAGCCACCAAGGATACCCTCAGCACAGCCCAACTCAGTGAGTCAGTTCAAGTTCAGCTAGAGCAGACCTGTTTCCTCTCATAACAGGGTGAACCAGAATTCAGCATCCCAATTACTGGGTGCTAGTGGGAGGTGGGAACTCAAAGTGCAATAGGTTGACTTACAGAAGTGTGAATAGGTTCTGTGGCTCCTTAAATCAGCTCACTGGGAGCTGATGATGTGGCATAAGGGAAAGCAATGTCAGTGTGATACTGATACAGGCTTAACCTGTTCCTGGTTAGAGAACCAGGGGGTGGTATGAAAACATCAAGCAAATAACCATGTGTAGCTATTGATTTCCTCTTTTTGATTTTCCCTTGTCTTTCTCCTCTCTGTTCAATAGCTTATTTGAATCTTCTTGGGGACAGTATGAATTCATGGAGAAAGGAAACATGCCAAAACAAAAGAAAACATGAAATGCTGTGGAGATCAGTGCAGAACTCCCTGGGGTTTTATTAACTGAGTAAATGACTTGAATGTCAGCAGCTAAAAGGCAAATTCTTAAGTCACAGATAATGAAAAAGAAAAAAGTAAAAAACAAACAAAATCCCCACCTCACATGGGAACAAGTTGAAATTTTGTAACAGGCATATGAAAACCTGAATCCTAGATTAACCCCAATGGCTGCAGTTTGGAAAGCAGCTTAATATAGGTAAGAGTAGAATAAGAAGATGGAGCAATATGAAGGGAAAAAAACAGGTACATTTCAGAAGAAAGGATGTTGAAAGCCGCATACTGAAAAGGGAAGAGACTTGGGAGTTTAACTGAAGGGAAAAAGTAAAGTAAAAAATAAAAAGGCGCCCTGTATTCAGGTGCATTTCAGGATACCATAAGTATTCTAAGCAATCTTGTAAGAGAAATGTTGTATAAATCAAAGAAGGTAGTGTTATTGCTAGAAGGCTTGGGGAGCGAGGGCCTTGCTCATAGCAGTGTTCAGATTTGAGGAATAAAATTGAGAAAACATGTAATCACTGTTTAAGGGAAAGCAGTGCTGAGCAATCACAGATTAGTCCTGATTTCCAAGATTCAACTACACTAAAAAGAGTAAAAAAAGTCAGACTTATTTCTCCCTGATAAAGATAAGAGCTCCATGGGGATCTACATATTTCTGATAGAATCACCAAAGAAGCCGGAGAAAGTGTGATCCAATTATATTATTTAAATAACCAGCAAGTGGGAATGTTGGGCTGGATGTGTGCTGAAAGGGAATTTCAAGTGAAATCCTTGGATTTCAGAATTAAATTGACAAAATCAGAATGTTACTTTTTGATGGAGAGGGTCAGAGAGAGAGAGAGAACTATGGAGCTCAAGCGTATAAGGTCTTTCTCAGTCTAATAAAATTGTCCTTATTGGTCATAAAATTAAACAACAATGACCAGATGGTGACTCACTGGAATTAAAGCTGAGAGTGGTTCATTGCACCTCTCCATTCACATCTTACTTTGCAATGTTTTTTCTTGGTGTGTCCATTCACCATCTATTTAAATGCTTCCTAAAAATCACAGCGTGCTTTATGGTGGAAACTTAGAAAAAACAATATTTTATTTGGCACATAACTTCAGAGCTATGTGAAAAAACATCACTGCTCTCTTTTGTTTTTCCCTTTTGTTCTCCCCTTTGGTGTGTATGTGTGTGTGAGAACTGTAGCTTGGTACAGGTTCAGAGGGAAAAGAGGAAAGAAACGTAATCTGGAAGAAGCTGTGAGGGCATGAAGGACCTGGTGAGAAGTGACTGGTATCATCTGTTGTTGTTCCAAGCAGCCATAGCATAAGTGACATGTGTTTCTTTTGAAAAAGTTTCTCCTATCCCATCTGTTGGCCATATGGGTGAAAAACATGGTTTTCAGCGTGCCCACACCTACTCACTGGCCAACAATCTGTCCTGGCCTAAACATGACTGCTGACTGTGCCATAGCAAATTGTTCTTCCTTGAAACAACCAAAGGAATCTCTGCCTGTGAGATGGACTTTAGGAAAAATTTGAGAAAAATGAACATATGCAGCAATCTATTTTGAGCCAGTGGGATTCTTTAGCTTGCCTCACTGCTCTTTCAGGGGATAAAGAGAGAAATTTTGCTGGATTTTCAGCCAACTGGATCAATTGAGATAATTTTTTGAAAAGGGCCTGTGCAGAGACTTGGTATATACTAGGCTGGCCCCATTCCTGATTAGAAGAAACCAAAAATGGGTCATGTCTTAAAGATCATCTCAGATTTTACACTGGATCCATATACATTGATTTGCTGCACTGGAAAGGCTGCTTTTAGTGTGAATTTGCCTTGCTTTTTTATGCCTTTAATATGCACTGGAGAGCAACGCTGGTGTCCCCAGAGCAGTATTCTTCTTGGTGGAGCCAGAGTTGAAGAACATACTTGAGCACTATCACAAGTCCCCGCATTCTTGATGAGTCCATGCCCTCCATCAGGTAGTGCTCTCCATATGCATGCCAGACATCTGGGAAAAGCAGCTGACAAGAAACTTCACTGCAATAAGCACAATGCATTGTAATGTTCCAGAATTGTAATGGATTTCGTCAAAATAAACGTTCCTCCTTCCCTCTTTCTATTGCACCAGGACATGGCATTTCTGCTGAGACCGGGGCTTTTTGGAAAGAAGTGCAGCCATTCACATGGCACAGAGACAACCACCAAAATCTCTAACTGTGTGCCTATGTGCAGTCTCTAATTGTGTGCAAATGAGTTTGAAGACGTGATCCAAACATGATTAATATACTGGAAAAAGGCATTTAAAAACTCCTTAGTGACTTGGTTGGGTTTTTCCTCTTGAGGTTTGGACTTTGACCTAACTTAGCAGTGATGCTTTTCTCCTAAGTCTCAAATTGTGCTTTTCAGAGTTGATATTCTTTGTGTGTTCCTTTCAGTCTGGAGAAAGTATGTTCCCATTTACAGGACAAAAGTTTGAGTTCTTCAAATAGTGACTTTTTGTAATTTTCATATGTGGATATAATGTTTTAAGATAAGTTGTTCTCCCAGTATGAAAATGTCATTGTGGTTTTCAAAAACATTACAATTTTAAATTTGTGACTCAATAAATCATTCCAGTCTTTATGTGCTGCAAGTCACCAGGCAAGTAATCTCTAATGTCTTATGCATTCAAAAGCAAAGAGAACTGAGAACAGTCTAAAATCTACAGCTTGATTAGGTTTGGAACATGAACAACACAGCTTAAAGACAATGTTTAGGGCCCAGAAAACTTGACTGTAATGCTGTTATCTTGCTTCAAAAGCTGTAGCAATTAGGAAAGACTTGCACAATGAAAAGCAGTTGACAAGGAATAAGCTTCTTCAGCTGATGCCCAGTTAGAGAGTCTGAATCTACTAATTTCCTTCCTGACTAACTTCAGATGTTTCATGCTGTATTTCAGAGGGTCATTTCTTACTGCATCCATCAGGTGTGCTTCTGCTTTTTTACAGGAGAAGGAAAAGTAAAGTATCAGTCAGACTTTGCAGAATGCTCCTTTTGCTGTGAAGTTGTACATCTCCATATGCAAGATTTGGAAGTTCCTGGATAGTAAGTAGTCTGAGTCACTCATTATTCTCTTAATCATAGATGCAAATTTCAGGTGCCTGAATTCAGCAAAAGATGTACTTGTGTATGCTCTAAATACAACTCTAAGTGGCTATAAAATGTCAGTATTCCCTATCAAGGAAGTATGGAATAATATATGAAATGGAATAACTCTTAGGTGATTCTACTTGTTTCTGGTCTTCAAGTGATTTTTTTTTTTCAGAGTTACATGAAAATTATTGTGTGGTTAGGAATATATTATTGCTGTTGGAAACAATAATTGCTGTTGGAAGCAAATTATCTCTGAGCTGGCATGCATGAATTTGTTTTCCTCCCTGCTGAAAGGTGTGCAGAAGTCAATTTGGCCAGAACAAAGGGAATGCTGCTTCTCTGAATTATTCCAAATAAATCCAGAGTCCTTGTTTGCTACCAGTTATCCTCCAGCACTATCGAGATGTTATGATCCAGTTATTAAAATTATTGGAAATGCCTCTTCCCAATTAAAGATGCAAATGAGACTATATGCCAAAGTTAATAGTATGGATTTTGTAAAATAGTAAATATGAGAGAGAGGGAGAAAGAAATAGAAAAAGAGATGGAGGGAGAGAAAAAGGATGACAGAGACAGAGTAAATAGAAAATATCAGCACCCTGTGGATCCCAATGGTATCCCACTGATCCTCTCCATCTGGTCTTGGTGGTGAGGGTCCCCCAAGCACACAGAGTTCAATGGGTTAATGTACATGGGCCAGCTGGGAATGCCCAGGTACCTGCTCTGGCAGGGAGCAGGTTGGATACAATCTCTTGCAGCAGACTCTGTATCTGTTACATCCCTTTGCATCACACGCAGTGCTCTGCTGCAAGGCCTCAGCAATGAGTCTGGGGAGTGCTTTGGTGTTGTTTGATGGATTATGGCACCTTCAGCTGCCCCTTGTGTGACTGTCCCATGGATGTGGCCTTCCCAGTGTGGGGATTTTACAGCTGAGATAGTTTGTGTAAGGAAGGATGGGTGCTCACTGCCTCTGACCAGAGGTTACGCCACACAGCCAAAATTCTCCTCCTCTATTCTTGGTTGGTGAGGGGAAGTCTGACTGTAGCAGAAAAGCCTTTGGGCTATGGCCTCCAGACCCCAAACTCAGCCAGGAATGATTTTCAGGACAGCTGCTGAGTTTGGTTTTCATGTGGATACATCCTTCTCCCTCAGCCTTATTTGCTTTTTCCTAGACCTGAGGTGATTGAACAATAGTGTCACTTTTATCTTCTCTCAAGTTCCCTTAGGCAGCTGAACTCACAGTCCAAGGTTCCACTCTGGCTGTTCAGGGTGGAGTGGGTTTTGGTGTCGCAACTTCTTTATGCAATTTTGCCATAACGGGCAAAAGTCCTTCATAAAAATGTTTAAGCCATGAACCGTAACATTGACAAGAGGTAGGCTAGCTCTTTGGATAGGCCTGGTCCTTCCTTTTAGGCAGCAAGATATCTTGAAAATCCCAACCATCTAAAGTGGGTGAAAGAGGAGTGTTCTCAGGTAGTAGAGCAAACCTTCACAATATTCTTCTGCTAATGACTTTTGGGAGCTGTCTTGGGAGAGTTGCATTGACTTTTTGTTATCTCCCCACAGAAAAGCAAATAAATTGCCCTTAAAGGTCGGCTTAGAAGGAAGCAAGAGAAGGGGTAAAATGGGCAACAAGACATCCCAGTGTTCCGTCTTGATCTGGATTTTCATATTCAAAATCAGCAGGACACTTTTTCTAAGAGAATAGCTATCAATATCAGAATCCTAATGACCAAGAGGTCATAGCAAAATCTGGAATACAGAAATTGGTTTTGAGAAGAGATGAAACCAAAGGAAGGTTTGAAACAGATTAAACCTGTCAGGAAACACAGGAGCTATTGCCAAAAGTCTCTTTCCTTTTTTTTTTCCCCCTCCCCTGCAGACTGGTGCACTCTACACAACAAGGGAAACATTTTTCTAGGTTGTTAACTAACATTATGAACATATTTCGCTCTGTGGAATGTGAGATTTTATTGCTGTTACTCCCTGATGCACATACAAGACTGAAGGAAAAAGAAATCCCATCATAATAAAACAGATTTATTAAACTGGGGCTATTTGCTTACAGACTGAGGCTGAAATTAGAAAAGGCCTCATCCCTTGGATAACCTGGTTCTGAGACATACCTTTTATTAAAAACACCTACATAGTTCCCTCTTGCAGTGGAGTTAGTGAAAAATAAAAGCAAAAAATCCCCCCAAAATCAAAACCAAACAGCAACGAAAAAAAGAAAAAACAACAAAACCAAAAAACCCCAACCAAAAAAAGAAACGGTTCAGTGTGAAAAGAGCCATGCCTTTTACTCTAGCTAATAATAGGGTAAGAGAAGGGCTTTCATGGTAGAAGAATCTAATTCATAATAATTGCTTACCTGTTCTTGGTGTTTCTTTGCAGTCCTGTTTCTTTGGGTGCTCTAATGTGGCTATGTTGTTCTGTGTGGTCGTACTGAGAGACATCCACTTAGCAAATATGTAGTCCTCAATTAAGAAAATATTAAAAGTCTGTGAGTTCTGTGAAAACACTGGGAAACAGGAGTTTTGTTATTGTTACAACCTGCCAGTAATGGCTGATAAATAATACTAAATATTGAGAGACCTCTTCAGTTCTCTCCATAGTCCTTCCACTTCTGCATGATCCTCAGCAAATCTGTCTGTATTTAAAAAGGTTTTGCAAGGCACTTTTCTTTCTTCAGATCTTAACTTATTTAATACAATTTTTTCCTGCTGATTACTTACCAAATTAGATATTTGTTTTGATTTAGAAAGTTTTTTCCACAATGAAAGCTTGGTCCTTGTGTTATGATTGCTTCCCATCGGCAGAGATGCCCCATGGAAGTGTTTGGAGAAAGATTTGGAATTTATGAGTCCACTTTCATTCTTTATAATGGAACAAGTTGGTATTTAGGATGGGCTGCACAGGTGACAGCTGATGTAGTCTTGATTCAAGGAATATTTGTGTCTATCTTATACCTTTCTGTCCCTAAAATTCCATCAAAGCTGGAGGAAACTGTTGGAATATACTTGGGAGGCTTTCTCAAATCTCTACCCAAACCTCCTAATGGAAACAGACGTTACTAGATGCTCTTGTCTTCCCAAAATCCAGATGCTTTCTGCTTAGGTTACATGGGATTAATTATTAGGGTTATTTCTTAAGTGAATGAGATATTGCATGCCCCTATTGGATGACAAAGGTGTCACCCAGGGGTGTTAAAGTGGCATCTGCAGAATAAGAAGCTAAGGCTCAAAGCTGTTGTCCTGTAGGGATACACAGTGCCTTGGTTTAGGAGGAGATAAAGACCACAGAATTTGGAAAGGTTTGTTGTGCAAGTCAGCAATAAGAGTCAGCCCAAATTTCTCTGTGAGTGTGAAGAATACCCTCTACAGCTGCACTGAAATGCCATTTCAGAGAAGCAGAAATTTAACCTGTAGTTTCCCTTTGTCTTCCTGTTCCTCAAGAGCTGCATCCTTATCATCCAATCTTAGCTACATTTCATTTCTTCAGTTAGCTAAATGCTTTGGGAAACATATGACAAGGAAGGTTAACAGGATCAGATCCTCAGCTCATGTCAAGCAGCATTGCTCCATTATCATTGAAGAAATGGCACCAATTTAGGTTTACTCTATTGTATTTCTCCTGAGGACTAGTATCAGTAATGGGTTTGTGCTCATTAAATGGTGTCTTCCTGACTCTGCTTTTCTTTGCTCTTGTAGAAATGCACAGTTTAAAAGTTCAGTCCCTGTAAAATGGAATGTGCAACACAGCTCTTTTCTGAATGGAAAATTATCTGGTTTTTTACAAGAATGCACATGTAAATCATTGTTGGGAAACACGATATTAAAACTTATTGTTACCAAATCCTCCACAATCTGAATGGGAAACTTTGTTAACTGAGAAACTATTTTTCCTTGACATTTTGTAAGAGGGTCCTAAAGACGTCAAGAGGAGGGAAGTGGGTGTTGATGAATTTTATAACAATGAGTCATTTTAGCTCTGGGATAATTTTTGATGGGCATGGATGGTTCTTTGCCATTCCAGGAGGAATTCAGATTTCATCTGAATTGGTTTTACCAGTGGCCAGGACTAACAGTTCCCTGCTTGGAGATCTCAAGCTCTGGGTCCCTGTGGTGGGAGGTGATGGCAGTCAGTGTGTACAGACTGAATGTGGGAAGTGAGAGCTCAGCAAAGAAAAATGAAGGACGAGCCAGACTGGTTTGCTGCTGCCATCTCACTCTGAGTAGCCAAGTGGCCTGGATGTGGCTCAGCTAATACAGGAGCATATGTTTTCTCTTAAAGCCTCTTAAAAAGAATCCCCTCCTGTCCTAAATGGCTCAGTGTTCCCCAGGGCATGAGCCACTCAGGAAGAGATGTTCTCTCCTAGGTCTCTCCTGGAGATCACATAATATTAATCTATGTTGGTGCCACGGGGAAACATAAGTTTCTCCTAAAGGCTCGGTTAAAATTCAAGAATCCTTGATTTAAGAGAAGTTAGTGGCATAACCACCAGTTCAGCCAATGCTGCTACATGATCAAAGTAGGATTTAAATAGCAGTTTGGTGTGTCAAAACTAGGCCGAGATCAAGGTATGGCGTATATTAAACTCTGGGCAGAAATCACATTTGCTTTTCCTGTCCTTATCCTTGCACTTCTCACCACACTTTTTCCAGACCTGAAAAAAGAAAGTTGTCTGACCAGAAGATGAGAGCTCCAGGAGTCAATGTGAATTGTGCTGAGTGCCCTGTAGTGCTCTTGCACATGTGTATCATCTCTGTGCCTCTCTTATGCATAACAGGAAAACTCTGGGGTTTAAATAAGGTGAACTATTTTTGCTTTGCCATTTTAAATGTTTGGTGACCTAGTGTTGCTTATTATATTTGTATTCTTTGCATTGTTGTGTTTCTGTGACATTCAGATTTGCTTTTTAGTTTTCTAGGTTAATTTTTGGTTTGTGTTTTTCTTGTGTGACTTCATCTTTCTGCCTGTCATGATATTTCAATTATTCAGAATCACAAGACATAACACATATGTGTTATATAACACATATAACACAAGACATCTAACAACATGGATACTTTTGACATTGTTTACACTATATATGCCTAAGTCTTTCTAGACGTTAATGTGGAACAAAATCTGATACCACAGACTTTTCAGAGTCACAGAGCCTTCCTTGTTCCCATGATCTAAGCTAAATTCAGATAATTTTAGGAAATGATCTTTCACCTATTTTCATGCTTAGTCATTGTGAACTCCTCAAATCTATTTTGGCTCACTTTCAGATTAAAAACTAAACACAATCATGAACTTCTAGGTGAAATCTCCTACTTGCCTTAAAGCAAAACCATGACAAACTTTGTCTTACTTTTAAGATGGGAACTGTTTCATAGTGCTCATGACAGGTTACACTCTCCATTTAAGAAAACAGACAGCAAGCTTCTTCATATATTCATGTGCTTCCCAATTCTAGTAGCACTTATCAGAAAGCAGTACACAGAAACCAGAAACAGGTGATGACAGCAAAAAATCTCCCTGCTGACTTAAATGCCTCCCCACCATCTGGAAAGGCACAGCAATAGCATGTCAGTACTGAGTGTGTGTCAAAATGTGTTGTGCCACAGACACAGACATCAGGTCTCTTCCAGGTGGAGATTCTCTTCAGAAGCTCCCTCAATTTGAGGGAATTGTGCTCAGTTGTGCACCCACTTTATTTATTTCCTCTCCACTTACATATTGTTGTTCATCTTAGAAATAACGGTGGCTAAGTGGATGTACTTTGGGGTAAGGAAACATTGCCCCATCTTGCAGGAGCAGTTGAAAGGTGATCACAGACTTCACAACAGGATAGGAAGAAGAGACTTCCCCCCCTGCCCTCCATCCCCAAGCATCTGCAGAGCCCAGAACACTGCTCAGCAGTGGAGACAACTGGGCATGGACACCCTGACAGAAGGAGACATGTCCCACGAAACAGGCAAGACTTCTATAAATTTATTGTGCCCCAGAGGGCCTCTGAGCTGACAGCAGCCAAACTGACACTTGACTTTGTCCCTGTCCTCCACATCTGAAATTCTCCAGACTGTAAAACTTTGTAACTCTCCTTTCTCATCAAGTCACTTTCACTTTTTGCCCTACTTTACAAAATTATTTTATCTAGTAAAACCTGGCTTTTTGGTTTAAAAGCATATAGGAGAACTTGTGAAGGAAACAATGAGGCTGATGGATGGGAGGTTCTATGGCTCTGCTTGCTACTGAGGGGGGTTTGGGTAAGGGCAGTGAACAGGAAGGAGAACTAAACATTTCACTGAGGGCTGCAGCTCTGCGTGGGCAAACCACGGGATGCTGCTGCAGTCACGCGGAACCACAAGAGTTATTCAGAAACTTTCTCACATGGATGACTCCTGGCTGCTTTTCTTGAAGTGTGACTCATAAAGCCCTTCTTGAGATAGGTACCAGTCATCATAAACATTGTCAAGAGAGTGCAGAGAAATACTGAGATCACTAGAAAGAGGAAAAGCTTGCCTGTGTAAATCATATGCAGTCCTGTCTGTTCTCAGATCCAGGTGATTTTTATGCAGTTAGAGATGGGGAACTGAGGGGAGAGAACAGTAAGATTTTGGCATGAATTTCGATCATCTGCCTCTAGTTTCCAGCAGTGTGTTGTCACAGATGTAACTTTATCACACCTTCTATAAGAGGACACAAGGGCAGGTCTCCTTTCTTCCCTTTGTTCCCTTAAATTTCAGCGACAGTTGCTGTACTTAAATCCTGCTCCCATTTTTATAACAGTGAAACATCTATCCTCCTTCTGGCTAATTGGTGCTCTAGCAGCAGGAGATCGTGTGCCAAGGCAGCAGAATTCCCTGTCTGTTCAGCATCTGCAGGCTGCTCACACATGTAATGTCAATATGAAGTTTAAACATTGTAAAAGTGAGTCTAGATAGTAATAGGTTGAAATACATACAGTGATATCAAAGCTTTTGTAGTTTCATGGTTTCACTGAAAGTTGTCGGCCTCTTGGAAAAAAACACAAGATTATACTAAAATAAAAGATTATATACTAAAATTTCACAATTGGTAATTGTTGGTTCATTTCTGAGACAAACACAATGTTCTCTGAGAGGCTATTTTTCTAAAGAAAATGTCCTATATTCCCACTTAAACAAATATGTGTATATATTCACCCTGGCTAGAAACTCCCTGTTTTAGTGTATGTTTAAGATTCATTTTTTGTCCTCTTTTCTGGGTGATGTGCTCTCAGAATCCTCTAGATATTGAGGGCTAACTGGGCAGGCCATCATAGCAGCCAAACAATCTCCCTCCATTCTTCAGAAAACTGCTTCTTCCTGAGTCCCACACTGGGTGTTGGATCCAGAGAAATTAGGGAATCCAGGGATTCAGTCTCAAATCATAACCTGTAACCCCTAAGCTACATCCCCAGTGCATTGGAATTCATCAGGAACATCCTGCAATCCTCTGTCACCTTTTATCCTGTTGATGGGGAGGGAGCCATGACAGGGGACAAAGTGGATTTGAAAGCTATGCTTGTGGGAACGGTTTATAGACAAGAAGATGGATGTCATCTAATCAACCCACAATAAGTTCCCGCCTGCTTCGTGCTGTGTTGTTCTTTTGCTGTCCTCCCTCGTTCATTCCCATTATCACCCAGGGCATCCCTTTCCTCTTCTGCACTCCCAGCTCCTGAAAACCCAATCTGCATTTAGTAAATAAGGGATGAAATGAGTTCTCATCCACATGACTGACACTTTGGGTTTGAAATGAGAAAGCCTCTGCTGTTGATGCAGTGCCCAATTTAAAGCAATATCACCTGTCAGTTTGATAAAAGGCATGGAGAAAATATCCCGTCTCGGCCAAGGGGGGGAAAAGTGTCATCTAAAATAAATTTGAGCCTTAGGAAAAAAAAAAAAACCAAAACAAATGGCTGGGGATTGTTTTTATGGTTCTATTCGCTGGGGCGAGTCGTCAAAACATAAATTACTGCATATTTGTGACAAACACAATGGCCAGGAATGAAGGTTGCAGGACAGAAAAGATACAAACTTGCTTGTGGATGGTTTTTTCCATATCCATTGAAATGTGCTGTGTGAAAATTCTGTTTTCAGAACTTTGGGCTTGGCTTTCTTGGTGCTCTGATCTTTATTTCTTTAAAAATTATTTATTTATTTTTTATTATTTATTTTTTACCTTTGTCCTCCTGAGCTTTTGCTCATGTTTCAGCTTATAGAAATGCAAACAGTGTCCTGCTTGTTTGTTTTGTAAATTAGTATCTTGCTTAATGCTCTGGCTCTTTATTGCACTGTATGTCAGTGCTGCAGGAGAGCTGCTTCTCAGAGAAGGCATGTGACTGACTCTGGAGCTGGTGCTGCTGGTTTATGGACATCCTTTTCACCTTCAGTTACAGACTATGACACAAAAGGCTTTACTACTTCAAGACAGTCCTCTACCCTATTTGAAATTGATCCAGTCACTGTCCTCCAGCAGTGGATCCACCACCTTTACCTCAGGTTTGGAGAGTTTTCCACCTAGAGGAAGTGCAGCACTTTCTCTGGGTTGGCAAGCCGCAAGAAACTTGTCTATAGATGGCAGAGTGGGGGTAAATGCTGGTGAAGGTGATGCTGTGCAGCAGAATGCCCATCACAGAGGTGAATCCCCTAGTCTGGGCCCAACTGATCTGTCCACTTAGCCAGAGTAATTGGCCGAGGCAAAAGAAGCACAAAAAGCTTCTGAGAGTTGACAGATGCATCACAGTTTAGTCAGTTCTCCACTACTTGGCCAGACTGTTGCAATGGAGGACAAAATACCAGTGAGATATACAAACAAGTGTGTGGTGTTCTGCAGCATACAAAATCATCGTCCAGGAAGCCGTCATCTCCCTTGAGCTAGACAGTAAAGAAGGGGAAGATTTTCCTGGTAAAGAGGTGTGGCAGCCTGAAGACCTAAGAAACTGTTGCAGGAAAAGACTGTAAAGACTTCTGTGAGATTCTAGGCAATATATCAAGCAGCAGTAAAGCCCATATGAAGCTCAATAGCATCTGTGGAGACAGTCTGAAAGCCATGCAGATCATGGGAATAACTCACATCAGGAGTTGCCAGATGTGGGGAGGGACATGTGGAACCTGTGAATCAAAGGGAGGTGTTAAATATAAGCATGGCTCTCTCACCCTCAGGGTTTAAGTTTTCGTTCCAAAGCCAGTTTGAATCTGATTTCAGAGGAAGGCTTTTACTCACTCTGTAATGCATTGCAATATCCAGCAGGTAGAACTCATTGAGGAAAATCGCTTCCCACAATGATATATAGGATCATTCAGTCACATCTCTACGCTATTTAGGGGAAATTATCCATGGGATTGTGTCATTAGTTTAAAAGCTGCCTCGATTGTTTTTCTGTCAGGATAATATTAAGCTACGCAAGCGTATTAGCTGGAAAAACAAAAGGAGTCTAACTCCTTCCATATTGCTTAAATCTGGTTTTAAGGTAATATTTTCCTCTTCTTTTGTAACAAGTCTATTGAAGAGTGGAGAGAAGAGTCTGAGTTGGCCAGTAACTTTCTGAATACAACTGTCCTCTGTTAATCAGGTGTTCAGCTTTCATGGGCTTATACTTCAGCCACTGGCCACCTCTGCCCTTGCCACATCAAAAGGAACAAAGCTTTGAAAATTTCTAACCACAGTTCTAACTAACGGCAAAATCCATGAAATAACAAAGTGCTGGCAAAGGAGAGACCTTGTTCACATTAATCAGTAATGTGAGCTGTTTCCAGGGGAATTTGTTTAATCTAAAGTCTCTAGAGAGATTCACAAAGGAAATTTAGAATAAATGATGGAACTATTCAAAACTAGAGATACTTAACTACAAATAGAATTGTTGGAGCATTGATGAGTTGAGAGTTGGTGGAAATCAACTTTCTCTTAGGGAAAAATTCTGTACATCAAAGAGAAGCTGAATTGATAATAATGGTAAATAGCAATGTAAGCTAAAGAGTGAAAAACAATGAAGGCAGAAATGGAGGGAATTCCCAGGTGACCTTTGGCAAGTGACCTTTGGCAAGTCACTTTAGCTTCTAGCAACAGAACGAGGTATCCCAGCCATGATGCTCAAATTTGGTGTAAGGGAAAAGCTGTAATGAGCTTGGAGGGTATGAGCACTCTGACAGTAAGTGCTCTCTGCTGCACGTCAGAATGGTCAGAATGCAGCCTCCTTCTTCAGCTCAAGCCTGTTTACTGAGCTTTTCATAAGTGGCTTCTCCCTTGAAATTTGGATGCATGTTAAGATAACACAACTAAGCATTCTGCCCTGTTATGGGTGACCTGGACTAGCAGCTGCTGTAAGAGCAGGCAGGCTGAGATGGCAAATTTTTTGTGCTTTATTAGTCACAGTGGCCTTGAGGCACATGGCAGGACCAGCAGCTTTAGCAAAAACGCATTGTACCAAGTGCTGTAAGGGCAGATATTGAAGAGGGATACCTCTATTTCATCCACAACAATGCAGAATTGAACTTTACTTGCGATAGACCAGCTGCTCTTGTTTGCTCTTTTATGAGCAATGTTCTTGACAAGCCTGAATATCTCCAGATAAATAGAAATAATTCAAACATTTCTAGTCACAAAATTGCTTTTCTGGTTCAATTGTAAGTTAGATTTTTCTGTTTGAATCCAAAAGATCTATCCAAAGTGGGGTGATGCGTGTTCAGTTAGCAAAAAGATGTAGCTAGAGGTATCATAGCCCACATGTATCACTAAGAAAGAAACAGAGTTTTGAAGTTGCCTTGGGCTCACTTGCTTTCCACCGGAGGGAAAATGTGACCATGTCCTGCACTACTGGCATATGAATGGTCCTTGAATTAAGTCTGGGATAGAACGGCAGGACCTATCTATGGAGTTTGAAACACACTCTAAGAGCAAAGAACCCTGATGGGAGGAGCATTTTCTTGTGCTTTTTTAATTTTTCAGCAAAAGATACTCAGTAGTTAGTAGAAATGCTCCCTCTTTCTGTCCTCTAATGTTATCCCTCAGCATTCAGGAGGATCAAAAAGGTCTTAAATGAAATGTCTCTCTGAAATCAACTTCATAAATCAGAGAAATACCCAATGATGAAACATTTAAAAGCATTAAATGTATATGACTCAAAGGACACATTTATAAAACTATACATAGAGTCAAATTTTCAGAGCCAACTCCAAGGTGTGCCTTGAACCACTGTAAGGTGCCAAACAAATGTTTGGATGTAAATAGCAATGAAGATTAGTTGAAGTCTGAAAAGATTCTGACACCAGAGACTGTGTCAGAATTTTATTTCATTAAAGGGCTTTACCAAACATTTGGATTTGTTTGGATTCAGGTTAAATATGATTTTTGCAATGTAAGATGTTCTATTGTTAGATGAGATGGAATGTAAATTCTGTCTGTTCAGAGTTTGGTTTTTATGCAGTTGGAAAGTAAGGCTATCCACGATTTTTTCTTCCCTAGACTTCACTCTCTCCTGTTGCCAGTTACCATTACAGTAACCTTAGAAGGGAGTTAATTGCCTAAACAAGTGTACTGTGCCTTTTGAGACGAAAAATCCTCTCAAGAGGATCCATAACAGGTAGGAAACTCATACCTGGCAGCCCTGTGCATGCTCAACACATCAGCATTTGTGCACCTGACTTATCCCCTCTCTATGTACTGTTGGAATTAAATCCTGATTCCCCCATATTCTAAACCTACAGGTCCTGATAAAAGCATGAATCCCTGTCCCCGCAGCTGGTGGTGGCAATCAGTAAATAGCAAGCTCTTACAAGGAAAGAAGTTCTGCCCAAGGACAGAGATATTACAGATACTAAATCTGAATGTCCCCTACACAGAATTTGAGTGAAAACAGCAAAAAATGTCAAGACATACCCAATTCTGTGTAAGCTGGATATTGCCAATTACATCAGAGTTCAGATCAGCTCATCCAGGCTTTTTGGCAGACGTGGGAAATTTCAATAGAATAGGAAAGCCTACAGAAAAGGCATCAAAGCATAAAGTATAGCATAAAGTATATAGACTTTTCCAAAGAAAAGTCTTTGGAACAACAAAATCTCATCACTCTGATCAGAAATCATGCATTATAGTCCTGAGTTTCAGTGTATTCCCTGCAAATCAATCCTAGCTGTTTGTGTATGTACTCCATCCTGGTCATGGTTATTGTAAAAAATTTCAATAGCAAATATCTATAGAAAGAACTGTCCATGAGATAGCCATTTTTCAAGTTCCTTATTGGGAGAGACTGGGAAGGGCTGACTTTAATGGCTATACTGTCTTTGAGCTCATCAAAGGATAGGTATTGGGACCCTGAATAGCATATATTTTATGCACTACTGATAGCCATCCACTGTAGATTTTACCACAAAACCTAAAACCTCACAATATGTTATTTCTGTGTTAAAATAAAAAAAGCTCTTTTTCTGTCTAAGCACCACTAAGTGGGGAATTGACTAGTGATCGTGAATATAAGGACATTTGGCATCTGGTTTTGATGGAAAACAAACCCCATCATCTGTCCGTGGTTTGTAATTATCCCTTTTCAATGATTTCCCTTACTGCATGACTGAAAAATTATCCACCTGCAGCTCGAAAAGACAATCTCCATTTCATCCTCCAGAGGTAAAACACTTCACAAAAGATCAGGACTGCACCTCAGGCAGGGTGCCTCTGCATTAGTCAAAGGTGTGTGTTTTACACATCTGCCTGCTTTGCTGTATCTCAAAAGACACCAGTGTGAATTGTAGTTACATGTATTCAGAGAGAAACAATAACCCGTACGAACAAATTTATGAGAATAGAAGACTCTCTGATTCAGGATTCAATGTAATTTGAGCCTGACTAATTGAAATCCATGTGTTTCTAATGATCATGCATTCCCACTTCATGAAATCAGCATAGGAGACTTTCACTCTTATTGTAAATCTAATTTGGCTCTTGTAAATAATTAAAGAATTCATGTGATGCTTTTTAAGTGACACTTGCTCAATGATCAGTCTTGGAGGCTTCTGAAAAATGAGATAGCTCACATGGAAGGCATTACCATAGGAAAAGCACCTCTGAGTAGAGCTTGACAGAGTGCAGGTGACTTATCTATTTGGACGATGCAAGATGTATAGCAGCTGACTTGGCAGGACCCAAGGAAAAATGTGATAAGTGAACACCAAATACCCAGAGATGCTACAAGTGCTGAGTGATAGCAACATTTCAGCATAATCCTTCTCGGGAATGGTGTCATATCCTCTGATATATACTGAGCTGGTGTCTGGCTTTGCTCTATACCACAGAAAATATGCAGACAATAAGAGAAAATATTAGTGTGTGTGCATGCATGTGTGAGACAGAGCTAGTGGGGGAATACAAACCAGTGACCTTTAATGGATGGAGTCAGAAGCAATCAATTTCACATCATAAGATCAACTGAATGTCAGAAGCTTTTCAGAGTGGCAACACTGTCAGATATTCCCATTTAGCTTAAGTTTTTGAGCTTCGTAAATAGGATGGTTCCACCAATTTCTCTTGAAAGTTCCTGTGAAGCAAAATGGGGAAGTTCCTAGACAATGGTGTCTTTGCACCAGGATGTCTGCATCTGGTAAATTTACAAATATCAACCTCATTTTAACAAAGTGTAGATGGATTACTTTTTCTTTTCTTTTTTTTTTTTTTTTGGAGGGGAAGGCGGTGGTGTGTGGGGAATATCTCCACAATTCAAAGATCTTCCCCTCCCACATTTGAGGGAACAAGTTTTCTATATGTCACATTTACTTACGCTATATTACAACTAGTTTTGAGCAAATGTAAGGTGTTTCATGTTTCTTATACACAACGGAAATCTATAAAACAAATGAAGATTTGTCTAGTCCTTTCTGTTTCATTTCAGTTTCTCCTAGGCTTTGAGGCTCTTGTGTTTCCAATGCTTCCACGATATTTCCTCCACAATACATTTGCTTCTAAAGTCTCACTTAGTTTGTTTGGGGTTTTTTTCTCCCATAGAAGTTGTTGAGTAAACTATTCGAAATTCTGGAGTAGGCAATACCAAAGCAGAACAAAATGGTATCATCAGTTCTTCTCACTCCAGGTTTTACAGGACTAAATATGCCTTTTTACCCTTTTCTCATCAAAACCATCTTCAATTCCAGAAAAAACTGCTGCTGTGGGACCAACCAGGTACTACTGAAGTATTTTTCTAATGGAAAAGTTTTCTGTGAGGAAATGGGGATCTGACTAAGCTGCTATATTTCACAGACAAGTCTTGATTACACAGGATTTTCTGTGGTTAGTTTTTGAGAGGTTCAGGAGCAGTCCTTCAGTTTCACAATAAAATAATGTGCAATTCAGTTAGCTCAGTCTAATCCAATCCATTGCAAATACTTTTACAAAGGTATTTTGGGATTATCAAGAAATTTGAAACTTCTGGTTTCTGGAAAACATCAAATCTTGAACCTTTTAGTCAATTCCGTTTGAAATTCTGTGTTTTAGTCAGTGGTAACATGGGTGGACAAATAGTATGCTGAAGTTAAGTGAAATTCTGGTGCCTTTCCAGAAATTCTGAGTTTATTTACAATCCGTTACTAATCCAACACTGAACTTTGGAATCATAGACATTACCACTTAGATTGAAGGGAGCTATGGCCAGGTTTATGAGGGAAGTTTGAAAATTCAGAAAGAAAAGAATAAAAAACCACAATTAAGCTATGATACACCACAGGCCAGACAGACATCTCCTATTTTGATTGTCAGTTTCTGAGGTAATTTGCAGTTGGAGGAACCTGGGAGCCATATCAATGTCTGATAAATACTTAAGGAATCCCAGCAGCACTCTAAGCTCTCTTGCTACTCTCTTGCATTTGCCTCAATTGCTGCTAACAATTATTGCTTGCAATTGCTCCATGGAGGGAAGAGGAATCAGTGCAAAAAGAGGTCAGAGAGCTGAGAACAGAGCTAATGTGCAAATAAGCTTTCACTGTTCTATGCGATGGTGTTGTGATCCTGTGCACTAAGTAATTTTTGGCAGCACTGTGGTTTCTGTGCATTAGTTTTAGTGATGCTATTGAAGCTGGAGCTCGGATTTAGAGCAAAAAAAGGGTTTTTCCCTGTGTTAGTGTCTGGTCAGTGAGTGTCTTCTGGGGGACATAAATTCCTATGTGTCTGGAAGGTTTTTCTCCTTGTTTGTGCTGCAGACTCAAGATAGAAAAAGACATTCTGTGAGTTATACAAGAGCATAGTCCTGAGGTTCCAATATACCTTGTTTATCTATATTTTTTGGCTCAAGAAAAGTCTTGATTTCAATTGCTTCTATCCAAGCTGAGATGTGCCCTGAGACATGCATTGTCTCTCCAGACATACTTGTGCGTGAAATGCTAGTTTCCATGGGAAAGAAGCTGGCATATGGGGATCAGAAAGGGGCCAGAATTATCTTCCATCAGCTCCTCACCCTGGAGCATCAGGGAGATACATTCCCAGTTTGTACCCAAGTTTACTTTTTATTTAGACACAGCTGGGATTTTGATTCTCAAAATTAATCCTTGGAAGTTTTTGTCATAAACTTGCTTTTTATAATTCTTCCATTAATTTTGAAGAGAATCCAGTCATGATCACACGCACCAGATTAATCATGCAATCGTTACATCTAAAATCTACAAAGACCTCAGCCTTCAAGTCTAAGTCTTTATAAAGACATCAAAGTTGAGCACTATTTACATTATACAACTTGCTCTTTCTTCACATTAGAGCTGGACTACTCCCTCCAGAAACGGGCTAAATGCTCTATGCAATACAAAGCAGCTTCTGGCCAGAACATGTTCCTTTTTAATACTCAGGTCACAAAGTGCCTATTAAAAGGACATAAAGCCAAAGAAAATCTATCCAAAGTACTGGATAAGGCCCATGCTGGAGAATATGCTATATAAGCATGTTCATAAATCATTAAAATTAAGATTGGATCTATCATTAATAAGTAAAGTTCAAGGACAGCCTTTATCTTGTTAAATTATCCAAATTTTGCTGTCTATTAGCATACCATTTAGAATATAAGAATGGCTGTAGGGGTTTTTTCACCCTTTTTGGTAATGACATATGCAGAATAAGAAGCCTTAGCAACTGTTCTAAGATGCAATAATAATTCTGGAATTATTCTTCGGGGGAGGTTGTTGTATTAAGCAGCAAGTAATTAATGGTAAATTGCACTGGAAATTCTTGGAAAAAAGACAAATTACACATGCTTTTGTACTTGTACCCAGCAAGTCCCATGTAATTAACAATATTAAGATAAATATGAGAAGAATTATTAATGATGAGATTAACTTCACATCGTAGTACAAACAGATGTATTTCATCTATGTATGTGGTAGGAACTGAGATTTAGTTGTAATTACTAAGAATATCTGGCATTATTTCTTCGTGGAAATTCACCACAGGGCTATTGATTATTATTCAGTCCCTGACATTTCAAAGTCAGTGCTGTGACTTCTGTCTCCACAGATCAGCTTTGCTGAGTAGATTGAGGGGTATTTTGTTGGAGCTGAAACTGCTTGAGAATATGGAATACTCATTCTATATGATGGGGGTCAGACACTCAGTAAACACCAAGCTGCAGTGACCAGGAAATATATCATAAATTACTGTCAGAGAAGGGGGCTGACCAACTTAGCACTCTATTAATTTCAGGTTCATGAGTTATCTCACCATTAAAAAACAAGAACAAGCAGGGACTTGCTAGAAATGAAAAGGCAGCACATAACAACAAAAGGCAACTAGTTCAGCCAGGAAGTGAAGGTTGGTGTACACCCAGACAAAATTTCAAAGGCAAGTAATTAGGTAATCATCTGAACAATTTCCCCATTGGAAATAGTCTTCAATAGTGGAAGTAATTGTTCTGTGCATCTTGGATCTTTTAGACATAGGAGGAAATCTAAAAGCTACTTTAGGATTCAGAAAAAAGTTTTCAATTTCTTGCTTTAGTTCAGTGTCTTTGTAACTCACTTTCCCCACCTATACCAACTTGCTCTGGGTTCTCAGGCATTTCAAAGTATGTTGACAGTATGGACTAAGTGAGGGCAGTCTTACTCTTGTTTCCAGACAGAATCCCATCTGCTAATATCAGATGAAGGGCTATTGCCTTGAGGGAAAGTCCACACATTTCAAACCACTAAGACCATTTCTTCTGTGACTTCCCCAACCACTGATTTTCCTGCCTCCCTAAGGATCTCCTTGAATTCTGTTTAATTCTGCGATATGACCAGCTTTTACAGTAGTCTTTGCCTATGCTCACCTTGATGCAGGCCGTTCACACAGTGGCTTTGAATTTGGGGATGAACAGAACATCACTTTTTGCCAGCTGTGAGCATTTTGCTTAATGAAACCACGACCAGGAAGAAAGAAAGTTGTGTTTACTTGAGCACAAAGGCATAGGGACAACTTATAAATGCTGCCTCATTCAACGTCACTGACACAGAAGAGCAAACACTAGAGTTTTGAGGTTAATTAATCAAGGCTCTCAGAAATGCAGAGCCTTACGAGCATCAGGTGCCTTTCACCTTCCTTGTAGGTCCTGGTTTGAACCCACCTCAGATGGGCAGGGATGGAGGGGAGTGAGTGGCTTCTGCCTGCTTTGTTCGGCAGTGGCAAGAACTGGGGACCTCAGCTGAGCCTCTGTTTCATCAGGCACCTAGAGGTGTACTGTCAGAGTAGTAATTAGCCATCCCAGTGGGCAGGCTTAGGCTGGGGGCATGTGGGAACACAGATTTGGGATGGAGCCTGGTCAGGTCGTGCTGCTCCAGGCTCATCTGGACACTGCAGTGTCACAAGTGCATTTGGTACCTGTTCTCATCCTCACACATTCCCTTTCTGAGGGAAAGGTGAATTAAAGGGTATCATTTTTTCCTGCCAATCAAGTAGAGCGGTGGCTCTTGTGAGAACCCAACTGCACTCAAAGGCATTCAGCTTTTTGCTAGCCATAAGAATAATGGAAATTTTTTCTACACTTGCATTATATTTCCCTTTGATTTTTTTTTTTTTTATATAAAGACACTTCTGTGCCTTTTTCAAGGTAAAATAATTATCTCCTGAATGTAGAGGTGGCGGATTGTGTGTCTCTTCAGGGACTTTTAAAGCTTTGCTATGGGGTCTGTCTTTTCTGAAATATCTGCGCAGTGTCTGACACAAAAGGATTCTGCTTTTGGTTAGGGTCTGCAAATTGGTCCTTGAAGGGAACATGAGAGTACTGTATCATTATTAATACAATTTAATGTATTTTCATATGAGTGCGCTGCAATTCTGACAAACTACATCTCGTTATTAGGATTTGAAAAATCTCTATGCAGCTTGATACAAGGCAGACACAGAGGTAGGGAACTATTAGAAGAAACAGTGAAGACCACTGGAGATTAGAGGAAGCAAAATTATTAGAGAAGAGAGGGCCCTTGGGATACATTTTCTGTTATTCTTCTTTTACAGAGCTGAATTAAGTTGTTTAAATCTGTAATTTGAAGGTTATGTTGAAGAAAGCATGCTTCCTGAGATTGTTTACCGCACTTTTTAATCTGTTTTGTGTGGTAACAAGATGATTTTTCAGCTGTCTCTGGTGGTGGTGGTTATATCTCACATTTCCCTGCTGCCAAGGTGGTGCTTCATTTTTTGTTTAACTGTGGGATTTCCATAGGTCTTTTTAGTTTCTAATGTGCCTGGCAACACAAAAATGAAAGTACTTGGGAACCTACACATAAATAATCAATCCTTTGCAATTTTTGAGGAACACAGAAGGTTTACACTTAAAAGCCCTCAGGAAATGAAACATTACTCATGTATGACCTCCACGGTATGCTGCACTCTTGACTGTGCACATCCCTCAGGCCTGGCTTCATGTCCTCAGTAGTAATAATGACTGAGAAGACACCAGGACTAATGATTTTTTACTGTGTCCACAAAAGTGCTGCTTTAGCAACTGTAACTTCTGCTTTAAAGGAGGATGTCATCAATGCAAAGGGCAGCTCTGTATTTTTATGTGACTACAGCAGTACCATTACTGCTCAGAAAAATGACAGAGGAATGGATTTATTGTTTTAAGGGCTCCTCAATCAGTCACTGGATTCAGTGGAGAAGTTTTTGCCTAATTTATTGAGGAAGCAATCAGTCACCAGAAAATACATCCCATCCATTAAAGTAAGTTTTTGGGCCTCTGCCCAGTTCAACCCACTGACCCAACAGGTCTCTGTGAGGGTAGCCCAGACTGCTAGTCCCTGACATTTGATGGACTTTTTTTTTTGGTTAGTGGCTTCAGAAGAAGCACAGAAGTGATTGCATGGGGAAGACACTAGTCTTGAGAGACATTTGGGAGATGCACAGACAAAGGGTTCTGATCATTATGTCTGCTGTGGAGAAGATGAGGACTTGTGAGCTTACATTCCTGAGAACGAGAGAACCAGGTGAGGTTCTAGAAAAGAAATGTCTAACAGGAAGGATCACTACAGGTTTAAAAGGTATTATCTAAGCATACTAAGTATAGTTCAGTCAGTTTTCAGACCAGGCAGGATGTGGTATTCCTCTAGGCCATTATTGTAGCTTGAGATGGATATCACTATGCCAAGATTTTTGAATGCTCAGAAAGCAGGAGGATGTTGAGGTTTAGAAGTCCCATAATCAGCTCATACTGGAGCCATCCCAGCCTTTGTGGCTTCAGGCCACTTACCCAGCTGGGGGGATAGAAGAGAAGGCCAGAACCCCATGTCCCAGGTCTCTACCAGGTGTCATCCTTCACTTTAGCAAACCCACAGTTAAGGCCACACAGGGCATCCTATAATCTTTGCAGGACTTGTTACTGAGGTTTGTCTTAACTGCCTCTCACAACCACTTTGCAGATCCTCTCCTGAGTGTCAGCATCTCTCCATCCTTCATTTGCCATTAGGGGTCAGTTCCAGGAACCAGAAATGGTCTGTGCTATTTCCAATCTTTTCTGGAGGCCAGGATTTGGCTATAGGTACTAGATAGCAAATTTAATCACAGGAAATGAAGAAAGTTAATGCACACTGACCTGATCCTCCTCTGTTCTTACCCAGCAGTACATCAGACCATCATAGAAATGTTTTCCCTGCCCATGGCTTTAGGGCAGTAAATCCAACAGCTCTTAGCAGTGACTGGTGCAAAGCACTGGCCTCCAATCCCACAGTATCCTCAAGAATAAATACAGTTTACTGCAAACTGATCTCCTCTACAGTGATCATTTTGTAGGTTACTGCTGTGCTTAGGAGAGCCATTTACTTCTCCTTCAAAAAAGGGCTAACTGCAGCAGAATAAATAATAGTTTAAACAGCCATATAATATATTATACCAGTCTAATGAAAACAATTTCCAAGGCTGAACACTGCTGTTTCATATGTGCCTTTTTGATTGAATGTCCTGAATTTGTACTCTAACGGACAATAGTAAAAGAGGCAAGAATGGAGTAATAGATATTCGGTATTGCAAACTTAACGCATTTCACTTCACTGATTTTGTTATTTTTCTTAACAGTCATCCCTGAAATATTGTTATGACTAACATCAACTTTCATTAGAAAGAAAACTTGGTTTTGACCCCTCATAGTCACATAAAAAAGTGAACTTGTGAGCTGTGAGCAAAAAGCGACAAGGCACAATTTTTAAAAAAAAACTAAACAAAACCAACCAAAAAACCACCTGAAATGCCAAAGTGCAAAATATATTTTTCTTTAACTTTTCTCCTTTTAAACTCATGTCATGATTTTGAGACACATGACTCCCGGTAGCTGAAATCATTCGATTGAAAATACCGTGTATGTCAGCAGGCAAAGAGATATCACTTCTAACAGGCAGGGCCGTTCTGCAGCGGTGTTGTCATACTATTGATTTCTTTTGAAGTCTGCATCTTTACTATTGACTTTCCTAGCAGTGGAGATATTTCCTGTATTTTTTTTTGTATCAGTCCTGCTGGGATCTGGAGCTGAAGCTTAAATCCTTGCCCTTTTTATTTGTATTTCAAGTGCTCTATAGCACCCATATAGCTGATCAAAAGATTCCTGTAAAAACCAAAGAGAAAGGAGTAAGGTCATTTTTTAAACTGAATCCTCAGTTTTCAGTTAAATTAGACATTTGTGTCAGAAAATGTGTCTGTTGAGTTGAGAATTTTTTTCTTTCAAAACATTTAAAGTTCAAAATCTTACGTAGTTAAACCAGGAAACTTTTGCCCTGAGTGAAGACCCTCCAACCTTTCTCCTCTGGGGTACTTACTGCATCTCCAGAAATTGTTTCTACTCTCATAAGCCCCAAATATATAATTTACTTTTTCCAGAAGCACTGGAGGTGCATCCCATAATGTATTATTCTCAAGATGCTTTTTTTACAGAGGTATTTGAGGCATTTCAGCTACAGGTCCCGTGAGGTACAGCGAAAGAGCTCAATATCCTCCCCAGTACTTTCTGTCATGGTTCCACTGTGTACACTAATCCTTCCAAGTAGGTGACTTCAGTCCTGGGATTTTCTTTCTCATTCTATTGATCTGACAAAGTTATTTTTTAAGCTCCTTGACATATTGTAAACCTTATCTACCCATTCAGGCTTTTGCTGAAGGCCAGGAGTTGGAGAGGGTTGAATTTGATTTTGCAGGTGTGAGGGAATTCATTCGAGCTGGTTCTTAGTCAATTTTGTGTCTTTTTAATTGATGCTTTATCAGTCTTGTACGTGCAACCAGAAGGAATCCGCACTGGGTCATTTTTATGGTGTGAAAAATAAATAAAATTACATAGTTTTCCTTCATCCCATTCACACCTTTCACCTGTGGAGTCTCATGTGAAAAATAGTGTTGATTCTTCTGGGGTCATTAATTGTCCCAGAGGTCAGTTGGGACACTAATTGTCCCCCAGGTGGAGACCCCAGAAGAGAGTTCACCTCCTTAGCTACATCAGGTGTTAGTGTGCCCCTGGGCACATACCCTTTGTATAGAGTTCGAGTTGCCGTATTTGACATTTTCTGGTGCCATCTCTGGGATGCAGAAGCAGAACTGTGAGGGAGAATCCAAGAACATTTTCCTTGAAAATGGAATGATGTCAGCTTCTCATGGTGGATTCTGTGGGACTACTTTAGAGAAGCTTGTTTTCCTTTAAAAAAAATAGTGAAAGAGAGCATAAAGCTGGTTAAATAGCACATGCTTTGCCATATTTAAAATTTCTTTTCATGAATGGTGGCAGTAGTGCTGCAAAACTAGAGGTTTTCTATAGCCAGATAGTTTAATTTCAGGACTTTATTACGAGCTGAATCTAACAATCATAAAAGAGACAGGGCTTCATAGAAATGGTATAAAAAACTAACCAACTTCCTGATAGAAGCAAGTATCTGCCAGACACAGTCTCTATCCTCCATTCAGCTCATATCATGTACGTAACTGGTGAGATACTTCTTGAGGGTTTTAAGGGCAAAGAGACCATTACAATCAATGATTTATTGTGTCAGCAAGCATCTGTATTTCAGTAGATTCACCACATCCTTTCAGAAACATTTTAGATAATTGCTCCTTATTACAGGCTATTTTTTGCTGTTACTGAACCATTTATAATGTGGGGGTGAGTAGGAACTTAGTACAGACCTTTTCCTTGAAAGCTTTCCTTAAGACATCATTCACAGTGTGTGCATATAGAGTCATTTGGTAAAGGATAAGTTTAAGCTGATGTTAAACTCCAGGACTCTTTTTAGCTAGCTGGCTGAGAAAGGAGTTTTACAGGAATTTTGCAGGTGTCTGGGCTTTTTATTCCTGCTGAATGTTTTCTCAATTTTCAACTTTTTTTCTGTTTTATTTACCAAAACATGTTGGTCTAGACAAATCCTAGACTGAGTATGGAAGACACTTGCCGAATTTCCAAAGAGCTGATTGGTGCGAAGATGATGTTGTTTGAATAAGCACTATATGTAAAATCAAAACTTTCATTCGTAACTTTTCCTTTGTGATTCCAGTTCATATGACCAGCACAGCCTCATATTGTGCACGCTGTGAATAATTCTGAAAATTTTTACAAAAAACCCCTTCATTTGAATGTATCCAGGGCTCATCATTTTTTGATCTATTTCTCATTTTCCTCTAACTTGTTTCTGTCTTCTTATTTCACTCCTCAAGTTCTGTGCTCTCTCTCCCATGTTGATGAAGGCTCTTTATGAATTTCTATTTCTTTTACATTCCTTCCTTTCCCCCTGAGTTCCTTTTTTCCTCTTTAGTTCTTTGATTGCTGCTGGGGGCTAAGGTTATAATTTAGTCAGCCTGTTCTGCTCTGCTGCATAAAAAAATCCTCTCTTTTCCTGGACAGTAAACAATCCTTGAGCCTGCCTGCCTGTCTTTTAGCTTACTCTTTTTTAAAATTATTATTATCATGGAGACTTGTTCTCCTGCTACAGTGCCCTCTCATCATTCAGTGGAAGTGCCTTCCTTCCTCTGACCTCCCTGCCTTCCCTGCTTCATGCCTTGCACTCGTGGGCTGCATGTGGCACAATAGAGTGGAATGTCTATTGCTAGGAATTGTGAAGAGATGATCAACCCCAGGGCAATCTTTTCAACAGCTATACAGACAGGGATACCTTCTCCTCTTTCCCTGTGCCTCTAGCTCTAATTTGAAACTCTGAATTTTCATTTGAAAACTCAAGCCCTTGCAGAAGGATAGCTGCAGAAGAGCGGATGTTGCTTTGTTCTAGTGAAACATGAATGAGAGCCAGCAAACAACACAGGAGATAGAATGAGCATCAGCAGTGAAGAACCATCTGAGCATGGGGCCTGGGGCACCTAAAACACTTTTGCACTTACAGGTTGATTAAGCCTTCTGTCACATACCTTAATGAACATATTTATGGTGAATCATCACTCATTAAGTTTGTTTCCAGGATGGCCATTAGAGGGGCTTTTTGCACTTTTGCAACTAAGGGTAACAGATGAGTGATCAAATCGTGACACAGATGACTTGTTGATGCTCAGAAATTCATTCAAAATCTTTAGAAGCTTAATTCTGTAAAGTGGCAATGGCAACAAACTTTCAGCTGACCTTGCTCATATCAGATTATGAAGTTAAGGAGCTGTGTGACTGAACAGCACCTGGAGAGACACTAGTTGTCATGATGCAGAAACCACACAAAAACTTTAATCCACAGTCCAATGACTCTCTAAGTTTGTGACTTCATAGTGTGATGTATCAAAGCCTCTAGTTCTACATCGGAGGTCTTTACACTCTGCAGTTTAGCAGGAATTTAGATTAGGATTTTAATCTTGCAATTGTGACTCATCTGAAGTCCTCATGGCACAAGTAACTTCACTGATATACACAAGAAAGCATTGTGGAACAAGTACTTTAGAACAGATATGAAAAATGAGTCCAGGACACGAAAACAAGAATGCCATTCTGTACACTTACAATTCTAAGACACACCTTCTATCCCCATTTTTTATAGAGAAACAATCCATATGTGTGTCTATACTTCTGCTTACTGTCCTAAGCAGAGACACTGCTCCTACATTAATAAAAGTACCTTAGCCTTGAAGAAATAAGGAAACTAAAATGGAAAAAAGAGATCATTTAGCATCACAGAGAGCACATTAAGATTCAGCAACTCAAAAGTTACACAATTTGCAGGAAAGAACTGATATGGACTAGGAGAGGTCAGTGTTTCCCCTCTTAAAAACAAGTCTGGGCGTCTCAGGAGCACTTTTAATATCAAGACTCATGTTTGCAGCAGGGTGCCTGGCACTAGATGGCTGGCTGGTTGCCACAACTGTAAGAGCCAACTCCAAAAGTGTGAAGCACAAATACAGGCATGGCCTGGGGAATCAGATTGACTTGAACAATGTAGACAGTCTGGTCCTCTCTCGCATTTTACTTTATCTGACCTAATTACAGCTGCATTTCATTCAACAATGTGCAGCAGAAGAGCAAAGGTTGTTGTTTTTTTTTTTCTACCATGCTTACAGCAAAAAATCTGTGTCCTCTCCAACTTCAGGGAATAAAAAACATTGTATAATTCCCAATTTTTAGTGAGGGTAAGTGCAACCTTGAGCCATCACTCCTCATTCTTTATGCAGCTAAAAAGGTATCAATTAACTGTAGTCATCCCAACCTTATTGGGGCATCAGCCTGACTCCTTTTCTACTGATATTTAGAAAAAAAATCTGATTCCTGCAAATCTCTAGGACAGAATTCTAGCCTTTGTATCAATCTTCAAGCCTTTATATGAGGAAATCTGAACTCATTTGTGTAACCCACTGACAATGCATATGAGTTTTATTCTGGCATTACCTGTTCTTACAATACTGAGTTCAGTGTCTGGCTTTTTGCTATTGATACTGTGCCTCTAGATCTTGAGGGTGTTAATTTGATTTATTTTTTTTTTATCTGCGTCATTTGGTGCCATCACAGATTTGTGCACACACATTTCTGTTTGCATGCATGTACATAACTTTTTCCCTTGTATAAGGTACACCAGTGAATAAAGGACATAATATATTAAGGTGAATGCCCTCCTTTTGCATACATTCTCCTTCACAGCCTCACATGTGTACACTGTCCTATTGTTAATATGTGTAAGAAAGAAACTTTGTGTCATTCATTATTATTTAGTATCTCTTGATATTTTTTAGTCTTAGGAAAAATCTCAGCTCCTTCAATACAAAAGAAGATCTCATATGAAAAAGGTTAGAGATAAATTTTTTTCTTTTGAGATAATAATAAAAAGCAGAAGGGACTGGAACAACGTACCATTAGTATTTCTTATTTCTCTCTCTCTCATTTTATTTGCAAGATTCATTCAAAACTGAAGAGTTGATGGGTAAGTTAATATGGGTAGAAATGGATTTTAAAATGGAATAAATACCAATTTGAAGTTAACAACCTAAGAGTAGGCCAAATCCACAGAGAATACTGAAACAAACATCAAAAGACATATTTCAGGGCAGATAGTGCTAGGAATTATAAAGGAAATTTGCTATTGATTCTGGGCTGCCTTCTGTGGCCGTCCCATTACTGCTCAAGTCTGAGCAGCTCGAAATTTTCCTCACACTGCTTTCCTTGTGTGTTGTTGTATCTTCATGGTCCCCTTAATGCTCCTGCCTACCTTTTTTAAAAAAACTATTGCTGTTTTCCAGTGGGTAGACTTGAGTGAAGAATTGCTATGAACCCTTCAGAGAAGGCCTAATCAACATAAACAGCCTAAGTTTACCTGCAAAAAATAGAAACCCAAGTCAATAGTGTTTAGGAATTTTTCCTAGATGAGATAGGAAAGACTTCCACTTGGAGTATGGAAACCAAGGTGTGCATGATCTTGTCTTCAATGCAAACGGAATAAATTCAAAATAATTTGTATTTATACCATATGCTTTAAAAAGGTCAGATTCTCAGAGACAGAAAAAAAATTATGAGCTAAATTTGCAAAGATAAAACATTATAAATGGGAAAATATAAAAAAATAATTGGGACTTGTTTATGAAGATTTCACTAATTGTGCCAAAATGTCATAATCACATGCTTTGAGAAAAACACTATGCTGCTTAAAAAAACCACCCAACTCTACTCTGAATCAAAAAGAAAGTAGCCAAATTTGAATTTATATATATACAAATGCACATACAAGTTAAATGGAAGTGAAGAGACACATGTAGAAATTTGTAGTAAGCAGATGTAAAGTTAACTCAAATTTTTTATTTTTTTTAAATTATGTCAATACCATGAGAAAGAAATTAGCATAATAAATTGCTGGGAATTCTCAAAATTACTGAAATTGTTTTCTCCATATTACTAAAGCAAAGTTTTCTGTCTCAGATTTCAGAGTCAGTGAATGCTGTCACAATAACAGAGTCCCAATAATATCAGATGTGTGCTGGTTTCGGTCAGGGCTGAATTAATTTTCTTGATGGCAGCTGCTATGGGGTTGTGTTTTGGCTGGGGTTAAACCATGACAGACAATGATCATGCTGAAGAAATCATTGCAACTACAATCTGGGATAGTGTCAGGGAGAACCTCTAAAATCAGCAGATACAGAGAGCTTACAGCTAAGAAAAAGAAAAGTAGCGGTCAACGACAATCAATACTGTTTGATTCTAGGAACGCAGAGAATATCCCAGAGAACTTGAACAAAATCACAACAGTACCAATACTTTAAATAAGACAACTGGCTGATTTAGATAATTACAAGTTTTTCAGCCCACCATCAGTTCTTGGCAAAGTAACAGCATGTCTAATACATAACTATAGTAATAAGAGTTAATGAGGGGGGAATAACAAATGCCAATCAACACATTTTTATGAAAAGGGTATTGTTTAACTGAGTTTATACTATTATTTAAAATGAAATTCTATATCTGTTTTATCAGTGTAATATTGTTGCTATAATAGACTCTCAGACATTTGGAATGATACATGGTGTATTTGTAAGCTAGAGTGATGTAAAATCAATGGGGCACACATTGTATTCATTGAGACCTAGTTCTCAAAGTCTAATTACAAAAGGAGAATTTTTTTTCAAATGTCTGTGTTTCCCACAAGAATCTGCTCACAGAAACACTATTCAACAAATATATCCACAACTTGGAAATAAAACCCAAAATGTAATTATGGATTAAGTCTATAAATAACATGAGCTTGGGGGAGCATGGAAGGGAACAGATTGCTGAGTGATCTGGCTGTTTGAAGATATCAAGCAAATAGCATGTGCTTTAACTGAGCCAAATCGAAGTTTATGTGTCTGAAAAATAAAAATATAGATTATGCACATAGTATGGGTGACTTCTGAAGGCAGTGCCAGAAAGGAAGCCACAGGGACATAGTCTTCATGCTTATTGAGCATGGTTCAAAAGGCTAGTGTAACCTTTGAGCATTTAAATGTGAGAGAACTCAGCAGGGGTAGTGAAGTTAAATTAACTCTACATTTGGCACTGGTGAGATTGCTACTGGAATACTATTTGGTTCTGGTGTCTACGCTTCAGATGGATATTGATGAATTGGAAGGGATTCAGAGAAGAACCACATGAACGCTTACAGGCTGGGGAAACGTGCCTTGTTGTGAAATACTCAAGCAACTTTATTTAGTCATCAAAGAAGGTTTAGAGAATGACCTGACTGCAGTCTAAATACATCCACAGAGGGAAGGGAAGGGGCAGAAAGAATAAATTTGATAAGGCTCTGCAGTGTAACAAACTAAGGTGAAACAATGGTTGGTCGTTCAAACAAAATAAATTTCAACTAAAAATGCAACGTGAATTTGAATAGCGAGCAAACTAACCTCTGGAACAACTAGCAAAAGGCTGCAGTAGATTTCCCATCCTTAGAAGTTTTAAATTCAACATTGGATTTACCTCTTTTGGAAAGGAAAATAAAAAAAAAAAAAGACAAGAAAAAAACATTATGGTTCTTGGATATGGAATCAAAACGAATAGTGTGAATACCAATGCCTTGTGTTAGACAGGTCATGCTAGACAATCACTGGGGCCCTTTCTGCCCTTAAAAAAAACCATGAATCTTTTTCTCCACACTGACTTCAGGGGATGAAATTGAGCTAAGAGAAATAGAGCCAGAATATAAAGTAAAGCCCTCTAGCAGTGACTTCCATTTATTTCTGGGATGATATCCCAAGATGAGAAGTGGGGAGGAGGCCTCACTAGCTTATTTAAAAGAAAGGTAGTAAATATAAAGGGAGAAATATCTCAACACTGAGACAGCAAACAGGGGAAAAAAATCTCAGGCATCTTTTCTTATCTTGTTTTTCATACTGAGCATTTAACGGAGCCACAGTTGGAAATGAAACAACACATCTTCAAAATCTGGTTTATTCCCTGCAGCTGTTGGTCCCAGATATTTGCTTGCTAGGAAAAAGGTAATCCACCTTGCCAGTGGTGACCACTGTTCTGATCACTACTTTATACATTAAATTGAGAACTGAAAGGTGGAGTTTGCCAAATTCCTTCCCAGCAGAAACATGGAAGAGACATGAGGGCACTGAGAGTGTCTCTCTACCCTATGTTGATTGGAGGTTTGTCTGAAACCTGTCTCTCTCATTATCCTCCCATTAATTATTCATCTCCCACCCTGTCCCAACCTGTTTCTTTTAGCATCTTTTTTCCATGAGCTGACATCTTCTTTCTGAGGGCAGTCTGTCTTTTAGTGGGACATGAAAGCAATGTATCAAAAATCAAGGTTTACCTTGATGAACGTCTGGCGTGCATTGCTGTCAGTTTACATCTCAGTCGGTAAACATGGAGGAAGACAGGCTATTTCAGTTAAAAGTAAATATTCCCACAAAAAGAAATGAATATAAATTTTCCACAGCCAGCTTCCTGCAGTGTTCTAGGGAAAAGCCTAAATAGCTTAAAGATAGATTGTGATATTCTTGCTGTGATTATCTTCACCATCAAAGAACTGATGTGGCTGATGTTCTTTCAGGTTGTGCTTCTGTGAGACAGACTTCCATTTCTAACTTTACATTACATATTCCTCTACTTTGGGAGGTCTCTGGTGGCTGTGTAGTTCTTATGCAGTATAAATCCATATGCCTAATGCAGTCTGTCGTATTTAGAAACTCACTGCTCTTGTATTCATGACATGCAAGCATCTGTCACTCAAACCTGCTCATAAATCTAAATTCACTAATAAGACTTCTACATGTCCCTGTTTATCAAAGAGTAGAGTGGTGACCCTGGAATAAATGTCAGCAATGATGTGGTTGCAGTTTATAAAGTGGCAAGAATTCTGTTGCACCAGAAAGCTGAAATTCCAAATTAATAGAAACTCCCCAACCCCTGCATGTTAGCAATCATTTCTAGTGAGAGGAAAATTAATTGAAAAAGGAAAAAAAATGAAACAAATATATCACTTTTTCCGAATGCAGATTATGGCCACCAAGCCTAAAAACATGTTCAGTTTTTATGGTTCCCACAATATAAATTCCCACACCTTTCAGTTTCTATCTGCTTGATTTTCCCTTGGAGGAGAAAGAAAAAGATAGCATAAAATGAAATGCTAGACTAAAATTTTATTTGTCTCTGAAAAAACTAAAGTAAAAATAGTGTTATAATCCATATTAAGGCTGTGACAGTTGTTTGAATTTTAGGGATTCTGACTGTTGGTGGGTCCCTCCAAAAGCCATGGGACATTGGTGAGCAGGGACTTGAGATTTTACCTGGGACTGAGATTTCCCAAATGACAGTTATTAAGGAAGTGCTGAGCAATATTCACATATACTGGTATCCTTTAACCCTGCTCCTTGAACTCGCTAAACTCTGCTGGCTTGTGCTCTGGGCAAAGTTACAGTGGTTTTAGTTGTGCAGCTAATTGACTGAGGCTACAGCATTAACTTGCTGTTGATGAGGCTTAATTGCAAGTGCAGAGTTTGCTGCATTAACATCACTTTCTGAGCATGAGCTGAGTACTTGCCACAGCTGACTGCATCGTGGGCTAATGCCAGCTCTTCTTCTATCCCAAGCTAAAATAATATGAAACGGCAAGAAAACCTTTTTTGTCTTTGTGTGTGTGAATGATTTTTGTTCTCCCTTTCAGAGCATGTTGGAAACATTTCAGTGTGGCGGTTTGGTAGGTCATCTTGTTTGGTAGATCCCAGTATTAGGACGGGATTTAACTCCAGCTGACAATCAGTGCAACTCAATACCCATCAGACACTGGTGACACTTAGGTGTTGTCTTGAATATTTTCTTGTACCCTTTCTGGAGAAAAGTGAGGATTTAGATACCAACAAGTCTATAACCATCAGCTCAGGTGCATGGCTGGTGTCAGGCTCCCTTGCCCAGGAGTTCTGCTCTGTGGGCAAGGCCTGGTTTTTCTGCATGATAATTCAGGAGCTTTTTCCCACGCACTTAAAATGCATGTGGTTTGCATCATCTCACTGAGGGTTGAAGCTCCTCAGGGAATAGGATGTTGCAATGTGAAGTGTAGCAATGCCAAAATATTTTAAGTCTGATCTTTAGCCAATTATTTTTCAAGGACAGCATATTCTCAACTCAATCCCAATGTTTCTGCAGCAAGCACATCTCTGACTCATCAAAATCTTCCCAAAGCCAAATTGATTTATTTTTTCTTACTTTTTTTTCCTTTCACTTTGGCCACCAAAGTAACAGAACAACCATGTTTCCCCTTTGAGCACAGAGTTTATGATGGCTCTGTGGCAGCATTATTGTTTGAGAGGGGAACTTTCCTCCAGAGTGGATTTCTCCAAATGCCAGGGAGCAGCTTTGCAGAACTTCCCCAGGGCACCAGGACAGTTAGAGCAGAACCAGGAAGGATTCCCTTTAATCACTCACCTCAGGTCCTCTTGTTGCTAAATGTTTCGTACAATGTATAATCCCCTTGAGTCTTGCCCCTTGTGTCCTGGCATCTCTGGTGATTTGGGTGTAGATCTAAATGTAGCCCTCTCAGCCTTAATCCTCATGTTTTCTGGAGTGATGCAGTGAAAAACTGACAGCTGCTGGTAAGCTATACAGTATTTTTCCCCCTTTCTTTACTGCAAAGAACAGGAAATTAGAGGAGTTTTCACATTAGAATACCCCAAAGCTGTGTACCCTTCTCTTGGTCTTTTTTTTTTTTTTCCCCACAGGGTATCTCCCCAGTTTCCTCAGAAATAGAGAGCCATCCGTGAAGATAAGTGGTGCTTGTAAAAATTACAGAAAACTGTGTCTTGACGTTTTGGAAGTGATTCTATGGTTCTGACTGAACCTTGAGCAAGTTTAGGGCAGGATCCTATCACAAAGCTTAGAAGCAGAGCTGGAGTCTAAAGCTTGTACATAAGAACTATGTCTCTGTATGAGTCCAGTTCCAAGGATGCAAGACACTTTCAAAGCCTGCATTACATTTTGATTCATATTTAAAATACCCCAAAATGTTAGTTTACTAAATATTTTCCTTTACACTTAGTCTCGATGCACCATAAATAGTAAAACGACTGATCAATATTTTACAATTCTATTTTTAGCTCAGGAAACCTTATGCTTCTAATTTTCCTGATTATGCCAGTGCTGATCACAAATCTACTTGAAGTGACACTGTGCTCCAGTTTCTGGACAGTAAGAAAATGATTACAACTTTAATGCCTCAGAGAGCAAAACACTGGAAGGATCATGGAGGCAAAGATGGGAAAATAAGGACAAAGATAGGTACAGTATAAAGCAAAACATTTTTCTGGTAGTCCTAAAGAGCAGGTCCTTCCAAACAAGAGAGAAAGTCCTGGTAGAACCTATTCTCCCCTTTTCCATCTGTTTCCCAGACAGAGGATTGATAGAGATTTGCATTCTCCAGATGCAAATCTGAAGTCGTGTCCTAGTGCACACTCAGACAAAAATCGCTTAAAAAGAAACAAATAATCCTATTTGCTGGATAATTAAAAGTGAGCAATATCATTCTTTACTTCATATTTTCATTGAAATTCTTTATCTCATAGAAATATGGGCAAAATATATTTCAATTATATAGCTATGCATGTCTTTATATTAGGTGGATGTGTTTTAATAGATGTTTCAGTTATCCATTTATTGACTTAATGTATTTTTAATATGCAGGCACTGATCTCTGCTAACTGAGCTATATCTGCTTCTCCCTAGTTGAGTTCCACAAATTAAAAATAATTCTTTCTGTCTTTCAATAAATAGTATATGATGGGCTTCTGTCTTGTGGGCAATATGTGCTGTGAGCTGCCTTTCAATTTATGACATTAATCTGTGCTCACAAAGGGAGATCTGAATGTGAGCAGCAAAAGTTGGCTATAGACTGCAGGAGAAACAAGATCAGAGAGCTATGTTGACCTAGGATTTTTTTTTCTCTTTCACACATTATTTGAGCCCTTCTTTTGGCAGAAAGAACTCCAAAGCAGAAAACCATCTGTTTAAATAACTGTTTAAATAATAGTGTTGTTCCTTACTTCTGCCCCAAAAAGAGATTTACCAGAAATTTTTAAGAAAGAACAAACTAGAAAATATTTAATTTAGCTTTGAGGATCTGGGCTGGACCTCCTCTCTTGTGACCTCTATAGGAGGTCACAGTTCTCTATAGGATCCCTAAGGTTCTACCTGAAGGTCGTCATTTGGGAATTGTGACATCCTATGTTTGGGCTACTGTGAATAAGATAACATTTTTCAGTGTTTGCAATTGCATGTACTTAGTTTAGACAGATGAATGTGGGAGGATTTGTTTTCAACCATTCCAGCTGTGTTTTTGCCAGCCAGGGGCTCACTGGCTCCTGATTACAAGTGTTTTGCATCCCAGCAATTATACAGGGATGACCTCTGTACCAAATTACATCTCCCATGAAGCACTGCATGCTACAAGCATTTCTCGTTCCTTGTTTGATTCAAAAGTTGAGTGAATTTGTAGTCACTTGAATCAAAATCAGTGAGAAGCTTTCTCTTGGCCTTTTGAAGTGGGTGAAGGGTGATAAGCACTACATTCTGAGTTATTTTTCAATGCAGGTGTTTTGGTCATTTGAGTGTAGGATAACTGTGAACCTTTGTCCTGTCATGATCTGGCTTACTCCAGCAATTACCTTTGCACTCTGTGTCTCATTCTTTGTTGGTCAAAGGGAACAATAATTCCTATTTTGTAGAAAGGGCTATGGATTTCCAATGCTAGGTTTCTCAAAGGAAATATCCCTTGTCCTGGTGAAGCTGGAATCTGATTGTGTTGAAATATCTTTGAAAATATAATCTTTTATAGTAAATGTAAGGACATATTGCCAAGAGTCCCAACACGGGACATCAGCCGTGAAAACAAAAATGTTATGAGATCTGATGTACAAAGGCAAAACAAATAAGAAAACCACTCAAAAAAGGTATTAACTTAGTCACACATGACTCTGGAATCCAAGGAAAAGTAGCAGTAGAGAAAAGTGAAAGGAAGACGGCTGTGTGTCTTCCAACTTGGCAGACAGTGAACAATGAGGAGAACAAAGGAAGAAATGAAACTTGTTGGTGCAAATGACAAACTCAGTATCAGAAAAAATATTGGCTGTCTTAGAAGTGCTGAGCATGAAGCTGGGGGGTGATAACACCTGACCCTGAGATTAGCTCAACTGGTTAAAGCATGGTGCTAATAACACCAATACAGTGGGTTCTATCCCTGGATAGGCTACTTACTTAAGAATTGGACTCAATGATCCTTGTCAGTCTCTTGCAACTCAGAATGATCTGTGACTCTGTGAAAAGACATGAAAAGTCCTCTGAATTGCACAGCAACCAAGTCAGTAGTAAATGTGACAGATTTTTTAGTGTACTGAATTTGATTAGGTAGATGAAGATACCATTTCTTGTTATTACTTTTCGACCCCTTCTCTTCACTTTCCAGAATAATGAGGAGAAAAAAATTGGGAAGGAAAAAAATTTTTTTGGCATAGAGAAAAGAATATCCCTCATGCAACATCTTTCACCTAGTCAGCTGTAGCCTGGAGGTTGTGTCAAGTATTTTTGGTCTCTAGTCTTGCATCTTTAAACAGGTGATTCATTAGGGGAGCAGGGTGGCTGTACACCCTGTATCAGTCCAGTGATTGCCACCATGCATTTGGGAACTGTGAGTTCACCATTAGGGGCAGCTGCATCCCCAGAGGGGCTCCAGGGAATTAAGTGACATCTTCCACTTGCAACCCAAAGCAGAATTGCATGTTTTTCACTCCCACCAACTCAGTTCTGTTGAGCTGATACACTTGTCATTTCTCCTAGCAGGAATATGCTGCAGCCAGCTTTTTTCCTAAGCCTGTCCTAGTTTGCATCAGCTGTAGTTGTATGCTGAGAATTATTGTAGGGCAGAGTTTATTCTTCCCCCTGCTGAGGTAGCTCACAGAGCACGTTGCCCACAGAACAGAAGTGCACCCTCTACTATATATTGTAAGGAGAGTATTTTATCATATATTAGGGAGCCTTGCCACCTCAGTGCAAGACTGACTCATGAGGTAGGGAGCTAATATTTTCATTCATATTTTCATTCATGGGGATACATTTCTCCTCGCAGAAGTATCCCAAGAGGGTTTAAAATGGTATTTTTCCTACGCAATATAAAAACGATCTTTCATTGTTCTGTGAACTTAAGGTTTTCCATGCAGAATGCATGAGTGTGTTCCTGAAAACTGAAAAAAACCCTCAAGCTGTCATCTCAAACTAGGGAGAATTAAGAGCCTGTGCCCTTTGTATAATTAGTTGACCCACGCATGGAAGACAAAAGGTGGGAGCACCAGTACATGCATCTATAAAACAGACTGTTTTATTAGAGAACTTTCATAGGAGTGATCATAAAGATGCTTAAAAAGGGGAAACAGGGTGTTGCACTTGGTAATACACTGAATGAAAAACTGAGAAACATGAAATCCATTCCCAGCTTTTTCAATTTGTGTGTCTTTGGCAAATTTGCTTCCTTTATTTTTAACCCCTGTCCTTCTGCTTCAGTAAGTACCTTTATAATCTCCAGGTTCACTAAACACATCACAAAAAATATGCAATTCCATGGATGAACTCTACATTATGCTATGCTTTATGTAAAAATGCAGTTGAAAGGATAATTGTGCCTTTGTGTTAATCCGCTTGTAAGAAAAACCTGTAATCTGCCAGAACAGAATGTATAGGCTATTAACTTGTTTCTACACCAGTCTTTTGACAGCAGGCCATGAGGTATTAATAAATAGATATATTTCTCATGGGTTTGTGATTCATTTTTCCAAACTTATTAAAAAATATGTATCTGCAGGAGCAGAGGTGAAAGTTTGAAAACAATAAAACTTTCAGATCCATAAAAATGACATACTTATAATTGAATATTTCTAGGACACTTCTCCTTTATTATGTACGTATTATAAAATCACATGACATAATGTCTGTAGATAGTGGGGGAAGCATCTGTGTATGTGTCTGTGTGAGGGTGGCCGTACTGTGCCATTAGGTCTCCAGCAATTGGCAAGGGAGGGGGCACCTAAGATTACGGCAGTGATGCACAACAGAGAAGCAAAATCAGGAGAATTTAGCATTTTTGTCATCTTTTATGAGCTCTTCAGGGGAAAAATAAATGCAAGTGAGAACCTTTTACCTTCTGCAAAGTTATGGACTTGCTTTTTATGTTGACAGTACTATTAATGTCATTCTCTGGGTTTTGACTCTCAGTCATTCACGGCGGGTTCATCTTAACATCATTTCCACTTCTGCCAGCACCTCCTTACCACTGGGAGAGTTCTGGAAACCAAACTGCTACTGCTAGCACTTCTTCCAGAAGACTAAATGCTTTCCCTTGAATGGGAAATTAGTGTCTGTATATTCCTTTCCAAGACAAATGTATGTCACACTGCAACCTAAGAAAGAAGTCCATCAGATTCTTACTTAAACCCATGCCTTTGCAGCTAATGATGTTTGGAAGAATGTCACCTTGCTAGAACTGGTGCTGTGTTGACTTTTTCATTTCTTTTGGGAATGGACTACATTCTAATTCAACAATCTCTATAATTTCCTAAGCTGTCTTCTCAAATGGTCTCTTTTAAATGCAACAATCAATGCAACTCTCCTATTTTCAACAAAGGATGTTTTGAACTCAGGTGTGCTGCCTAGAACGGATGAGAAGAAAATCATAAAGCACTGAAAAAAAGCCCAAACAAGTACATAAAGCAAAAAGCAAAGGTAAACCCCATGTTGTTACACAGCTACAGTAATCCATGGCATGTGTGGTCTCTCCTAATTACTGAGAAGCTTGTTTATGGATGGACTGAAGACAGCATTTGCTTGCTGTCAATGCCTTAGCAATTGTGAAATGAATTATACCCCACCTTAAATGCAAATAATTAACAACAAGTGTCTTTTCAGCCTTTTATTCCTCTGTTTATCATTTTGAAAATGCTTTATCTGGGAATGGGCACATCTGAGCAGGAAAAACAGGCAATAATTACAGAAATCACAGATGTTCCAAACAGTCTGCACCAGTGGAATTTCTCTCCAGAAGTCTGCAGAGGTTTTGCCCCTATTTTTCACAGCATCTGTTTGAACAGTTGGATTAATGATGCCTATTTACAGGCATAATTCCCGTTGTAACATCTCTGAAAGCATTATGCTCCTGGAACAGGATTGAGTTCCATGTCAAGAGAAATTCATTTAGGTGTCTGCATTCAGTGCTCTCTGGGTGCCTCTGCAGTTGGGGAGATGTGATCACAGCAGTGAGAGGAGTTGAGAGAGCCATTCAGCTGACTGAATACAGGGAGCTGAGCACATTTCCATGCTCACAGGAGTTCACAGATGCATGTTTGGAGGGCAGGGAGAGGTTTTGGTGGTTGCAGATGAGCAATTTTCCATAGTGGGAAAAGTCTTTCAGTGATCTTTGCAATGTTTGAGCCACTAACCATTAACACCTCCGACTCTCAGGGTACCAAATTCCAACACTAGTCTGGAACTGAAATCTCATCTAGGGTTTTACCATCCTGGTCTTTGTGATGGTCCTTAATTCAAAACACTTGAAATAGTCATCCTAAATATGTACACTGTAGGTATATAGACAGCCTCCTAAAGTGGATATCCTCTGCTCCCTCTGGAGTCCAGGGACAAGGGGTACTTTGCAAACATGTTTTATACATCCTATGGTGAAGAAATATTTTTAAATTAAATAAATAATGATCTGTTAGTACCTGCTTCTCTCTAGGGTTTATAAACAGCTTCAGTTTGAAACCAAGATGATTTTCATTGCACCAGCTTAATGAAGCATTAATAACTGCACCCAGAGTCTAGGCTGCCATTAAATCAGAATCACTCCTCTAAGTGCAGTCAGTCATGTGTGATCCATCAAGTCATCCACAAATTAAGAAAAGTGTCCACTCAGGATGCAGCAAATCATTTCCCAGACTCCAGGCGTAATACTGAGTAGATTTCATTGGTTACTCAAAGAGGAGAAGGTTTCTCACATTGTAGAAATTGTGCTGAGTCTTATGAATTTTGTTATACAACATCCTCTTGAGCAATTAATTTAGTCTCGTGCAATAGGAAGCTTTAATGCTCTGAAGCAAGTGTTAGGGGCCTAAAATACTCTCTACTGGGGAGAGCTGAAGGTTCCTTCTCCAGTCTCTGTCCTTAATCCACACAATACTAAGGCTTAGAGAATGAACCCCATAACTTAAATAAGATGCTGGGGCTTATATTCAGTATGACAAAAATGTTCAGATTCCTGTCTATCAAGTAAAAAATATATATATGTTTTCTTTCCTTTCTTTTTGTTTAGATTTTTGCTTTTGTGTTTTCTCTTTGTTTGTTTGTGGGTTTTTCTTGTTTGTTTTCATTGTGGGTTTTTTTTGTGAGTTTGGTTTTTGGAGCAGTTTTGGATTTTTCAGATCAAATACTCTTTGGAATCAGACGCTTCAGACAGGCATCAAATTGAAAAATCAGTTCTTTAACCTTCTACTCAAGTCACGTAAAATGCAAGCGATTTCCACCATACGTTTTCTTGTGGAGGAACAAACAAACAAACATTTGTGGAAGCATTTTTTTGTGCTTCATCAGGCTGAGCACAGTTAGATGATTACGTTTGCATTTCAAGGAGTAATGTAATGCATGCCTGAGTGGGTCATTACAAGCAATTCATACAGGAGCATAGGGAGGATTTTTTAAGAGGGAGGGCTGCCTGTGCCACTTGTGAAGAAGAAGGGAAGGGTTAGATGAGAAGGTACTGCTGGATTTCTCCTGTAACTTTTGGATTGCACGGAAGATTTTCCAGTCTGTTGAGAGGCAGCCCACAGCTGACTGGGATCACCAAACACAGAATGCTGCAGTGAGAAGCTGCATAGGATGTCTCTGGAGTGGCTCTAAGGTGCTTGCAGCTGCAGGAACTCTTGGAGAATCCTCTGAAGTCAGAGAGTTTCCAAAGTAGTGGTGTGTCCCCACACTGCTTTTGCCTACTGGAAATGAACGAGCCCAGGTGAGAGAGCAGCAGGAATGCCACCCTCTGCCACGTAGAACCTCTGGGAAGGGAGCAAGAATGGCTTGGAAACCTGTGCTAACAGGACAGTGGGGACAGAGGCGGCACATTAAAAACCACTGGGAGTTTTGGAGGAGAATGGAAAAATAACTGCTTTTTTTTTTTTCAAGAACTGACTACTTGCCCCATGAAAAGATCTCATACTTTCAGATGACGTCCTCATCTTCTAAAAGCATGTTCCAATGGTGATATGTGCTTGGACAATTTGTTCTGAAAAGCAATTGCAATCATGATCCTTGCAAATTAACAGTGACTCAGAATTCATTAGGTGGCCCTCAGTGATAGGTACCAATTCCATTCAGTCCTGGAGACAGCATTGTGTCAGTCTTTTCTTGTGCTGTTAATTTAGATTAATGACTTTTATTGTTGGTTGTCAGCTTTGACTGATTGAACAGTAAAGTTACATTTCATTTCCCCTCTTTCATTATGACACTCGATGAGGAAAAATACAAATGAATTCACATTTAATTGTAGCATAAAAATATTTTTCCCCTGGTTTCAAGAACAAGCACAAAGAGCTGTGTAAAAGCAGCGTCTAGGTTGGTGATAGCATTAGTGTAAATTCTCTCAATGTTTGTTCTTTCTGTCTGTGGTGAGTAGTTGAGACAGAAGTTGTTTTTCATTGCCAGTTAATCACTTCCCGAGATTCTGAAAATATCTACAGAAAGAACTGTCATATTTCTGCAAGAGATTTTTTTTCACTACTTCAGTTCTCTCTCTGGATTAATTTCCCTCTTCTGTATAATCTTAATCTCACTTTCTCTGACCTACCCACCGAGAAGGGAAGAAAGCCTGACAAAGAAGGCTGGTGTTAGAAGTCAGTGCATGTGCAAATTTAATTGGATACACAGAAAAATGTCAGTCCTAGAAGCTGATCAATCAATCAGTACTAGAAAATACCCTTATGGACTTTTACAAAAGATGAAAAATGGAAATAATAGAAATGCCCTTACTGGGCTTTTTCTGAGCAGTGAAGTGGTTTCATTTTCTCTCCTGCATCTCAAAATATGTTGGCCAATGCTGCAATGCTGAAGGACACCAGCGGTGTGACTTTGAGCTGGTCAGTCACAGGTTCCTGGATGTTACAGAGAGCCAAGTTCAGTGGAAAATCCAGTTAAACTGTCAAAGTAGTGCAGGAGCTTCAAACCCTGAAACCACCATCCACAGCATTGGGCTGTAGGTAAAGCAGAATAAATTAATTGAAGTGTGTGTTCTGCAGAGAGAGTGGAAAAGATATTTCAGATTTTCAGGCTGTAAGGCATGGGAAAACAGGGAAGCTAAGAAGAGCACTAGCAAGGGGATAATAAGAAGAAATGTGTGGGGTGGAATAGAAAACATGAAGTGACAGAATTTCTGATTTCTGTCAGAGATTTTTGACCAATTTTTGACACTACTTATTTTGGTCTATTGCTGCACTGCTCAGGAAAAACAGGGCCTGGGTATGTGCTTTTTAAACACAGAAGAGTACATACTGAAGGGATTACCAGCCTCATATCACTGGTGATTTTATTTTTCTCACAGTGTAAATGAACTTCTAGGACACTAGATAATGGATCACAGTCTAAAACACAAGGAAAATAGGTCTTCTAAGTTAAGTAGATTCTTTCAAAAGAAAGCTATTTTTTCAAGATGTCAAATGCTTTCAAAAGAGCCAATTCCCTGATCTTCTTGCACTTCTTAAGGCCAGGTTTTATATCTCTGCTGAACTAACCCAAGCAATCCTACATCACATTTTTTGTTTAAGTCTCTTTTTTGTTTAAAGAAAATATATTGTATATATATAATTTTCAAAAAAACTCACTGGACATTGTACTTGAAAATAGTGCCTGACCAGATTTGGAGACACTACTGATCACTGTCCACTCCTTGAAAGCCCTCAAGTTAGCAGCCTCTACACCTGCCTGAAATGCTAAGTGATGAGACTCTCTTATTTCACAGTAACCCACTTTATCCTAAGTCTTTACATTTGTTTCATTTTTCCCTGAAATAAGTTCAGTGCTGGTAACCATTGCCATAACAGACCAAATGACAAAATGCAGATGTGTTGTTGTGTCTGTGCACATGAGAGGTTCTGCTGTGCAGTGGTTGTACAGACAGTTGTAAGGGCAGGCTTAAGGGTTATTGGGTGTGGAAGCAAGAAAAGAAGTGAGTGCTGTGAGTGCTGTCCAACAGGGCAGATAACAGGACGTCACAGTGTGGGATATACTCCATCCTATTCCAGGGTCTGAAGAGCTAAGGGTGATTTCAAAGAGTTAAAATTTCTTCTTTCCTTGCTCTAAAAGTGCAGAAAAATCTATGGTGGCCCTTAAAGGAAAAGCAACACATTTGCATGTACTTCAACCAATGGATTGAGGAGTGGGCAGGACAGAGAGGAATATGTTCAGGAGGAGTTAATAGTCCCAATTACTTTCTCCACTGCATTTTTAAAATATCTTTAGAAGAAAGTTTCTTAGTTTCTCTGGGATGTTTTTCTGTGCAATCAGGTCATTTTTGTCCTTGGTCAATGAGTTTTGTTACTGGACTGTAAGCCATCAGACCTGTCTGGTCTCTTTTTTTCCATAAAAAGTGAGCCCATGGTTTTCAAAGTGCAAACCATCAGCCTTAAATCAGTGCTTTGCTAAAAACCCACTGGCAAGAGCAGTCTGGAAAGTTTAGGGGTGAAAATGGCACTTACGTGTAAAGTTATTTTGTGAACTCAAGTTGATATAAGGCAAATAATTCAGGAAAGGATTAGGCACTTACATGAATATGAATAACATCAGCAGTTGCACAGGGAAAGAGAAAATTTACAGGGGTTATCAATCCTCACACTTCAGAGCATGGGACCGTTTCTGGGAAGAAATATTTTTCTGCCTATACAGCCCTTAATCCTCAGAGGCCTCAGTGTTTGACACCAGCCTTTAAAGCATCTCTGAGTGACTTGGAATGAGGGTCACAACAAAAAACTCAGGGCAAGGTGTATGAGTTTCTTCAGGAGGTTAGAAAGGCAGAAGGGCTGGCAAATTCCATGGATCCCCACTAGTCCTGAAGTAGGGGCTTAACAATTCAGATGTTTTCCTAGGAAACTCTGAAATGTGAATTCCTGTTTCCAACTGGAGGGCAATAATTCTTTAAGTGTGTTGAGGGTCACTGACAGGTTTCACTCAGAGTTAAATACAGTGAGACCTTTCCCACCTTTGGCCTGGTGAGAATTTTACTGAGTCACCACTAAATCAGAAAGCACTGGAGGAAACACCTCCCTTGATCTTACAGTACACACTGCTATCTGAATTATGAGTTCCACATCCAGACGTGGAGAGCTCATGCTGTCCTCACTTTTCTCCTCAAATTTACATCCCTGGAGACACAAAGAGTCACTAAAGTTTGCACATCTGCAGTGTTAAATTGGTACAGCAATATTTATGGAAAGACCTAGAGAAGTAACTTTGTACTGTAATGACACTCTAAATAGTCATTTTCTGTTGCCTTTCTCAGAAGGCAGAGAAGAGAGATTTATCATGGGTGTAACTCTGCCAAACTACGTGGAACTGCACTGGGGGGGATTGTCCCTTGTGATGCTGTCTTGACGGAGGGGAGAAGGTCTTATCTTGAATTGCTCAGAGTACTTGTTCCCCAGCCCAGATGATAAAATGGAGCTTAAGGCTCTGGATGTCCTCCAGGGTTTCCAGTAGGAGTATTTCATTGCCAAAAATACAACACGACCTCATGCTTGCCAACCCGCATTTGCCTTGATGTCTCGAATACAATATCCTGGATTTCATCAGGAGATACCAATACGATATAGGGAGACAGTGAAGCCAAGGGAATTATTTTGAATTCAAACCGTCTTAAGCACAGCATCATGCCATGGTGAAACCACCAGCTGAAATGAAGACTGACAGTTTAATTTCTTGAAGTACTGGAAAAGAAAAGACATCTGCCATGATAGCTACTGGCTTCCACAAGCTGATGGTAATAGACTGTGAGGTCCTTTACAGCTGAAGAAATTAATCCTTTTTTTCCCCCTAATATACCTGTCATTTTCTATATGAGTAAGTATGTTTTTTAGAATCTACAGCACGGCTATTTTGTCTTCCTATTCCTTCTCTGTCTGCCTGTAACCTCTGCTCTGCATGCGTTTTACAAATTTACCAGTTTACACTACCTTGTGATGAGACAGAAGTGAGTTTGGCCAAAAACAAAAGCAAAGATTTGAAAAGATTTGCTCAAAAATGTGTTTTGTTTTGTTTTAAATAACCATATCTTAGTTCAAAATGAACAGGAGACTTCTAAATAAAATATTACTACTACTACTACCACCACCACTATTAGAAAACCCAAACAGTAATAGTCCTTCTCCACATGGCATGGCCTTTAGTAAATGGCTATCTTCTTCCTTGACTCAATGAAAACTTCCAACATCTTGACTCTAAGAAAAGAAAATTACCTAAAAAAAAAAAAATGCAAAAAAAAGAAGATGAAATTTGTGATCAGGAAAACTAACTGTGAATTCCACCAGCAGCAGAGCAGCAGAGCAGTCAGGTTATGTGTGCACTTGTAGCTGTTGCCTCTCCCAGCAGAGCAGCAGCAGCTCCCTTCACTCACCCCAGTCCTCTGTGTGCCTGTGGCTTCCTTGGATCCGTGCCCGTGCTGGCCTGCCAGCTCTCCTTCCAGATGGAGTGTGCAGCAGCTGAGGGCTCTGTGCCCCTCGCTGGGTGGATCCAGCCCTTCACGGCTCACTCCTTTATCCTGGCAGTTCAGTGAAACTTGCAAGACGTCACCATTCCTGGGATTTATCTCCCTTTCAAATGTGCTTGAAATTGGCAAGTGTGTTCAAAAGTAATTAAATGAGGAATGACAGACAGTTTGACAAAGTATCCTATTTCCTTAGGAAATCAGGCTAAATAAAGGGGATTGTCATGTAAAAATCATAAATTTTCCCCAAACAAAAACCTCTTTTGTTCCCTTGGGCATCAAAGATTAGCAAAACCTGGAGGAATTTTAAACTCCAATTTAAACTTCAGAGTTTGAACTAGCAGTTTACTATTGAATTGTCAATTATCTCGGTCTTTTTAATTAACTCTGCTTTTAGACTCTTGTACAATATTTATTTATTCTGTTTTTAAAGCAAAAAAATGGAACATCAGAGTTAATGGAAATAAGACTGGCTTTCCATGGAGGGAAAAAACCCATAAACATAATTTCATCTAACATTTGAAGTTTTTTTTTAAGGCTTTCCATTAGTGTGGTCTAGCAAATGACGAGTAAGTGATTATTTTCTAATATATGCTCTAGGCTTGTTCCTTGCTGATCAATGCTTTATCTGTAGGCTTTTCTACTGGGTCCATTTATACAGTGTTTTACTCTGGCTTGGTGGAAAACTGAAGGTACTGTGAGGCAGCCCGTGGGGTGTGTGTGTGTGCGATTACTCAGAGAGATGTAGCATTTGAAAGTAAAGTCACAACTGACCTCAAACAAAGGAAAGAAATAAAACTTTGCTGCCTAAAGTCGTGATCACAGGACAGAAGGCCTCAGGATCACAGTGCACAAAGTGTAACAAACACAGATGAATTCTCACATACCCTGTCCGAGTAAATGCGGAAGTTGGAGGCTGCAATCTGGTCATGAAGATCAATTAAGAGCAAGAGAAATAGGAAAAAGGAGCTCTCTGCTTTGGCTTGAGCCTCAGTTTTCATGCTCGTCTTTCCTGCAGCAGTTTTGTAACTCGGTGTGTGTTGGCACTTGACGTCCATGCTGGGAATTGGCTGGAGAGCTGCACGTCTGCAGGCGGAGCTGCGAGGCAGAGCAGCTGCGTATTGAGGCTATAACCTCTCGCGTTCTTTATGGTCTGAGAGATGAGAATTTTCATGTAGGCTGTTTACTGCAGAATGCTTAAGCAGAGGCAGAGCGAGACCAGTACTGCACAGATAAAATGGGACTTTGTGTCGGAACCTATGTGCCTGAGATTTTCTTCCCCCATGCCAAAACAGGCAAAGGTTTGCCTGGAGCACTGGAGAAACAGGATCTCTCTCAGGAACTCCTCATGATCTTTGTGACACAGTAAGATGAAATTTCCTAAAAACTGTGCTCATATGTGCTCTTTTGAGCTGATACGAGATCTTTTCAGAATCAGAGCCAACAAAAACAACCTTTTTTTTTTTTTGGTATGGCAGCACAGGACTTTTGACCACTTCTTCATTTCAGGACTATTTTTTGAATATTGTTCTTTTTAAAGTTCCTAGGCATGAAAAAATAGCAATAATATTATAACAATAAAAAACCAATAAAAATAGCAATATAAAACAATAACTTGAACTATTTTAATAACGTCTGACTGATGGCTAGACACATAGATCATTTTGTAGCTCTTTAATAGATTTTTTTTTTTTTAATTAGACCATGTCTTTGAACAAGATCCCAAATTACAGTTTTAATCTTTACCAAGAGACAATTTCCTCTTCCTGCAGTGTGTTGGTGCCTTTGTGTTACTAGCAATAAAGAAATAAATAGCAGCAACCTGATTTTTTATTATGTTGCAGTGGTACTCTAAAATCAGAACATCCTAGAATCATGACGATAACTGAGTTAATCAATGGACATTTGCAGAGGGCAGTCAGGTTCCAGCATTTTCTTCTGTGTTTCTTTCCTTCCACGTGGAAACTATCAAGCTGACTGAAACGTAGTTTTGTGAGGAAGCAGGTAAGTCAAATCCATGTCTGCAGGATAGAAAATATGATGTGCCTGCTGAGACTCCTGTTACAAAGTAGGAGGAAGGAGAAATTCTTATCTTTTTCTTTCATAATGAATCCCTATTGGATCAGAAGCAAAACTGAATCCAAGATCTTCAGCTACAGAATTAGAGGAATAATTATCAAAGTGCAAACCACTGTACATTCACACATATGTTTTACATAGAGTAACGTTTGGGAAGGTGAAATGCCATATATTCAAAAATACCCATTTTCACAGCTCCTGTGTGTTGTTATCAGAAAAAAAGACAGATAACATTGAAAAATCAGAGAAGGAGGGGAGCCAATAACATATACTTTATATATGAACATGCACAGTATGTGTGTATTTCCATCTATACCTACAATATATGTGTGGGGTTTATATGTGTATTTATATCCATATATATATGCACATACAATGCTCAAAAAAGTAATGTATATGTTCTGCTATGGAAATGTAGGATGCTGGGTGTGATTTATAACTTCAAATGAACCAAAAGGATTTTCCTGTCCATTCTACATCTGTAGAACTAGGCTCCTACTAGATTGAATCAAAGTGTGTCCTTATGAGCTGGTGAAAAATAGTGAATTCTGTGGAAATGCTAAAAGCACATATGTGATGTACAGCACTGGAGATAAAATCAGGGCAGAGAGGACCTTAAAAGCCAGGGTGGAATAGGGTGAGGAAGAGGAAACACAATAGATTTCAGAGTTGAAATATCTTTGAAAGGTGAAATGGGCAGAGAGAACAGGGTCACCAAAATGAATCATAAAAGGATCTGTGCTTTTCCTTGCATCCATGGATGCTACTTCAGTTTATATCTGAAATCTTCACCCACTCTGAACTGAGTGGTAAAGCAAAGTTAATTGCTCAAGCCTCCTTGTAGAAGAGTAAAAAGGCTGAGAGTGTTTCTGTCCTCAGGAAGTGAAGAGTAGAAACATCTTAAAGCAAGAATTTCTTGCAGTCAGTAGTGTTTGATGCTGAGCTGCTATAATTGCAAAAGCTTTCATGGGAACAGCTGGGTGTTAAATATTTGTCTGTGCTGCTTTCACAGGCTCTTCTGACCATCTTTGGAGCTAAATGCCTACATATTGGGTTCAAGTGCTATAGTAGCCACTGGGACTGGATCCAGCCACCCTGCCTCAGGATGACCAAACTAATCCTTTAGGAAGAAAGAACATCTATTACAGTGATTTTCAACATTTTCCTTGATAAAACTATTTTCTTGTCCATACTCAGAATTGCTGAACTGCCAAGACTCCCCATGTTCTTCCCATCAAGCTGGGAGCAATATGAGATTGCTGCAGCTGTTTCTGGCCACTGTCAATGAACCAAAGACCAAGCAAACTTCATCTTCCTTACAGCTGCTTTTACTGTCTGCATTTTCAGATAAATAGCAGTGATGGAAGGGACTGCAGTGGCAGGAGAGGGATGGTTTTGAAAAACAGTTGGCTAAGGGTTTAAATATTTGCCTGCTCCGTGTCCCAGGATATGATCTGTACACTTTCTCCCAGTCCTCACTCAGATTTGCAATGTTCTTGTAGCAGGTGAAGTGCTGCTTTGTGGGCTGCCAGTCCCCGAAACAGCTAAATCAAAGTGCTCTGGTGCATTGAATTCTGGCATTATTATTCAGTAAATTCTTTCTCTTCCCCTCATCTGCTCCCTCTTGATACTTCTTGTTATTTACCAGCCGTTGCCTCTGACTCCAGACGAATGCAGCCCCGATATGCAAGTGGAGAGAAGCACACTGAGAGACAGAGGTGACTCCTGAGGCGTCCCTCACCCAGCACATCTCCAGACACATTAACAATACTGCATCCAGAGCTGTTTATCAAGTGCCACAAGCAGCTCCTCAAGTGCTGTTGGATGTACTTCTAACTCTGTTAGACTGTAAAGTAGAGAAGGAGCCAAATCCCAGCAGCTGCAGGAGGTGGGTTGGGAGAGCAAAGGCAGCACAGGCTAGAGATTAAACCCAGTAGCTATATACCCAGCCAAAATCCCCTTAGCTTTCCAGTGAATAATCCTCTGGTCTGCAATATTAATTCACCGGTTTGGAGATATTTCCCCAACCAACAAGGTTCATTCAATCTACTGACATGTTTCTCCAAAGCTTGGATCTGATCTGGGGTTGGGGCATTGCTATCTTCCTACACCAAATCCATGGTATTTATAGAAGGATTTCATTTCAGCTGGGTCAACCTGTGCTATGTGCTATGCCCTGAGAGGTCCTCTTACCTGGCAGAAGAAATACTTCATTCTTTAATATTTTTCAGAAAGGAAGGACCTACTCTGAACCCAAACGCTGGTCAGTCAGTTTTGACTGTTTTACTCAATTTCTTTTGATGATTAACTCAGCTCTGCGATGCCTTTTTGCTCTGCAACACAAAGGATGATTAGCTTAAGAGCTGTGGCTGTATTACCTTTTCAGGGCAAGCTGTGATCCTTGTAAAAGCTTTTTAACCATGCTCCAAAGTCCTCTAGGACAGGTAACGTGTGTTTATCTAACACTTTTCTAAGAATTACTTGGTTTTTACACATTTTTGACTAGGAACACACTTTGATGAGCCTGACATTGGAATTTCTGGGGCAAGGCCTGTACTCAGTGACTGCATTCAGTGATTATCTGACAACACAGCTCTTTGAGAGCTATTAATCCTCTGTCAATTCCTTTGACATTGCAACCTTCTGGCTGCCTTCCCTTTTTGCCTGGTCAGTCATCACCCACCGAGCTGAGGTGGACACATTTGGAAAACCCTTCCCCCAGACAGAAAAAAAATTAAAAAAAGGGAGGGGGGGAGAAGAACGTAGACAAAAATGGACGAATATTATACCTGAACTCAGGATTTCAAAATCATCTCCTTACTTTCCATCTTGGGATGCTGAGCACCTTGGACACCTATTGGCATATCCCTGTGAAAGGCTGTAGGTTAAGTGTCTGTGTGGTCTGTTCCAGAGCTCAGAGAAAAGCCTGTGCAGAAACTCCCACTGACTTTATTAAGCTAAGAATCATGTCTCTGCTGGGATAGCTGTATTACAGCAATTTGCCTGTTGGCATTTGGGGAATGTGGAGCCAGGACAATTTGGCCAATTTTAAAAATAAAAAGCCTGTTTGTTGTTTTGCAATTGCTTTTGGCAAACGTGGACTAGTTGATGGGATTAGTGGGATGGTTTTGGCAAGGTAGCTTGTTTCTTCAGGTTCTCCCACCTCTCATCTGTCCATTTTAGCAAGTTTTGCTAAATTGGCAACATCTAAAAAATAATTAAAAATGGGGGGAGATCACATATTTAGAGGCAGTGAAGCAGAAAGCTGAAATGCAATGGCTTTTACTTTTTTGTCGAATTTAATATCTACTATCAAGAGTAAAAACTGCAAAAAATGACTGCAACAAAAAAAGGAAGAAAAATAAATAGAAAAAGCTTTCCTCATCTTAAGTGTACCTGTGTCAGTTTTCCAACCTGCAAAACCAAAGGTTAAACTGTGACTTGGGGACAGAACAACAGGCCACTGAAAGAGAAATTATTTGAGAAAAAATTTGCTAAGGCACTGATTTGGAAAGATACAGGGATATGGGAGATGCTGCTTTAAGGCATATGGGGAATTTCCTGGTGAGAGAGTGTCTCCAGGTGCTGTGAGGCTGAGTGGTCTATTACCTCCCTTTGCCTCTCCAGTGTCTCCTGGAATAAAAGCAGGAAGGTTTTGCTCAAAAGCCTCATGCTGTTTAACTGGTGTACAGCCCTAAAGGGAATTGCTATGCCAGATTCCTTGAGGTTTGTGAGGTCTGAAGCCCACCCTTCCCTCCTGCAGCTCAGCAGGCTGTGTTTGACACAGGTGCTGCTCTGGAGCAACGGGATCTGATGGAACCTGATGGTGCTGAAAAAAGTGGCAGATCCCATATCAAGTCCTGGAGTCAAAGCCAGTAATGCAGTATATGACCCTAGCCCAAATGTGGCTTTGGGCTCATATTCAGAAGAATCAACTTGCAGATAAATAGGTGAGGGACATCATTCAGCCTGATGGTGCAGGCTCACAGGGGGAACCGGGTGACACCAGCTTGGGCTTCAGTGTAAAACTCCAGCCTTATTTCACTGCCTTGTTTCTCGTTCCATCCTGATACCTGGCATTTATTCAATTTCTTTCAATAATAGACAGTTTCTTCATCTGCTGCCCTTTTGGTGTGTGACGGCTATAAACCACTAGTTACAAAGCTTGAGTGTTTCAGAATCTACTGACATTTAAGGAAAAAGATTACCAAGCCCTTGAAAGGAACACACCAGTGAAATACACAAAGAAGCAAGTGCAACTTCCTTGCTGTTAAAGCGATAAAGAAATTAATGGCACACCAGGTTCCAAAATCCCACTGCTATTTGGAGATATCTCCTTTCTCCTCCTTTAAAAAAAAAAACCCACCTCTTTTCTCCCTCCACAATATACAAAGGCAGCTGCAGTTAAAGGGATGGCAAGGCACAGAAAAGATATTGCTTCCCGTGAGTTTTATGAAGCTGATATCAATCTTTTTTTTTTCATAAACTTCAGGCCTGTTATTACCCTAAAAGCGTGTTCCACAGCATTTAATGTGACACTGATGAGAATACAAATAAGGGGAGGTGAGAGAGATGGAGGGCAGAGAGAGCAGGATCAAATGATGTTAAATGCAAGGACCTGAACAGCACTTCCATACCTGTTGCCATTGAAGAGAGTTTAAAGGGGCCAGGAAAGCGTAGAGAATCTGAATTGTGTTTGGGGGCAGTAAATCACTTTGAGCTTCAACAATGAGGTAAGAAATATCATCTGAGGAAGGTGAGAAAAGAAATTTAGGTAATGGAGGCATGAAGGCTTACATGTGAGCTAATGAGGCATGCTTTAGCTAAGTGTTGTGTAGAAAGACAGGGTATAAATGTCCTTGAAACTGGGATGATATGGAATGGAAAACATGTTGTGGATTTTTGAAACTTTCACCTGGAAGTGTATTAAATGCTGATTAATTGATGTCATATTCAGCCAGTGCTTGGCTAGATTCCTGTAGATGTAGATAACTTTTTGTAGAGAAATGTTCTCGTTCCTGAGTAGTAAGACAAGGTTGGACCACTTGTTCTGTCCCTTATCTGATACATGAATAGTCAGAAACTGGCATGTCCAAGAGAAACCAAAAGAGGTAATTCTTCATACAGGGTGTAGCTATGAAATTCCTTGCTTCAGGACCTTGAGGGTATGTAGTTCGCAGATTCAAGCAGAGGCTGGACAAATCCATGGAGGGAAATCTACTCAGAATTACTGCACATACAAGAATTGTTTTTGGTTTGGGCAGTCCTTGAGCTGCAAAGTGCTGGAGATTAGAGAGAGTTCTGAAGAAGAATTACTGCGTGACTGTCCAAGGCTTTTCTTCCTTCCTTGGCATCTGCAGTGCCACAGGGTAACTGGCAAGGTGAGCATTCATCCGGCTCATGAAGTCACTCCTTTCCCCAGGCTACATCCTCAAACTTTATTTCTGTGAGGAAGTAGACAGGACAGTAGAGAATAGAAGAAAGTAACACACACCATCTCTGAAATGAACTTGGAGGAGAAGTGGGGGAATGTGAGCTGGACATGAACTTGAATGTAGTCAGAGCAATGACATCTTTCTGTTCATCACTTTTCTCCAGCGTGATGCTCTATCAGCTCTTGAGACAGTAGTTGAGGAATCAAAGAAGGCAGATAACAGTCTTTTTGAGAATTCTATGTTAGCACTTGCAAGGAGCATTGCTGGGAACAGGATGTAGCTGAAATGGTGATAAATCACCTGGTACGGTCATAGGAAGCAACACTGCAGGCATTCTCTTTACAGCTTTTTCAGACTCTCTAAATTCTCCATAAATATATTAATATTTTGAACTACTTCTACCATATGTGATATATATTGTCAGATCATAATTTCAGTTCATGTGCTCTGTGCCTAATTTACATACATGAGCAAATGAGGGAAATTTATCTCATTTTCAGTTTATTTTTCCAACTGAGGATTCGGAGCGTGCACATGAACATTGTATGTAATTTTCTACAAGCATGAAACTTTTCCTATAGCTCCATATGCATTTTGATTATTAAAAAAAGCTATTTTAACATCTCAGTGTTTGTCAAAACTCTATAATACTGTTAAGAAATAATAAAATAGTGAGACAGATTGCTGCAGTCAGAGTATCTGTCTTTTGAGTTTTGATGAGATGTAAACTTGGTTGAAGTTATTTCAGGTTTCTGCAAAAGAAGTCTGCTTAGAAATCTCAATATTACCTGAGAGTTTTCAATGGCTCTTCAAGTGACACAAATTACTCTCATGTCAGTGCAAGAAACCCTAACTAATGCAGCTGTTCCTACATAATAAATTTACTTGGCAAAGGTAATTCATAGCTGAGGACCAAAACAGTTCTTCAGGGCTCACAGAAAGAGAACTAAGTTTTAGGAGAGAGTGCAAATCTGCAAAGCAACACCTTTCTCAGGTGTTTTACTGTCTAAATGCTCAGTGGAGGAAGAGGGGATATCTGTTGACATGTTTTGAAGGCAACCAATATTAACAATGTGATCTGTAGGCTTAATCCTGCAATTTTTTGATGTGAAGTTTTGTTCCAGCCATGTAATTTACACTGATTTAGTATTGGATGGCTTTCAACTCCTCTGTGTACAGGTTAAATTCTCTTAACACTTGGATAACTCAGACTGTAACTTTTTATAGGGTCTGTGGTCTTTGTTCAGTGTTCTGTTTGGGGCTCCTTAAGGATTTCAAGAAGCACAATAATAAATTGAAAAAAAATGAGGTACTTCATGATGTTCAGGCACCCTGTTTTATGGGGACCTATCCTTGAGAAGTGGAATAGTTGGTGCCAAAGTTCTATGTTGGCAGCAAATGAGTTCCTTACAGATGTGTGATTATTTGTGACTTTGGTATATCACACACAGAAGAAAAATCTTTCTATGTATCTATGCACTCATATTTAATTCTGTTTTTACAGTGTCAAGTTTTTGACAGCAAAACCCATCAATTCCTGAATAAAGAGAACCACTCCAACACTTTCAAACTATTTCCCAAACACCTCAGGTTTTTGGGTTTTATTTTCCCCAGAAAAAGCACTCCAACAATGGAAAACCAGCAAAGAATTCTTTCTTTTTTTCTTCTTCAAAGTCAGAAAGAAACCATCCTGAAATCCTCTACAAAAGCATGGGTTTTGTCCATTTCAAGTGAGGCAGGAAGATCACCAGAAGTGTCCTGGCTGTACAAAGAAAAGCTCTAATGCTGGTGTCACCAGGTCACTGCCTATCTTTCTATAGTGGCCTCATGGGACCTTTGTGCCATGAAACCCCCCAGCCTTTGTCACAAATCTTTTTTTCCCAGGCTGCTTGTAACTATTTTCAGTACTTATGAACAGAGGGAGTCTGTGTTCTGCTTCTCTCTCCAGATGTGGATGATGTTTCTGTTTGCCTGATGAATTTCCCCCTCTCCTCATCTAGTCTTTTCCCCTTGTGTAACACTGAAGAGCAGACCTGTGTTCCTTAGAGGTGATGATGAACTGCAAGCAGGACAGGGGGAGACAGCCCAGGTGATTACACCTGCACTCATAGGAACAGGGGTTGATTATACCTTCAGAGCTAATAAAAAATCTTCTACTTACTTGTGGGACGATTCTGCTGGCATCCAACAGGTGGAACAGCAATTTTCACCCAATTGAAATTTATGCTTAAAAAAGGTTCTCCGGGAAATAGAAATGATATTTTATTTTATTTTATTTTATTTTATTTTATTTTTTATTTCTTAAATCTTGATTCTGCTGAATATTAAGAGACCTATCTAATAGCAATACATTTTTAAACTAATGAAATATTTACAGCTGGAGCCTTCAGCAGAGGAACAGTACACTGTGTTTATTTTGCAGCTCAGTAAATTATATATATACACCAAGAATCAAATGGATGCTTTCGGTTGATCACGCTAATCCAAACAAGCTTTCTTTGTGGTTTTAATCTGGAGAATTTGTTTTCCCTTCCCATGCAAATAATTATCAAAGCATCCATTAAACACTATAAATAAATCCAGGCCCTAAAATTTGTCTCCAGACTCTAAACACACAGGATGGTTGCGGGGCATATCTTTCCTCAGAAAAGCTGGTGGTTATGTGGCTCTCCCTGGGCCCTTCCTAGACCCTTTAAGGAAAACTACAGTGATAGCTAAATAAACATTTGCTAAATAAGAATATATGTATTGAAATTTATGCAAAACTGTTCAGAAATATCTGGTAAAATTTCTGTCTCAGTATAGCAGTAATGGGTGCTTGCAATTTTTTCCAAATGTTTTGCCAAGTCCAAGATGTACAAAAGCTGAATTCTATTTCAGCACTTGTTTCCATAACTTGTTTACCAGGTAAAGTCCCAGTATGGATGTTCTGCAGCCAGATTCCCTTGAGCATTTGGGAAAAAAGGGACAAATTACATGGAAATACAGCATATGTTGTTGGCCAGACATCTTCTGTTGTTGCTTAAACTCTGTAGAATTCACCCCTGCACAAGTTAATAATTTGAAAAGGCCGGCTTGCAAGAGAGCAAAATAAAAATTCAGGAAGCATAGAAAACTTGAATACTCAGATAGGACCTCAGCAACCTGTTTAAAAAGCAAGGATCTCAATTTATGCGAGTGTATGTTGACCTCTGTGTGTGTATGTTTCCTCAGAAGGTGGTAATTACCCTGCTCCCAGTCTGCTTCCCTGTTAGCAGAGCTCCTTGCTTTGGGTGCATAACATGAGTTGCAGCACCCAGTGGAGAGCCAGTGCTGTGCCCTGAGCTGCCTGTTGGGTTTGTGGTGCAGGCTGCTCCTAGTCTCAGCATTCAGCTGTAAACGTGCCCTCAGTGGCCGCTAAAGGGGACTTGAAGGGGCTGGATGTGACTATATCATTTTTACTCGTTGTTTACTACTGAATCTGGTGAGCCTTGAGTATGCTAAGCCATAAGAAGGAAGAGCCATGCACACTACACCAGACAGAATAAAACAGAGAAGTGGAAATAAAAGGGTGACAGCCAAAATCAGAGTAGAGCTCATCACCAGTCTCACCAGAAACCCAGACCTGCTCTGAGTTTTATAGAGAAGTTTCATTATTATGAATACTGCATTCAGATGGTTTGTCTCACACTTTTCTCCAGTACTGGAGCAGGGTCAGCCTTTATTAGATGAACATGCCTTCTGATTCAGCAGGAACAGTTGGATTTGTACCATAGTTACTCCATAGCCACGGTACTGGAGTTCACAACAAGTTAATCCCCATTAGCCAAAGAAATAGCCTAAATTGTTATTAGGGTCTTTCTTTTTTAAGAAGTTAAATGAGAAAAATATCACTAGAAAAAGCGCAGAGAGCAAAAAGCTTGGAATTGCTTAGCTGGTTCTTTCCAGCTGGATTGTTCTCTAATGCTGAACGTTAATTGGAAAATAACAGCATTCCTGCCTGCTTTTAGAAAATCAATATGCGTGTTTTTTTGTCCCACTCCCCCAGTTCAGGTTAATTCATTACCAGGATATTTTTAGATTACTGAATAAATAAAAAACAGCCCTTTTCCAGTCAAAAGCTAATAACTATAACCAGCCAGAAAGATCTCCTGAGTGCAGTCTTCTCCCTGCCTTCAGTGTTGCTCACTGATGTCCATGCCAATCGCCTGCCCCAAATCACTTGTCAGCCCTTCCACAAAGCTGGATATGCATTCTATGTTACTTTGAACTGGCACAAGCTGGGGGATCAATGGCTCTGTTTGGCAGGGGCTGAGATGCTGGACATTTTCTAGCAGCAACAGCTTGGCAGAGTTGGCTCAGTGTGAGGATGTTAATGCCAGTTCACCATTCCCTGTGAACCAAAGGAAAGAGCAAGGCAGGAGAAGAGAGGGCAGAACTGGAAATGCAAAGAGGCAACATCGTATTTTACAGAGGATGCCTCACAACATAAATAAACAATAATTCTAGCAATGTTGTTTTGCATTTTTTTATAATACATAGTCCTGCTCAAATCCCCCTGGATCTAATTAAAACTTTGTTGGCCACCCACCAATCAAGATAATTATGTTGTCTGGCAAAAACAACAACAACAAAGACAAAATAAGATTGCGCAGAATGAGGCACCTACATGACAAACAAAACAAAAAAACAATGCCTTGGTTTTTAATTTTTTACCTCTTTTGGAAAGTGAAAAAAGAAGCAAACTATAAAAGACATACAGTTTGAACCTCAAAGAGTCAACAGATGCTGAAAACACCAAAATGCCCAGTGTGTCAATGAGTATTTAAAATCATGTGAAGGAAATCTTGCAGAAGACAGAGGCACCATAAAAAAATATTAAAATGAGCTGACTACTGGGAGAGCTTGAGTCAGAAAAGGAGCTTTTACTGCAGTTAAAGGGCAGACACTCAAGATGTGTTATTTAGGGAAGTCACTTCTAATAAGCCAGGACTTGCTTAAGTTCCTCCCAAGCAAGATCAGAGACCCTGAATTTATTCCTTGTTCTCTCAAGTTCCCTGCATAGTGCTGCCCTGCGAGCTGGCTTATTCCATGACAGCAAACATATGTAAGTTATGCTGCAAACGAACTTGATCCAAATTCCATTGAAATCGATGAAGAGACTCCCACTGATTGCAATCAGGCACAAAGGAACCAAAATGCACACGGAGACTTGGTCAGACTGGAAAATTAAAGCCATTTTAAAGCAGAATATCAGGAGTCTGGATAAAAATGTTAAAAACTACTCTGGCTGGAATGAAGAACAAGAGAGAATCACACTTAATATCTTTTGAACAAACATTGTTTCAAGCAGAGGAGAAAATCAGAGTGATTCAGAATTGGACTAATAGACATGTTTGGAGGGCTGCAAACACTGCCAAGCACAGTTTTGGCATAAGAAAATCACAAACCCTGAATTATTATTAATTGCATGAAAATACATGCAAATGGAGTTTTTCCCCTAAGCTTTCTTGATGTGAGAATAGATATTAAACACACAGAGCTTTCCAAGCAACAATACTCACAAAAATAAATGTAATCTCATGAAATGCTTGCAATGAAATCAGCAGGAGCATTGCTTATGAGTTCTTTCCATTATTTGGGCTATTTATTGACCTTTGTGTGTGTATACATGCATTAAACTGACAGAGTTATTTTTTCATCACCCTTATTTAATAAATCTCATTCTTCTAGATAAAAGGGCTTTTTATTGATGATGAGGGGATTTCTTTCTCTTTTTTGTTCAAGGTTTTGATCAAAATCTGACATAATTTTTAACTTTTTTGAAATTATTTTATAGAGTCCTTTTATACCTTATATCAAGTTTAACCATAAAATTACATTATTCGTGTCCTGTTTACCAGAAGCAAATATTTGTATATGAGTTTTAATCTTTCAGGTGCTATACCCGCAGATGTCCCAAATAAATTGCTAAGAGCTGTGGGCAAGAAAATATCTAGTACCAAACTTATGGAAAGAAATTATTTTTATATTGCAAGGTGTTCTGGAAAACATCTCAATTAATTTAAATCATAAAAATAACAGATTTTTTTTTTTAATTCTATGCCAAATGGAGTTTAAAAAAAGGGACCAGAGAGATTCAGAAATCTAATATTAATTTCAAGGTGATTGTAACAGATTGTCCAGCTAGAAAAAGATTTCTTGTTTCCCTTTTATGTATCTACAGACAAACTTATTTGTTTTAAATATATATATTTTATAAAAAACCAAAACAACCTTGTGGCTGGCAAAAAATAGCTCCAGAGACTGTTTTTAAAGGAAAAAGAAAAAAAAAATAAAAAGAGAAACCCTTCCTTTCTGAAGTGCTCAAGTGGAATATTTTAATTTTACTTCTTTGGCTTTGTTTTCTGTGTTGGAACACTTCTGATTAGATTTAGAGCAAATAGGACCTTTGTCTTCATACTCCACAGTAAAGAGGGCTAGTTCTTATTTCTTATTTTTTTTTAAAAGAAAGAAAATAAAACAAGGGAAGAATGTTTATAATCTTATATAAACCCATGACATCAGGAGCCTGAAATTCACTACATGATTCATGATGAAAAGATTGACAACAAAGAAATACAGATTTCCTTTGCATTTTCTCCTGATTTTCCACTACCATTCCAAATCCTTCCTTCTGGAAGATTAGAGTTTCTCACCAAAGGTGGGACTGACAAGCTGTCTGTCATGACTGTTTCTTCTTCCCTTGTTAGTGGGTGTATCTCTCCCTGTCCCACCAAGCTACAAAATCATAGCCGGATGCCACAGATCTGAAAAGCTGCTGAAGGAGCTGCCAGGCTGGAGGGAGAAAAGGTGAGAGGAAGCTTCCCCTCTCTTCATCTGCTTTGGATTCTGGCCAGATAGATCCTATGGAAACATTAACTTTCCAATCAGCTGCCCCAACAGTCTCTGACTATGCACTGTGCTGCTCAGATGTGGATGTCTGCATTGCTTTTTATCTACCACTGAAATTCATGTGAGTGTCCTCTACGTTGTTTTAGGCAGAAATGGCTGAATTAATGCGAACAGGTTTAACTGATGACCAGATCCTTCTCTCCTGATTGTGTACCATGGGAGTGTGGATGGAAAGCTCTGCTGGTTGGTCTGTGAGTGATGTAACTGTCTTCAGAAAAGGATTTCTGACCATGACTTAAGAAACAATGCATCAGTGAAGCAGGACAGAGTTGCCTCACAGAAATTTTTTTTCTGGTCATTTTTTCAGTTTTGAAATAAAATACAGTCAATGAGCAAGCTCACATCTTCCATCAGCCTCAAGGGTTCTCATTTTTTTCATATATTTTTTACTTTTCTTGCAGTAAATAGGTAGTTTAAAGTAAAAAGATTTCTTTCTTCTATTATGAATTTTATCTTTAGTTGTACCTGGAACTTCTACTTCATCAACACTTCTAGCTAAGAGAAATCAAGCAGGGTGCACAAGCAAGAAAACACCATCTGTAACGATGACAAACTATAAACACCATTCACAGGCCATTAAGTTTGTAATCTTTTTCTCTTCATCATTATTCTCTTACCTCCATTAAATACTTCCACAACCAAGTGCAGAAGCCAAAGGTGATGGTGGTAGAGTGATAGACAAGAATTTTTATTGTCCTGTCAATGCAGATAAACCCAGAGCTGGGAGAATGTCAGGTGAACTTCCCCAGTGACGACGAAAATTCAGTATTCTCTGAAAAAGGATGAAAATACAAATTATTTTTATGCCTTTTAGGCTTTTAAGATTTATGTTACAGAAGTATCCTGGCTCTATGGAAGGTTAGTCAGGCTCTGACTGATATTTATTGTTCACAGGAAACTATTATCTGCACTTGATCAGTCTGCTTCAAATTGCAGATTTGCAAGGTTGCAAGACAATCAGAGGCATCCAGCAGCCATGATTCTCCTGAGGAACTGGAAAAGGTGAAAAGATGATGGAATGAAAATGACTCAGTGGACACAGATAAGCCACTTGAAAATGATTATGAATAGCTGCAAAGACCCTCTGTTAGTCAGGGAAAGGAAAGTTTGCAGTTTGCATCTCCACACAACAAAAAGAAGAGAAAGGAACTTTCTGAGAGTCAGATACAGAATAGATACGTGCCCACAAGAACAGCAGAGTCAGGTAATGGCCAGTTTTTCTAGTGTGGCCAGATTTGGGATGTTATAGCACAACAGTCCCCAGTTTTTTTGGGCAGTGAGTGCCATCACTGGTAGTAGCACTACATTAGAATATGCAGTTTGCCTTATTTGCAAAGAGAAACCCCAATGCAAACCTCAGACATGTTCTAGTCAGTTGATTCTCAGTTGCTGACAGCTGCAATGCAACCAACTTCCAGAGCTCTGTCAATTGCTCCAACCTGCCCATAAGTCTCCAGTTTACCACGAGACTCTGCTGGAGCCAGTGTTAAATTAATCTGCTATTTAGTAGCTGAAAACCATCAGGTTGGTCAAGCATGACTTGTTAAATTCATTCTCATTTTTCCTGGTTGCATTCTTGCCTTTCATGTGGTTGGAAATGTTCACAGCATACATTTGAGTTATTGATGGCAAAAACCTTCTGGGTATTATGGGGTTGCTTTAAAATAGTCAGGATGAAATGTGACAACTGTTGGGTCATCCCTGTGGTTATCATTCATATTGGCAGTGGTGAATGAGTTGACTACAAGATACACCCCAGGCTTCCTCCTTTTTGCCAATGTTTACTAGTTTCAAAGTTGTTATAATAAAGCTCATTCTATCTGTGTGCTCCAGCTTGGTTTTCTCATCAGCTGCAAGCTCAGAGCACCAGCTGAGTACATGCACTCCTGATGTAAGTGCAGTTCTTGCAATTCTACTTTACACTCAACCAGCTATGAAACCCAGCAGAATCTAAGACCAGCTTTTCAGGGCAGCTTTCCAGGTTTCTTAGGCTGCAAAAGCTGATCAAGAGAGAATGTGAGCTGGGAATTCCAAGCAGCAGATTTTCTCATCCACTGTCTTCTGTGGCCTGTGTTTTTTTTTTTGCTCCTAAATCCCATGGTAGTCCCTGAGAGGGGGGCAAAACTCAGGAGCGCAGGGTGGCAATGGATTGATGTGTCCAGATCACAAGGGGAGAGGATCACTGCAACAGTGACATTCAAGGCCAGCAAAGAGGAGCAGATGTCATAAGAGAAGAAACAGGATTCAGTCCCAGGATTGTGGCAAAGAGTGCTGGTTTCAACACCAACATGGATATGGTAGTTGTGCAGCCATATGAGTATTGCTTCAGCAATACTCCTGACTGGGAGGATGAGTTTATTTGGAGAGGGTAACCTGCTTCCTTCCTCCCATGGCAAATCCACCCTTGGTTTATCACCCAGACACAGCTGGCCCAGGAAATATCTGCAGCTGTAAGAGCAGGAAGGAGGTCTGAACGAAAGGAGTAAAATACAGACCCTGTACCATGTGTGTTGTGTTTTCTGTCCCATCTGTGGTTGGTTGGATGGTGTGAAAATGCTCTGGATCCAGAAATGGAAGTGAAACAGAGGAATTACATAAGAGAATTTCCAGAGCCAAAAATCCAGACAAGTTCCACTGTCCTCAGGGAGAGCTGCTGGCTAATAAGCATGACTAGATATTTCAGTATAAACAGGATTTGAGGAAAACTACAACCAGGTATTGGTGCTGAGCACTTTCCTGTACTTGGAGGCAATCACACTGGCTGAATCTGCTCACTACCCAGCCTCCTCACCAGATAAATGAATGTAGGGACTCTCCATCTGAGGATTTGGCACAGCAGAATGAGTCCCTACATTATAAAGAGTCAAAGTCTGGCATTTTTCTTGAGATTACTTTAAACCTCAGTCTTTGCAACAGGCTGCAGCAAGAGGGAGTAAAAGAACAAAAAGCCCTCGCTGTTAATATTTATGGCAACTAAAGCAAAATCGCAACACATTTGCAGATGAATAGGAGCCCCTGTTAAAAGCTGCAGCAGCCTAATTTTAGGATAGCACTGGTTTGGGGGTTGATTGTGTGGAATGACAAAGGAGAGATTTCATGGTAATTAATTTAAAGTTACTATTAGTATCAAAAATAAATAGTTCAATCACCTTTCCAAAAATAGTCTGAGGAAGGGAAATGAAACTTAGCGGAAAGAAGATGGAGATTTTCTTTCCGTTACCTTTTTTTTTCAAATATTTTGGTCATTTTTTTTCAAATCCAGTGTGTCAATATAAGTTACAGGATTTATTTATAATAACACCTATGTAACAATTATCTACCTATTGCTGCAAAATAAGCCATATGGCTAAATAATTTCCATTTCTTCAGTGAAACAAGAAGCACTTGGAAATAGTTGGTTTGATATAATTAGTCCCTATTTTATTTAAAGAACGAAGCATCCAAACCTATTTAGAAAAAAAAAAAATCTTTTTGTGATATTTACAGCTGAAAGTAATTTTTCCCCCTAAGGGAAACTGCACCAAGACCTGTTGTACCCCGATTTGTATTTTTTTTTTTTTAAACAGAGATTCTGTTTGAGGGAATTATGTGTAATGTCAAACTACAGTATTCATCACTCACCCTGGCTTGATAGGAATCAATGGAGCAGTGTTCTTCTTGGTCTCCCTTCATTACACAGTCTTCTCTGAGAAAACTCATTATTTAAAATGAGTGTAGATTCACAAAATCCTGATTATACAAATATTTACTAGGGAAAGATTATACTCCTTTGCCTAAAAGACATCCAGATTCACAAAAGGCCAGGCCTTATCATGCCCTTGCCTTATATTAAAAACTCAGCTAGTTAAGCCTACCCAATTCTGTTTCCTTCGCTGTATCCTCTTTCATTCCTTTTTCTCCCTTCCTACTCCATCACAGTACAGGCAGTATTGGCATAGTCCCTGAGGTGCTTCTATCACACAGGGTACATCGTCTAGCATGTTTCAGGAGACAGGAATACTGTGGAGCCAGGAAGTCTCTCAGGACCACATTTTTCACAAGCAGTCTCTGATTGCGAGTGTGAAACACTTCAGGGGAAAGGATTCCTGCAGATGGCAGATTATTGAAATCACTGTCATAAGGATTTATGTCCTTGACCAAGCCCATATTTCCACCTGTCTCAGAACCTGCCCAGTCCCAGGCGAAGATTTGTGTACTCATCCACATTTCATGCTGTTCCTGCTTCTCTTCTCAAGGCTATATAAATCCTGAGGAAGATGCTTGCTCCACAGCAACATATAACTAGAACTGGTATCTACTCCCTTCACTAGATTCCAGCTTGTTCTTCCTGAACCCAGAAGCAAGAAACTCCCCCAACACTCTTGTGTATGTGCAGATCTCTGCCTTTGAGGTAGTTCCTCCTGGTGCAGAGAAAAACCCCCTGCCACTGCTCATCCTGGCAAAGGCAGAGGCTGAAGAGGCCAGCTAAAACCTGCCACTTTAACTTGCTGTTATGGTATCATGTTTTATATTGCTAATGATTGCCTCCTATTCCATGGCTCCCACGGCTTGCTCATATCCCCTCTCCCCAGGCAATACTGGACATGTGAAACAGAACTGACCAGGTAGTGCAGCACCTCTCATGGAAAACACCGTCTCACCAGATGTTGGAGCTGGACATGTGGTATTGAGATATCACATCAGGTGGGGCCTCAGGTCTGGCATGAGCACAGCCTTTCCTTTCTTGTGGGCACAGCCACAGAGTTCAGTCACATCACATCACCTTTTTTTTATCTGAGTAAAGGAACTCGGTCCCTGCTCCCGACTGAGAAAGCTATCCCTTACATCAAAGGACAGAGGATTATTCTTTTGTGCCAAAGACTCTGGTTTCTTATCTCTGACAGCTCAATCATCACATCATCTGTGACAAAAAGATGGCTGGCAGCAAGATTAGATTACAGAGATTTAAAATGTCTCTCTCAGGTAAGTGCAGACCATGAGTATTCAAAAGTACACATAATCAGATTGTAAGCTTGACTACCACAGCTTGCCTCAGACACCAAGAGTATAAATACAGATTAGACAAATTTTGGGTAGACAGGTCCATTAGAAGTCCCACTACATTATTACTTATTAAAAGGAAGGGATCGGGTGCAGTTTCTGCTGTTGTTGGAATCTCCTAGACTGAAAATTCCTGAAAATAGGGCTCAGGGCAAGGCTCATACTGTGTCTGTCCTGTATCCACCACAACAAGGTCTACACTGGAAAATATGTCTGTGGTGCTCAGGTTGGATACAGTATTTTCTCTCCATGGCTGATTCTTGTGCATTTGCTGAAGAGCTCTGCGGGTTTAGTGTGTTCACAGTGTGTAAGGTGCGCTTCACCAGGCACATCTGTATCACTTACTGGCCACCCATCACAATCCTGAGATAATCACCTGCCTAAATGAGAAAGCTAGATTGTTTCTCTCCTTAGCCTTAGTCACTCATTGGCGTGAAAATCTCTATTACAATCCCAAGAGAAATTTCCTCTGACCTCTTACTAATTTCCCTTCTTCCAAGTTCTTTTTCTGTCTCACCTACTCATCCCTGAATTTCATTCCTTTAGATTAAAGCCTCCTCAAGAGACTTGTTCTGGGAAGGTGACGCTTTTTAGTTGATCCTCTGGGATAGATCCACCTGGTCAATCTCTTGTATAGAAAATAAAAGATTGGGCTGATAATAAGGTAGCTCCACCTCCAATCATTACTATCCTACTGGTCATACTGTGACTCAGTTTCCTCCATTTATACAACAAAAGTCCCTTTTATGAGCAGCTTTGGGCTTAGTAAGGGAAAGGAGCTGTTTAAGCGTGAGTGTCAATTATTGTTTTTACCCGACAGGCTGTAACTTATAGTAACCATTTAGCTGGGAGATGTGGAAACAGGTATGCAGTTAATTGGTAGATTTAGCTGAGGTCAGGTGGTTACATTGCAGACAATCCATCATTGTTGTAAGCAGCATGAAGTTATGCCCAGCCTGAATTATTGTGAGTCTCCCTTCACCTCTGGTCTTGTGCTAATATCCCAAGATGTGTCGCCAGTGAGCATTTGAGTGAAATCTCTAGAAGAATGTGGAACAAATCTGTAAATCGTTTTCTGAAATGCCCTGCCAAAAAAAAAAAAAAAATCAATAAGGTTTTCCGTGTCAGGCAGGAAATGTTAAAAATATTAATTAAAAAATAAACCCTGTAAATCAAATAGGAACGAGTGAGAGCAGGCAGACGGGGATGGAATAAAATTCCTGTGGAACAGCTTTTAATTACCTCCAGTTTTAATGCCCGTGGGCATTTGGAAGTGCCTGTCAAAGCTCAGGGCCATGTCCTGCTGTGCAGGCAGTAACCAACAGTGCTGTCTGTGGTCAGGGACCAGCAGCTCCTGTGGCCAGCAGACACCAGCCTCTGCAGGCAGAATTTGGTCATCTCCTCCGGCCGCCTATTACTGCTCCCCCTGTGGGGAGGACATATACTGAGAGAGGAGCACAGCTCCTGGGGGAGAAACTGATGGTCCGAAAAGCGTGAGAGTCGCCTAGAACAACAAGGGTTTTTTTGCTGCTGATAAACCACTGGAGGGGAATCTCCCTCTCCACCAAGGGCTGTCATTTCATTTCCAAAAGCTTGTCCCTGTCTCCATCAGCATTTATGTGGTACATCTCTGCCGTGCATGAGTGATTTATTTAAGCATCGGCAGTTACTGTAAACGACAGTACAGTGAAGCATAAGCGGAGGTGGGAATAGAGGGGTAGAAATGCGACTTTCCCTCGGTGAAAGCGAGCACAGGTGCCTATTCTGAGCACCTCCAGCGCACTTACATCAGTCACGGGAGCAGGGAGAAAGAAAGGGTTATTTCAGAGCCTGCTCAGACGTTTAAGGCCACTTAATTAATCGCATTAAAAAGTATTTCCTTTGGGAAGACTACACACACACGCATGTACTGTTCCTTCACTTTGCACATCTGCTTCCTGTCCATATGTGGAGGTTTCAGTATGCTGGGGAGCAGACTTTGGGGGTTTGAGCTGATGGGAAGCACAGAGGGGGAAGGGATCGGATGATACGAGTTTAAAAGTTGGAGTAAGTCCGTCTTTGGAGTGTGTGTGAGAGAGGGGGAGTAAGTAAGCAGCCACTCACGGCACAGGCACGGGGCGTCCTGGTGGGGCGGCTGCGGGAGGAGTGTGATGCAGAAGCGGCGAAGTGAGAGGGAGCAGAGAGAGAGCGAGCGGGAGAGGAGCGAGCTGTGACTTCCACAGAGGCAGCCGGGAGAAATTACCAGCCAGGATTTGCTCCTCTCTCTCTCCCTCTCTCTCTGATTTCAAATCAGCTCCTCCCCCGTGTGGTTGTGGCTTTGCCTTCCATCACAAGCCTGATCAGCAACACTAGTCTTGGGGAAAAAAAAAAAAAAAGAAAAAAAAAAAGAAGGGGAAAAAAGAGACAAAAAAGTGCAAAAGAAGAAAAAGGAAACAAGAGGAGGGAAAAAGAGGTGGGAAGAAAGTAATCGCCTCTACCCCTCGGTTGCATCTAGCACAGAAGAGTCTGAAACTTTACGCGGAGTTCTCGCCGTGTTTATCCCGCGGCGGCTGAATCGGCAGCGCCCGGCTCCTTCGCTCCAGCGCTCTCCTTGCTCTTTCTCCCTCGCACTCATCAGCAGTCGGCAGCGATGGGAAAAGTTGCTGGCTGGTACCCAGCCTGGCACGTTGCACTCCTGTACTGGGCATGGCTTTTCCTCTTCACTTATGGCTTTACCAGTGCAGAAATAACTTGCAGATCCTGCCGTTCCCAGGTGCAGCCGCAGCAGCAGCCGCAGCAGGGATTACTGATGCACTTGAGGACCGACAGAGGAGAAAAGGAGCAAAGGAGGTTCCTCGGGGAGAAGGGAGATGAGAGAGGGCAGGAGGCCGGGACGGAGGATGCCGGGCTGCAAGCGACCCTCTTCGTTCCTCCCGTGGGGATGAAATTCAGCGACTGGGAGAC